>CM067335.1:129525000-130125000 GCA_034376525.1 Nicotiana benthamiana | reverse complement strand
AAGGGGCCTGCAATACACAACAAAGTTTGAAAAAGGCAACAAGGCAGCTGGGATAAGCTTCTAAAGAGTGAACAGATATTAGATTGCATCTGAAAGTAGGAACATACATCACTTTATCTAGAGTGTTCTTGGAAGTGAGAATCATACTACCTATTTATGTCACATTTACTTTAGGATAAGGTAAGTTTGTTATGTTGGTTAATAATGATCTATTGAAGGTCATGTTGTTTGACGCCCCGGAATCTATAATGCATGAGTCAGCCTTGTTCTTGAAATATTCACATGAAAGTTTGCCAAATTCAATTGAGGAAGTGTAGACTATCATACTTGCAAAGTTTGCTGCTCCTGAAGTAGTATTGACTCCGACTCTGGTCTCCTACCCCTGATGACTGGAACTGTTGTAGTAGATTCACCAATTGGTTATACTCCTCTTGGGTAAGACTCACATTCTAAGTATTGTCATGGCTTGCATACTTTTCATTATCTGTAGGTAGAGTGTCAGTGGTTGCTACATGTGCATTGGCATGTGTTCTGTTGCCTTTTGTCGAATCTATTGTTATTGTTGTTGTTTGAGTTATAGTTGTAGTTGGGATTCTGCCTAGTATTCTGATTGAAGCTGTTTTGACATGTGTTTGGATTGTGATTATGGACAAAGTTCTGTGGGTATCCATGAAGTTTATAACATTTTTCTTCGGTGTGACCTGGCCTCTTACAGTAATCACATAAAGGTTTGTTTCTGTTGTTGTGATTGTTGGTGGGAGAGTAGTTTGCTCTAAATGTCCCATGTCCGATTGTGTTGCCATTCAAGGCTAACGTATCCGATGCTAAATGGCTAATAGGTTTAGTTTCCCTCTGCCTTTCTTCTTGAATCAATAGAGAAAATGCTTGACCAATTGAGGTAAGGGGATTCATCATCAATATGCTAACTCGAACAACAGTATATGTTTCATTCAATCTCATAAGGAATTGTATGAGTCTTCTATCCTGTTCAACCTTATGCATACTCTCCTTAGCTCCACATGAATAATTGCAGGTGCAGTGAGACTTAGCAATCAAGGTATTGAGTTCCTTCCATAACTTTTTTATTTTTGTGTAATAACTAGTGATATCAAGGGATCCTTCAGATAGATCATTAATCTCATCCTTAATTTGATACAGCTTTGTCCCATTTGTCTGGTCATACTGATCACCGAGTTCTCTCCACAATTCGAATGCATCAGCTACATATTCAACTCTATCTGCAATTTCTTTGGTCAAGGAGTTTAGAATCCATGATGTGACTATATCATCACACCTTTCCTACACGCTAAATTTTGATGAATCTAGATCTGTTCTTTTGCACACTTTGTTAATAATTCCCAGATTATTCTTCACAGATAATGCTCTCATCACACCTCTTCTCCATGTTCGATAATCAAAACCATCAAATGGAACGGGAACTAAAGATGCCCCAGGATTATCGAATGGATGCAGATAGAGAGGGCTACCGGTGTCAACAATTGTCTGATTCAGAGATTCATTCATAGTCGGTGTTGATTGATTATCGTCCACACTAGTTGTCATATTTGCAATTTACAGATGTTCTAAGGGGCTTGATAACTAGAATGTAAGATGATTAGGAATTTAACAATAACTCTCAAATAATTACGGATTAGAAGTAAGAACAGAACTTGTCCTCAACCTACAACTCGAAATCCATGGAGCGATAAAGTTGCATATGTGCGATCTAGTTCGGAAAGTCATCAGCAAAGAAAGAACTGGTAAATTTTGTGAATCGAATTCGAAATCAATGCTCCTTGCTCTAATACTATATCAAAATTAACTAATGAAACAGTGACTAAAACCTAACTAGCTTGAAAGTGAGCTTCAATGGTGATGAAGCTGTGGCCTTCATTCCATGAGAACTCAAAGAGAAGGAGAGAGAAAAGACAATGGGAGAAAGTTCCAGAACATTGCGATCAAATTCATTGAGAAGAAAGTGAGTGGAACCTCCACTATATACAATACAATTGTGCAACTTAGGCTAATTAACCACTAACTACCAAGCTGATTGGTACAGCTGTGCACAACTATTATAACTAATTAACTAACTAATTGGTATAAAATTTGATATAAAAATAATAAGAATTCTTAACACAATTAAACATTGTCGCATAAATAGGGATGAATGAAGTACTTAAGTTTATGATAATAGCTAATAGTTGTTTTAGAACATTTAAACATGTCATAAAGTTAATTAAATTAAACTGCCTGAAATGTTATGACAACCATTTTACTACAAATCATTTAAACATGTCATAAAGTACCTTATATTAAACTGCAATCTTAAAAGCTAGGCAATTAATGAAGTTTAATAACGTTATTTTCACATCTTAAAAAGAGAAATAAACCCAAATTAGCTTAGCTCTAGAGGCAAAAATATAACTAAACTTCTTTTCTCCTCCTAAAATAAAATGCCTCGAGTTATTACTTTCATAAACATGAAAGTAATATTCGTTTTATGCATTTTAACCGTGATTAAACCGAGTATCGGGCGTGTAGTATTCGGCGTCCAAGGTTTTGGGCCGGGCTTTTCAGGTGGGTTTGGTAATACAGGCCCATTTACTTGGAGTTTTGGTGGGCCTGAGGCTGAAAAATGTGTAGCAGCTCTTAAAAATACTCCAGGGTGTATTCAAGAAATATTTGGCTCTTTATTCATTCCATTTCATTTTCATTCTATTGGGTCTCAATGTTGCAAAGCTGTTATTGACATTCAAGCTAATTGTTGGCCCAAAATTTTTCCGATAAGCCCGCTATTTCCTTTTACTCTCAAAAATTTTTGCACAAAAACACAAGGTCCGGCTCCGGTTGCACAACAACCACCATCTTCGCCACCGCCATCATTTCCGTATTCGTTTTCACCTCCGTCATCTCCGACCTCATCGCCGCCTCCGCCTCAACCGTTTTCGTGGTCATTTTCATTTGGAGAGAATGCACATAATAAAAACTCCAATTAAGAAAGGGACTTGTTGCTAGAAATAGGCCCAAATTTGAGATTTGGGCCTATTGGACCTAAGTCCTTGAAATGCTCTATTGGGCCTTTCGCCCATGAGAATTGAAGATTTTGTCAAGGAAGTGGTTTTCCCCATTTTTTATTTATTTATGAAAATAGTTCCTATTGTTGTTAAACTATTCTTCATAGCAAGTAATCGATTTTCATTCGTTCCAACATATAATTTTTTTATAATAGAGCCAAAAGAATAAGAAAGAATGAAAAAGTATTCTCGTTAATCTAAAATATTTGACAATTTTCGCTTTTTGGAATTCAAAAGTAAGTAAAATTTAACTACAATGTGCACTTTTTAACTTTTGACTTAGAGAAAATATGTAATTTATAATACCTTCTAAAAATTAAATTGTCTAATTCAACTTAGCTCCAAAATCTTGAATTGGTCGTCAATAATTGGTGGAAACTACAAAATAAAAATTCAAATGTTTTACATATAATAAGATTACATTACAATATTTATTTTGAACCCAATGACTCTATATGCTAAATTGCTTGTTACGTGAATTATAGTATAGGCAAACATAAAAGAGAAATACTTTCTCCTTTTCTTTTCTTTTTCTATTCTATTGGAGAAATATTTAGGATGAGTATGTAAGCAAAAGTAAAACAATAAGAAGGACAAAAGTAGGTGCAACAAATTAGATAACAAATACAAAGACAATATATAGTCAATAAGCAACCTGCTACGTACTGCTATTAAATGCCTAATAAACCAAAAAAAGTTCATCTTTGGAACACCCACTTTGTCTTTCCTAATGTTTTCTCTCGTGAAGCATGCAAATTAGAGAATCAAACCATAGGATGGAGACTTTCCACTTGCTCCTTAATTTCTTATAAATATAGGCGGATCCAATATTTAAAGTATCGGATTAAGTTTATGGGCGAATTGCTTATTAGTACCTAACAGTTTCTTAATCTTGTTAGGTGTTTGTCATAAATTTCTTACTATATTTTATTTTTCTATTTGTTAAAGGAAAATGACAATATAATTACCTTAATTAGGTTTTCCTTCGTGTAGAAGGAAATTATAAACCTTTCATATTTGACTATTTTTTTTCTTATAGGAAAAAATTTGGACATGTATAAATTGAGGATCCTTCCTTCTCATTCAGTAGCATCCACAACGTAGCCATAGAAGGCTTGAGAGTCGTGTTCAGTGGGAGAATTTTACGGGACAAGTGTTAGCAGTGTAAAAATAATAATTTACCCTATCAAATCACTTTTGCTTATTATAGTAGGTGAATTGCTTATTGCAAGATTATAAATTTACTTTTTAAGAGAAATATTACATGTAAATGTCTTTAGATGATCTAATATTTTAATTGTTTTTCGCTTTGTATATTAGGTAAATACTATTTGATGAAGTAAATCTTATCACACCTTTCTGTTCAGTGGACATTTCCATTTATAACAGACAAATATTTGCATGCACGCAAACAGGGAGGTCATGACCAAATATATAAGAATTAAGCTTCTGTTCAAATATATAAGTCTATATATATATATATATATATATATATATATATATATATATATATATATATATATATATATATATATATATATATATATATATATATATATATAATAAATCCAATTTTAGCCAAAGAAATTAAGTCCTGAATGGATAACGAACTCGAATTTCTCAAAGGTTTTGTTAATTAGGTCCTATGTGTCAGTTTGTTTCGAAAGGAACAACTAATGTTAAAGAATTTACCTACTAGTATTTATTTCGTTATTTTATGCATGTATACAAATATCATTAGTAAATACCAATGCTATCAATTGATTAATATATATATATATATATATATATATATATATATATATATATATATATATATATACCAATGCTATCAATTGATTTGGACAAAAATTTCAGAAATGTCATTCAAATATATATATATATAAAACAAAACAACATAAACATTTGTAGATTATTTTGCATAAGAAAAGGCCATAAAAATACCAGTGCATAACCTTAGTTTCTTGCCTTATTGTTTGAGGAATCCAACCATTATTTTAACCAATTATCACTTCGACTTTAATTTAATGTGAAATGTAAAATGTCAACAATTCTATATAAGTAGAGGTATACAAAGAAAATCGATAAACCGCACCAACCCGATAATCCGAGTCAAAACGAGAAAAAAAACCCGACTATGGTTTGGTGTTGGAAAAAAAACCCGACCATAATTGGTTTGGTTTGGTTTTAACTAAAGAAAGTCAAACCGAAACCAAACCGACCCGACATTACATTTATAGCAATTTTAGATATATTTAATATATAAATATAGTTATTGTAATGTAATTTATAAATATTTTTTAAAAAAATTCATAATTTTATCTTTTAAGGTACTATTTCAAGGTTTGATTTAGAACTTCTGAATGCTCCAATAAGTTTTATAGTCATTAATAATAGTAAATTATATAATGCTAGCAATTAATACTAATGCTAACAAAAGACATTCAATTCAGTATTACGAACGGGAATGTATTAAATGTATATTTTTTATTTTGCAATAATTTAGATAAAAATAAATAACCTATTTTTATTTTTCTTTATCTTTTAGGCATGTAATTAATACTCCCTCATTAGTCTATCTAGTTTAGCATGAATTAGTGCTATTAGATTATGTTTATTTTTATTATGACTTTTTAATTAGCAATATTTATAGCACATAATTTTATTATTTTTTATTGTTGAATATTTTAAGATAATGTCATGGGTCATGACATATCTCATATTTTGTATTATTTTCTTGAAAAATACTTTACATAGTCGTATCTTACTAGGATTAAAGAAATATTTTGAGCATACGTTATATATTTTGTTCTACGAAGATTTTACCGAAAAAAATTCGAAAAAACATGAAAACCCGAAAACCCAAAAAACCCGAATTTATTGGTTTGGTTTGGTCTTTAGATTTAATAACCCGACACAATTGATTTGGTTTGGTAATTGTAAAATCCGAAACCAACTCGGTCTATGTACACCCCTATATATAAGGTTGTATTTATTCCATTCGGAAAGAATACAGGTAAGGGGTAATAGAACCTTCGCAAAGTATAGGTGGTAGCTGAAATTTCAAGACAATTTTAAGGGTACATATTATTCCTTTCCCAATTTTTCGATTACGAGGAAAAAAGAATTCTATCATCTTTCCTTGAAGTATAAATTTATATATGATGAAAAAAAATATTTATTTAAAATTATCAACTAAACAGTGGACGATAAAGGAAAATGGATTAGCGAGCATTATACGATGAATTACGTTCCGTCAACATTGAAAGAATCTTATCTTATTTTTTATTATAATAGATAAAGGTTTTAGATTTCGCTTTCTTCTTTTAATTTGTTTATTAATATGGTAAAATAAATAAAATAAACCCTAAAAGATGAGCATGCAATTGTTTAGATAACACGTCTTTTCAGTAATAGCCGGATTCCGATCTCATGACGAATTTATTATTGGAGAATTAGTTAAGCAAACAAATTATAAAAAGAAAAAGAGCTATTCTTTTCTTCCAAGAATATTACAATCTTTTATTTGTTGCCTTGAAAAGTTTTTTTTTCTTCTCCTCAACTTGCACCTTAAAAGTTAAAAAGTATGATATTTTCTTCTTTTTCTTTTCCTAAAAGAGATATGGGTATATATTAAACATACGTACAAGTGAGAGATGCTCCTTAACATCACATATTACCTGTAAAGGAAGTGCAATACGCCTACTTGGTTCGCTATTTTCGGACCACTATTTTATGAGACAACAATATATTTCTAAATATATAAGCTGTTATAATCATATTCATATTGAATATAAAAAGATATTAGAACTGTATCAAAATAATTTTAGTACACCAGAACTAAATGATTTTAATAACTTTTTACTTTTTGAATTACAAAGAATTAATTTTGAAATAGAACAAGAAAGAATTTATCTTAGATCAATTAAGAATAAAATAAAACATATTCCATTAGGATAGAATATATGTTAAGACAACATCCAGTAACTAAAGTAATAAGTTGTAATTATTGGTGGTTAAGAAGAGATATAACAGCAAGGCAGGATTTAAAGAAAGAATTAAAAAAGACTAAAACTTTATTAGCATCAATTCTAGACTTAGCTAAACAAATAGAAGAATCAGAATTAAGATATAATAGCGAACCAAGTTATATAGTAAAGTGTCTTATTAATCCACAAACTATATCAGCTCTACAGTGGGATATACAATATCTAGAAGGTGAAATAGATTCGTGTAATAGATTAATAAAATATCATAAGGAGAGAAAAGTTTGGATACCATTAGGATAAAATCATAGCTAATTTAAAACATCTAGAATATTTAGACTTAAAAATCCATCCAGAAAAGAAATATAAAATATTAAAAGATAACATAGTAATAAAGTGTAATTTTAGTAGTGGAGAGCATATATTACATACTGAAGATAAACAATATAATACTTTAATAGATTTAATAATAAACTTGGGAGAAAAAACTCAAGAAAATAATAAGAATATAATAAGAACATTAGAATTAGTAGAAATCGGACATATCAAACAAAGAAAGACTTTAGAAAAATTAGAACAAAATTTAGACTTTATAAAAGCACAAGAACTAGAAATAGACAGAAAAATACAACTTTTAAATAACAAATTTAATATAGAAAAAATACCTACTAAAAACGAAATAGAAAAGTTAATTAAGACTATTACGGAAAAGCCTAAAGAATTAGAAATACAAACAACTAAATTAGTCGAAAAAATAACTGAACAAGTAGAGGTATTAAAAGAAGAGATAAGCGCACTTAAAGAAAAGATAGACACAATAAAGGAAATCGCTCTTTCATGAGTGATATACAAATAGAATTAGACCCGATATATGAAGAAGTGTTAAAATTAACAGCAAAAATTTAACTCAATCCGGAAGGACTAAGTAATTATACTCCTCTAAGTAAAGCTGATCAAATAATAATAAAGCAGAATAATACATTAATAATCTTATTATTAGAAGTTAATAGAAAACTAGATAAAATTATTAAGGAAAAAGAACTTAAGACTGAAATTCCAAAGGTAAACGATTTAATAGAACAATTAAAAAGAGTTGAAATAACACCACAAAAAGAAAAAATAAAAGTAAGAAAACCACAAAAATGGACTTTTTTCCAAGTAGGTCAAGAAGAACAAACCAAGAAAGATCAAGAATAAGTTTTTCAGAAAATAGAATAGGAAACAATATGTTAACTAGAATTTTAACTAGAAAAAGACAAGAAGAAGATCAAAAATTCGAAGATATAATAGATGTAGATAAGGATATACAAATCTTTCAGCAAAACCAATTAAGGTTATCAGATCCAAAAATACTATATAATACAGGATATTTTTCCACCAATTCTCAATTATATAGACATTATAGAGAAGAACAATTGTCAGCTATAGGAAGTAAGGTAGAGACATTAAATTTAATCAATCCAGAATCAGTAAAACAAATAAAAAATTATAAAAGGAATTTAATGCATATGGGATTAATAGTAATTAGATTAAAAAGATTAACAAGAAAGAATTTAGGAACTAAAGTATTGATAGTAGTATATGATGATATATGGTCAGATCAGAAGAAATCTATAATAGGTTTAACAGAAGTAGATATGACAAATAACGGAGGAATATTTTATATTAGTGCAGATTTTATGATAAATCTAGTAGAATTTGGAAAAAATATAAAAATAGGAATACAGACTAAAGGGTATGAAGAAATGAATAATGGAAATATTCTATTAATATGTGTAGGTTTTATAGGAAAAATGGCAACAAATAGCAATACAAAATTTAAAATTAAGGTAGACGATGTAGTTGAAGTAATGGGAAATAAAGGTATAAAATTATTAAAACCGATTAAAATAGACCCAGAAGAATATGCGGGATTAGAATGGAACTTAGAAGATTTTTTCAAACCAAAAATATTTAAACCAGAATCTCACTTGATGTATACAAATTCTAAAGGAGAAACGTCAATTAGGTTTACTGATTATAATTATTCTACTCATAAAGACATAGATGATGAAGATGAAAATAAAGTTGAAGAAACTGAATGTATGAATGTTGAAATAATACATGAAGAATTTGAAGTAGACATCGCAATAGAAGAAGCAAGAAAATTAGTTAGAGAAAATAAGAATAAGACTTTCCAATGTAAAGGATGTAAACTAGGAAAATTAACCTTAGGAGATGTAGAAGAACATTTTAAAAAATGCGAATTAAGAACAGATAATTTAGGATATAGAAAAGAAAATAGGTTACAAGAAAAATCAGATAAATTTGATCAAATTTTTGAAGAAATACAAGATAGTTATGAGACAGAAACAGATTCGGTAATTAGCCTAAAAGAATTAATGGAATCTGTTAGTTCTAGCCCAAGCCCATTTCAAAGAACAACATACCAAAGTACAGTAGATACTAGTACGGGGAATGTACCTAGAAGAAGAGTATACAGGATAGACCAAGAAACAGAAATAGAAAATGTAAAACCATCAGGAAAAAGGATGCCAATAGAAGAACCTATAAGATTACAAGAAGGAAGTAGTAAAGGTAAAATATTAAATATAGCAGCCCATGATCCACAAATGTGGAACTCAGTAATAGATCTATGGAAAGGAATAGTAGTAGCAGACTTTATAAAAACTTATAATGACACGGATGCAGAAACAATGTATAAATATATGGAAACTTTTCTAGGAGAATCTACAAAAGGTTTATGGGAAGCTTATAAATCAGAATTCCCTCAAGATTTTCAAAATTTAATAGCAGTGGGTGCAAATCCTTATAATTTTACAAATAAAATACATAGTTTGATTACAGGAGAAGATCCAAATAGTGGATTAGTAGTACTACAAAAGAATGCTTTAATAAAATTAGAACAGTTAAGTATAAGTAGTTGGTTCCATATAAAGAAGTTTTTAAATGATTACTTTTATTATTGTACTATTAGTGGAAATGCTTTTGATCAAGAATTAGGTAAAAAATTATTCAATAAATTACCAGGAGTCTTAGGAAGAGAAATAGAAGAAAGATGGTATAAAAGAGAAGGAGTAATACAAAACCCAAATACAAAATGGTCTATAGGACACAAAGTACAGCATATTATGGAAATATTATAGGAAAAATGTACAAACTTACAAATACAAAAACAGTTAAAACAGAACAATATGAGTTTCTGTAAATCAACAGTATATACAACCCAAAGTTATGACAAAAATGAATACAAAAGAAAGAAATACAAAAGATATAAACCCCAATACAATAAGGAATACAATAGAAAAAATTATTATCTTAGAAAGTCTTCAGCTAGAAAGCCCTATTTAAATAGAAATAGGCATGTTAGAAAATATAGAACAGATAGAAATTATAAAAACAAATTAGAATATTTTACTTGTGGTAGTGTAGAACATTTAGCCAACACTTGTCCAAAAAGAATTAATAGCAAAACAAGAAATTCACAGTTAATAGAAGATTTTCAAGAAACTCTAATAAATGTAGATGAATACATGTCAGACAACGAAAGTATATATTCTATAGTAAGTGTAGGAGTAGACGAAACTCAAATAGAAACCTCAGAATCAGAAGAAGAGGAATTAATAAATGAAATAGGATTAGAAAAATTAGACCTAGAAGAAAATAACTTTGTAAACATATTAGAAGACTGTACCCATGAGTTTGAAATAAATAAACGATTAGATAGCAATCAATGTTTTAAATGTAATTGGTATCCTAGTAAAGTAAAAGAGCTAAATGTAAATTATGCTATTTAGAAGGATGTATTTTATGTATACAAAAAGATTTTGAAATAAAAATAAATAAAGAAGAAATTTATCAAGAGACAAATAATTCTGTTATAAATTTAAGAATAATTACATTAGAGAATAGAATAAATGAATTAGAAAAAAGAATACAAAAAATGGAAAAAGGAAAAGAGAAATTAGAAGATATAAGAAATGAAGAAGAAAGAGAACTGATGAGTATAGAAATTATGATGCCTTAATATGTAACGAAGATAAAAAATTATCTACGATAAAAATTCTAGCAAGAATTAAAATAGAAGATTATGAAATAGAAACATTAGCTCTAGTAGACTCAGGATGCACGAGATGCATAATAAATAAGAAGATAGTTCCACCTAATTTAATAAAAACATTAGACAAACCAGTAGCAGCTATGCAAATGGATGGAACCCATAATATCTATAAACATTATATAGATAAATCACAGATTAGTTTTGTAAATACACGTTTAGATTTTTATAAACCTAGTTATAAGGTAGATAAAATTTGGGTAAGAGACTTAAATATAAATGTCGATTTTGTGTTAGGTTTAAGTTTTATGTTACATAATAATGGTAGTTGTTTACTTAGTAGAGATGGAGTAATATTCTTTAAAAATATTACACAAACACCAGTACAAACAATAGAAGCCGCAACTAGGATAAGGACAAGATTAAATGAAAATCAGATAGACTTGCAAGAAAATGAGAAAGAATGTTGTAAAGAATGTAAAGACAATAAAGCATGTTGTATGACTAAAGAAGAAACAAAAAATCTAATATTAGAAGAAAATGAAGATAAAGATATAATAGAAAAAGATTATACACTAATAGATATTGAAACAGAATTATACAATTTTAAAACAGGATTACAAAGAATAGGAATAATAAAGAACGAAAAAGATCTAGAAAATATAATAAAAATTTTAGATGAGATAGAAATAATAGGAGAAAAACCTTTAAAGCACTGGAAAAATAATAAAGTAATGTGTAAATTAGATATAATAAACCCAGAATATATAATTAAAACGGCTTCAATAGAAGCTACAAATGAAGACCTTAACGACTTTAAAACTCAAATTAAAGAACTTATGGATTTAGGTGTAATAAGGAGATCTACTTCTAAACATAGATCAGCAGCTTTTATGGTTAGAAATCACAGTGAAATAGTAAGAGGAAAAGCAAGAATGGTAATAAATTATAAGAGACTTAATGATAACACTAAAACAGATGGATATAAGCTACCTGATAAAACGAAATTAATAAATAGGATAAAAGGTAAAAAGATATTTAGTAAATTTGATTGTAAATCAGGATATTGGCAAGTAAAAATGCACGAAGACAGTATCGAATGGACAGCATTTACTTGTCCAGAAGGACATTTTGAATGGTTAGTCATGCCGTTTGGATTAAAAACAGCTCCACCAATTTTCCAGAGAAAAATGGATAATATATTTGGAGAATATAAAAGATTTGTCTTAGTATATGTAGATGATATATTAGTATTTAGTAAAGATATTAAAGAACATTTAGGACATTTACAAACAGTATTTAGATTATTTGTAGATAATGGAATAATTATTAGTAAAAAGAAAATGGAATTATGTAAAAGTTATATAAACTTTTTAGGAGTAGTTTTAGGAGAAGGAAAAATTAAGTTACAACCACATATAGCTAAAAAAGCTTTAGAAATGCCAGACAAACTAGACAATATTAAAGAATTACAAAAGTTTTTAGGAATAGTAAATTATGCAAGAAATTTTATAAAAGACTTACGAAAAATAGCAGGACCTTTATATGCTAAGACAGTATCTACGGGGCAAAAACATTTTAATACAGAAGATATTAAATTAGTACAAAAGATTAAAGAAAAAATAAGAAATATTCCTGATTTAACTATGCCATTAGAAACTGACTATTTAATTATAGAAACAGATGGAAGTTTTGAAGGATGGGGAGCAGTTTTAAAAGCAAAGCCTAATAAATATAGTGATAAGAATACAGAAAAAATATGTGCATACCAAAGTGGAAAATACAAAGAGAAAGGAAATATGAGTAGTATAGATGCAGAAATCTTAGCTGTAATATACGGATTAAATAGTTTCAAATTATACATATTAAACAAACAAGAAGTAACAATTAGAACTGATTGTGAAGCTATTGTTAAATTCCACCAAAAGATAAATTCAAAAAATAGTAGTAGAAGAAGATGGTTGAATTTTATTGATACAATATCAATATATATTTAGTCTTTGAACATATTAAAGGAAAAGATAATAATTTAGCAGACACTTTAAGTAGGTTAAAAATTATTGTTAATTAATAAAAATATCTTATATGTACAGAATGAGACCAACAGTTTCAAAGACTGAAGACAAGGGAAAAGGCGTTCAAGCCTCACCCTCAGACAGATACTCTCAGACAGTATTAGGTAATCTTCATTTTAAGCCACAGACTATCACAGAACAAAATAATTTAGAAAGAATAAATTTTGGAAAGCATAATTTAATATTTTTCCCACCATCAAATATTTCATTTAAAGTTTTACCAGAATGTGTTATGGATAGACCCCAAAGATGCTTAATTGATAATTTATGGATAGCATATAATAAGAAAGACACTAAATATGTTATAGCAGCTCTTAATGCCTTAGGGCTTTTACAGACAAAAATCAAGAGAAGAAGTTTAAATACTATGTAGTCATACACGGTAAGACAAATGGTATTTTTCAAACATGGATAGAAGTATTAGACTCTATTAAAAATATACAAAAACCACTCTTTAAAGGTTTTAATGATTTTACTGAAGCTCTAGACTATGCAAGAGGAATACTAGGACCTAATTACTATATTCCCCCAGCTCTTAGACAAAACCCAGAAAAGATCCAATATAAAAGACACAGACAAAATAATATTTTGTGACCACTGCTCATCCATGACCGAAGCTTTCAGAAGATTGAACCTGAAGAATGAAAGCTTAGAGAAAGAAAAAATCAGACTTATAGAGCATGTAAAAGTTTTAGAACAAAAGGTACAGGCGTTAATGCAGTCTCAGACTCAAGTTGTTTTGCAACAAGGTATGAGTTTTCCATCTCAAGAAAAAATGGATGAGAAGGGTGTGCGTTCCCCAATGAATGCAGAAAAATCCACTGTATCGGATAATGATACAGCTAGTCCGGTTCAAACGGTGACCGGTAAAGACAAATCAAATCAGTTTATGGCTGTCACTTTGCCAAAAATTGAAGATGAAGGCTCATCAAGACGAAGACTGCCCAGAACATTAACACATGGAGACATATTAAGAAAGAAGAGTATAATTGCTAAAAAGAAAAAAAATGAGAAAATAGAAGTTGTAATTAAACAGACGTTAGAAAATTTCTTCCAACAAAAAGAAAAACAAGACAATCATATGATAAAAAATCCTAGTCCAAGTCCCAGTCCAGAAAGGTCAAGATCTAGTCCAGAAAGGTCTCAAAGCTCAGGAAGAGATGATAATGAAGACAACCTGAATTATCAAGATTCTCAAGATCCATATGAAGACTATGATTCGGGAATGAGTTTTGATTCAATAGCACTCCATAATTTAGACACATAAAAATAATTCGGAAATAATAAATCAAAAAGGAAACAAAAGAACAATAATGGAGGAGACAATAAGTGGGGTCAGATGTGACGGATGTGATATAAAGACAAACAAATAAGAAAAACGTGGACGACATAAAATGGAATCTCTGCACCAGCCATGTGAAGATGGGGCCTAATGAAGTACCCTACAAGGCTAGAAGACAAAGATTTCAAAAAATTTTGAAGTCCGCATTTCAGATCTGCTCAAAAAATCAGCTATAAAAGACAGACCAACGGAGAAGAAAAATCATCGAGAAAAAACACAAAGCAAGAAATCCTCTGAAAACCTTAAGCCAACTTTCCATCCAAAAAAACCTTTCTAAAATCACCTTGTAAAATATTCCCTTTATGAATACCCTAGTACTTATTCTTCTAAGTTTGTAAAATAAATAAAGTTTGTATGCTTAGGAGTTGATCGTTTTCAATTCAGAAGTTCAGTCAAACCTTTTCGGGTTTCCCGAAAGGGAAATCCCATCTCTTGTAAACATGTAAGTTACTATGTTTATCTATGTTATGTTCTAAGATATTACCCCTATGTTTTGTTATGATTTCCTTTATTTCTTATGCTTTATTATGTATAGTTTTGTTGTTCTGTAAATTGTTAAAAAATTACTCTTAGTATATGGTTATCTTTCCAATTTCTTAATAATTTTGATGGATTAACATGTAAATTCCTAGGAAAAAGCTGGTTAAGATAAACCGAGTGGTATGTGAACTTAACCATGGCCGGGGTGAGGTTAAAGAAAAAAGAGTTAAGAATAGATTCATGTCAATCAAAAATTGGGAAGAAAAGATGAACAGAGTAAAAAAAAATGTATAAAAGGGGTAATCTTAGTACATAATTATGGATACACTGTAACATTATAAGTTTACATATAAGAGAGGGAGAGTACCGAGTAGGATTTTTACATATATATATATATATATATATATATATATATATATATATATATATATATATACCAAGACCTGTCGTGGCAAACGGTTCGATCTCATAAGAGTGTATTACCATATTTTGTCGAACCAAATGGCCCGATCCCATAAGAGTGCATTACAATAATCCTTCCGAGGCACACGGCTAGATCCCCTAAAAGTATATTTCAATAATCCTGTTGAGGTGAATGCTCTGATCCCATAAGAATATAGTACATGATACTGTCGAGGCAAATGGCCTGATCCCATAAGAGTAATGTTGAGGTGTTCGACCCAATCCCATAGAATATGAAATTTTAATGTGTAACGACCTGACCAGTCATTTTTGTATATTTTAGTCTTGTTCCTCTATTTATTGCTTCATAAGTTCATGTTTGTGTGTGTGTGTATATATGTATGTATATATATGTGTGTGTGTGTATATATATATATATATATATATATATATATATATATATATATATATATATATATATATACATATATATATAAACACACACCACTACCTCCTTTATTGTTGAGCAATTATTTAAGGCGAAATAGCTTCTGGGCCACTCAAACTTGTAGGGTTTTAAAGCAGATACATAACATTTTGTCTTTACCATTTAAATATCAAACTCCTGAAACCTATAACTAATAAACACAGTTGACCGTTGACCCTAGACGCGTGTATTACACATTTGCAAACGTGTCCATCCAGTCAACAAATGACCAATGAAACTGGTACAGGTCAATGGCGTGAAATTAAACCCAACCGATTAGGGTCCCCCTCTTTTAATCAGTACACCGACAAACCCTCCCCCACTTTTCGTCTCCTTTCCTCTCTCTAGCCATCCCTCCCCTCTTAAACCTAGGTTAAGCAATGGCTAATTAACTTGGTCATCTCCTTCCAAAATAATCTTAATCACTCCAAAACCAAACGATTGGGGTCCCCTCGTCCCCCTCCCCCCTCTTTTAATGTAAAGCTGATCGAGATTCGTCTGAGCTTTCGATTTCAGTCACTTTAGTCTCTGAAGGTTAGTTTGTTTCTTTTGATGTCGTTTTCATCTTTGTCTTCTAATTTCTTGTGAAATAATGTGGATAATGTTTCATAGTGAAAGATATATATGTCTGCATGCATAATTTTTCATCTGATATAGTGAAAGTCATTTCGCCTTTTGGGATTTTATATTTAGGGAAACACTCGAATATTCACTCATTTAGGTTATTTTTGTCTTTTTCATGACTGATCTGGCATTTGGGGTTAAAATTAGGGCTATTGTTTACATGCATAAATTATGGGATTTTATATTAGCGTTTTGTGGAAAACAGTCCTATGTTCTCTTTATTTTAGGAGTTTGTCTTTTTCATGAGTGATGACATTTAGGGTTAAAAAATTAGGTCTTTTTTAAATATCAAAATATTCTTGTCTCTCATTTTGTTAAAGTTATGGCTTTTTAGAGTTAAAGGGTATCTGACTTGTCTTCCCCCCCTCCCCCCTCTTTTTTATATAGGTTTCAATGGTTGTCTATGTGAAATTACAGTTTTATCATCTAGGGTGGTTAGTGGTCAACCCAATTATGAGGTATGTAAATGGTCAAACTTGGCCAGTTGTTCTTCAAGATGACACTAATGAATTACATATAATTCAATTTCATGATTGGGCTAAGGATGTGGGGTACTTAACAGTAGATAAATATGCATGTAAAATTAACCAAAAAGGAGAATTTAGATTTCTGAAATATGATGCTTATGTGTTAGCTTTCTATCAAGACATTAAGGATGAGGATTTTATTGATGTGTATATATGTCACACAATTAATACACCGTGTATTAACTTGGACCTAGATGAAATATAAAGTAGTGGTGATTTAAATGTAGACCCCAATAATGTTCAGCCATTTGGATTTAATAAAATGCCATATGGGCAAACAAGTGATGTTAATGCTAGGGCAACACGCTCACCTAACAATGATATAAATAGGGATGATAACACTCATGAGAAGGGTAAAAAGAGGGGTGCTAAAGTTTATTCTGAGATAGAAGATTCTAGTGAAGATGAATGTGACTTCTATACCTTTCATTTAGCAATTGATTCTGAGGGTGATGTTGAGGGTGATGCTGAGGGTGATGAGCAAAGTACTGAGAGTGAAAAAGATTATGAGGCTATTTTTGAAGATGATGATGATACAGATGAGATATTATGTGGTTCTGATGAGGATATTGTTGGAGAGACAAATGACGTAGAACCTGAAGTTGTTGATGCTAGATAGGCTAAAGTGAATGCAAAGAGTAGTAAATTAAGATCTTCTGAAGTTAATACTGATGAGATACCTACTGGACCTGTAGGTATAGAAAAATATGCCGGAAAGTTGGGAGGGATGAGCAATATTTGGACAGTTCAGATCCAGGTAGTGAGGATACAGATGATAAAGTAGATGAAGAAGATGGGGTGCATAACCCTCAACCAAGAATATACCGCAGTGGAGTATACTTTGATTCTGCTTATAAGAAAATTTATTTACAGTTGGAAATAGTGTTTGAAAATGTGAAACAGTTTAGATTTGCTTTGCAAGATTATGCTACACAAAGAAGAGTTCAAATTAAGTTGAGGCTTAATGATAAACATAGGGTTAGGGAAAAATGTGTGAACTCAACAAGATGTAGATGGCATATTTTGGGAAGTTTGGAGGGACACGCAGGGAATTTCATTGTTAAGAGCTACTATCCTGTTCGTAAGTGCTTTAGAGCAACCAGAAACAAGATGGCTAATTTAGCATGGGTTGCTAAACATTTCAAGGACAAGATTATCAATCAACCTGACATTAAACTTAGAAGTTGCGGGATTTGATTAGGATAAAGTATGGTGTGTATGTGAGAAAATCCATATGTTCTAGGGCTACATCAGGTCATGGGTCAGTATCTCGGTGATTACAAGAAGGAGTTTGCTAGAATATATGATTATGCTGACATGTTGAGGTCTACAAATCCTTGCAGCACTGTTATTGTGAAGACCTCTAAAGAGACAATACCTGGTAAGGAGGTGTTTTTGGGTATCTATATTTGTCTACATGCTTGTAAAGTTGGTTAGTTGGAAGGTTGTAGAAATGTTATTGGCTTTGATAGAGCATTTCTGAAGGGTATGTGTAAGGGTGAGCTACTATCATGCATTGGTAAAGATGGTAACAACCAAATGTACCATGTTGCATGGGCAGTGGTGGAAAAGGAGACAAAGCACACATGGTCATGGTTTTTTAGGTGCCTGAAGCATGATCTGCAACTCACAGAATCCTAAGGTGAGGTGCTGACCATCATTTCTGAAATGCAGAAGGCATATACTATACCCCCGTTCTCCTTTAATTACCTGGATACTTTATATATGTTTCTGATATTCTAATTGTTTTTTTTGTTGCTTAAGGGACTTGTTGCATCTGTTTCTAAGTTGTTACCAAATGCTGAGCACAGAATGTGTGCAAGACACATATGGAGCAACCGGAAACAAAAGTGGAAATGAGATGAAAGAAGGAAGAAGTTTTGTGCCTGTGCAAGGGCTTCATTTGAAGCATCTTTGAAGGCTAAGATAGATGAGCTAGCAGAATTAGGTAATAGTAAGATCATTGAGGACTCTCTATGATACCCAAAATAATGTTGGTGTAGAGCATTCTTCAAAGATTGGATTAATGTGATTCCATGGAGAACAACATGTGTGAGACCTTTAAGATCTTGTCTGCTAGGCACAAGTCTATCATAACCATGTTAGAAGAGATTAGAGTGAAGATGATGGAGAGGATGACTACCATGACAGATTGCATCAAGGTGGATTTCTGATGTATCTTTTATGGAAATGGGGTACATAGAGGAACCATCTCAATATGTTGTTAAACATGAATTTAAATAGAATGGGGATACTGGGTATGAGATATAACATGGGGTTTACAAACATATTGTTGACTTCTCCAACAATACATGCACATGTAGATCATGGCAGCTCAAAGGAATACCATGCTCCCATGCAATATGTGCAATATTTTTTTAAGAGATTTGAGCCTGCTGAATATGTAACCCGGTGGTACAAGAAAGAAACATACCTGAAGCTTTTTAGTTGTTACATACAGCCAGTAACCAACAAAAGGATGTGGCCATCAGCACATAATCCAACTGTTGAGCCTCCCGTGATTACTAACATGCTTGTTAGACCTAAGAAAAACATAAAAAGAGCTCAAGATGAACCTAAGAAGAAGTTTGGTAAGAGATCAAGGAAAGGGACACCAATACATGCTCTAATTCTAAGATAGTAGGCCATACAAGAAAGGGTTTCCTATCCTGGTAATGTATTCAATTTATGTCTGATTTTGTCTTGTACTTTGGCTGTTTCTATATCTCGTTTTTTATTTTGAAAATTTCATAAAGGACAAGGATCTGGAACAATAGGAACCATTAATGCTGGTGCTACTCAACCATCACAGGCTGCTCAAACAACAACTCAACAATCAGGTCCTACAAGTAATTCTAGAACTGTCAGGGCCATAAATACTCAACCATCAGCTATTGCAAGTGCATCTGTAAGTATTTATTTTAGTTAATTTAGTTAATATGTATTAGGACCAAAATTTGTAAATTACTAGATAGTACTTTATCTTACATCATGATACTGGAAGTATGAGATCAAGAACTTCTGAGGATATTATAGCTAGTGTCAGAGGAAGGCCAAGAGGTAGTGGACTACGAGGAAGACCAAGAACTACTGGATTTGGTATATTGTTTAGTGATATAGGAACAGTGATAGAAAGGGCAAGATCATTAAGGATTTGAATTTTTATTTATATATTAGTAGTTTGGATACTAATTTGGCTTCCTATGCAGTATGGAACAAGAGATAGGGTACATGCTGCTCCTACAAAAATAGTGGATGATGGGCAGACCAATATTAATCTTGGATACAGTGCACGTGGACTAAGGTGGCAAAAAAGAGATGCTATATTACAAAGGCAACTTCAACAACAGTTAAGGAGAAGAGAAACTCAAGCAAGCCTTAGCCAACCTCAAGTCCATTCTTCATCTCAGCCAAGCTAGTCTCCATGTCCAAACTTGAGCCAATCTCAGCAAAACATCAACCAATCTCAACCTTGAAGCTGACTAAATGTTTATTTTTGTGGTAAGTTAAACCTGTTAGTTGTAGAACTTAATTTGAAAGTTAACTTAAGTCTGTTTAACTATGACTTTTCTTTTGGAACAATGTTTAAACTATTTCTGCTACTAGACAGCAGTTCGGTACTAATTTTGTCAACCAAGAAGGCTGATCGAACTTGGTTGTTTATATATGTGCTTGTTTATGTTAAAATTATTTTTCATTCCACAAAAAATACATCATTCGTTCTGTCATTATTATTGTACATAAGGTTATAAAGTTAGTGCTAACTACACCTAAGAAGAAAATTACAATTACTAGTGCTACTACAACAAGTAAAATTACAATGATCTTCACCCTCTTTCTACAATGTAGTCGATCTCTCTCTTTAATTCTTGATAACAACATTGAAATACTGTTATGGTGATCTGGAAGAGGTGGGTCAAACCACCTTAAAGAATTACAAGAATTATCTCGACCATAGTTTGAGTACCCATAAATCATCCTTCCTGGATTTATTGGCTTCCAAGTGATGCAAATATGAGCTTCAACTCCATAATGACAAAATACAGGACTTTGATTCATTATCACAATCTGGAAAAAGAAAAAAAATATTAAAGAAAGCTTCAGATTTTACGAAATAGGTGAAATGAAACTTCAAATGCATATAATAGATGGATAATGTGTATCCGATCGAAAGGATAAGACCTCACTTAAATAGGTCATATTTTTACCGTTGGACGTTGGAAATGGGTCTCTCACGCTCCTAAAAGTTGTGACATTCATACGAGGGCTAAATAGGACCAACTGACGCCACATGGGATGGATCAACGGTCTATTGTATTTATTAGTTACATGTTTCAGGAATTTGAATGTTCAAATGGAAAAGATAAAAGTTTACATATCGACTTTTAAGTTTCAGTGGCCAAAAAGCCATTTCACCATTATTTAAGGGTTTTAGGTAGTGAACGAGGCTCTTTTCCTCTCTGCGATAATTTCTCTATCGTCTCACTAGAAGATCGACCATGCCCTCCCTATTATTTTGAGATTATCATATTTAGCATTTAGGGTTTGCTCAAAGGATAATGAAATAGTCAATAAAATACATTGAGAAATTAAAAGAAGCTCAAGTTAATACTTTCCCCTCATCCGTTAAACGGATCTTTGGTTACCCCACCTCATTATTTAATCGTGTTTTTAAATGAGAAAAGATAACAGGATAAGAGATCTCTTATATTTTAAGTTACTTCAGATAAATTTAATGAGGCATGTGACATTAGTCAAAAACACAGGCATTCTCAATTATATTTTGTTTGAACTTTGAACTAATAAAGGATACTGTGGTCCTCAAGGATTAAAAATACAATGGAGTTGGTTTTTGGTAGTTACCTTTTGGTGGGGATTCAACTACTCCTATGATATGCATTATAGAGTTGTTAGTTTGCTTAAAACAAGCAGCAAAATAAATCGATTTTTAAAGATAAATGTAAGGTTCAGATTAAAGCTACTAAGTTCGGCGCTTTTAATATTCTAATTTGCTTGTTGGGCTTTTGAGTCTAAGTATTTAAGTAAAATTTATGATCGTTTTCAACATATATATATAAATATCTTTCCATATTTTTTGCAAAAATTAACGGGATCCGATGATCCTTTTACTCAAAACATTGGTCCACCTTGGTAGATAAGGATTTAATTAATTAATCTACATTCTATGTTTATACCAACCTAATAAACAAGAGAAAAGTATCCTAATATAAATAGATACGAGTTAATCATAGTTAATTAATTGACATACGTTAAATTTTTTACTAGTCATGATAATTTTGTGTAGTTTTATATAAACACCCCAATAAATTTTTTTTTTCTGCGTTTTTGCTTCATACTCAATTATATTGAGTAGCATGACTCATCATCACTTTTGGTAACAGTTCTGTTATTACTTTTCTCTGCGTTTTTGCTTCTCTTATTTATCTTTGTCTTCAATTTTAACCAAGAAGTTAGCATCGCTTAACCAAAACACCTTCTGATACCACAGTACAAGGAACAGAGCGAGAGATTTCAAGAAAACAAGCTAAATCATAAATATGAGAGTTTTCTTATAAAGGAATTGGCTTAAATAACCTATAAAAAACAGTTTGACAAGCTACACAAACAGTTAATTTGATTGTCGCAAAAGTTTTTCTACAAAGGGACTTGTTTCAATAACACATAAGGGACGGCTTACCAGCTACACAACATAAAAAAATTTTCTACTATAATATTAGCTATTTATAACTCAGAAAACTTTCGTACTATAATAAGCTAGCTAACTTTCTTAGAGTATTCTTACTTTATTTTCATACATGAATCGGTCTTTCCATCCATTCGAAGAATTTTTTTTTAGAAAATACTTGTATATAATATATCACAAGGGAATATAAGAATTTTTTTATTAAAACAGGGGATGGGGAAGGGGGGGAGATTAAGGGAATCTTATGCTATTGATGCGATTATAACCCTTCATAAGGGTGGAGTTAAAGTTTGAGATTTATGGATATGAGACTCTAGTTATTTAAAATTATTAAATTTTAAATTAATAACTTTTATATATTAAACAAAAAAAATCTAGAGTTTGAACCAGTATTATTATTTAGTTTGGCCCCCATAACAGGAAGTTGACTTTCCAATCTAGTTAAAACATAAATCAATCGTGAAGAACAATACTTAAAACTAAGACGAGAATATATAGAATTATTGTTGAAGGTATTGGTCACCTAAAAGACAAATTGGATGTAGTTTGCTTCTCCTTCATTAGAAGGGAAAAAATAGGTGTAATCATCTTTTAGTTAGCTTTCTGAAGACTTTAGTCTATGAGATTTCTTGGGATGATCAATCGTACTCCATAAAACTTGTCTCTTTTAATTTGCTAATGCATGAATAAAATAGCGTACTGTTTTGAGGGGAAACAATTAATTAAAGAGAACTTTTACGACTACTTAGGATAATAACTTTCAATTATTACAAACAAAAAAATAAAAGGGATTTGAAGTAGATAATTAAACTATCACACTTTGGAATATATTCAAATTTAATTCCTTAATTAACTTTTTCTAAATAAAATTTACATATTTAGAAATAACATAATGGTACTACAGTTAATAACTTTTATGATTAACAATATTTAGGAAATGTTTGAGAAATAATAGTCAAAGAAAACATTATGACCCAAAAAAATTAATAATAATAATAATATTCATTTGACTAACTAATTTGTTTCGAAATATCTAAAAAAAATCCCAAAAATTGAGATAATTGATTCTTATTTTAAAATATACCTTGATGCCGTAGTTAGTGCAGTGCTAATAAAAAATTCATTATTACTATTATTTTTCAGATATGCCCATTGATACTTTAACTAGTGGAGTGCTAATTAATGAAAAAGATACATTCATTATTTTTTTTTCAAATATACCTTGGTACTCTAGAATTAAGTGTCTTGTTGAAAAGATAAATAAAATGCAACTTAGGCAAATAATATACTTTTTTTCATTCTAAAAAGAATGAGCATATTACAATTTGGGGAGTACAAAGGTTTCTTTAACCATATTTCTTACAAATAAGTTTTAAATATTATAGATTGTTCAACTATTTGACTTATTCAAATTTTTAATGTAGTTTTTGGATATGTAAAATTTATTTCAAAAACTTAAAAATTTTGTATTTGAATTAACATCCAAAAATAGTAAATTTGATTCTCGTACTACGAAAAGGTTCAAACAAATTAAAATAGAGTCAGTCATAACTAAGAGTATTTAATGTTATGATAATGCGAATACAGGGTGCTCTTGAAAAAAAATGGTTCTGAAAGCGGATGTTAAGCAGGGTTAGCGAATGTATGCACACAGCAATAGCTCCACGAAAATCACAGGTCACTGAACCACCTATAGTACTGGAGATGGATGGAGGAAGTAGACTGGTAACATCGAAATCTGGATTACCTCAAAGTTAGGGCAAAATTCAATTGGTCGAATGGATGACAGGAATGGGGAGTGCCCCTAAGGTGATGCAAGCTTCAAAATGTACTGAAATGGAAGTCCCCAAGCCAGCGGAAGTACATGCAAACACATCGGCAAGGAAATTGACTTTCTCGAT
Source organism: Nicotiana benthamiana (assembly GCA_034376525.1). Lineage (NCBI taxonomy): Eukaryota > Viridiplantae > Streptophyta > Magnoliopsida > Solanales > Solanaceae > Nicotiana > Nicotiana benthamiana. The sequence continues at coordinate 130,100,341 of CM067335.1, read as the reverse complement.
GCAGAGAGTAAACCCTAAACATCCAATACCAACGATAGCTGATGTAGTGCAGGGGAATCGATCCTAACAACAAGGGTTTAAATTGGAGTACCATCCGCCTATAATGAAGGAAGGGATAAAGATTGTTAGGTTGAATCAAATTTAAGTGGATGAACAAACTCATAAATGGAAGGCATCTCTAATTGGGTATGTTCTAGGTGGCTCACCCTCATTCAAAGAAATGCTTAAGTTGTTGTGCAGTATGTGGAATTCAGTCACTACTTTCCTGGTATACCTACACGATGAAGGCTATTTAATTTTTTGATTAAACTCGGAGGAAGCCAAGAATATAATTATTCAACAAGGGCCCTATACATTTTAAAATAGACCTTTGATCATAAAACAATGGGAGCCTAACTTTCAGTTGAGCAAGAAAATTGTTAGAACTCTTCTATTTGGGTAATTTTCCCAGGATTACCAATTCAATATTGGACAAAGGAGAATCTGGGTCGAATTACTAGTTACCTAGGGAAACTTATTTGTTCAGATAAGATAACAACTTAGTGTGATAGAATATCCTATGCACGGATGCTTGTCGAAATGAATATATCACATGAGCTACTTGATAAGATGTTGATTGAAGAGGTAGGTGGAAAATGCAGAGAATAAAATATGGAATATGAATGGAAACCAACATATTATGAGAACCTACATAAAGGTCAACATATAAAGGAATGCACAAAGATACAAGTAGCCTAGAGGCAGGCCAAATATGTCACTCAAGGAAACTAGATGTCGCCCAAACAATAAGTGAAAGCAACGAGACAACAGAAAAGGAAACAACCAACAACTGAAGAGTGAAGTCTGTGACTGGGCAATCACAAATACAATAAGAGGATATGCTTGAACAATCCTCTAATTAGGAGGAAGCAGTAGCATCAGTACCTACACAACAAAAGGATAGAGGGAAGCAGGTGATGAATCCTCAAGGACATATACAATAGAAGGGAACCTTATCAGATGCAAAAATAGAAAATCTGTTGAGAAGAAATAGATACAGTAATCTGAGAATTCAAGATGATAGCAACATTGATAAGGTGACTGAAGGGGTTAGCCTCAATGAGGAAAATCTCCCATGATAATTAGCTCGTAGAACATAAGAGGGCTGAACAAACCCTTCAAGCAGAAAGAACTCAAGGCATTTCTGCTAAAAAATAATATCACTCTACTGGGATGCCTTGAGACAAAGATAAAGCCTAGGATAGTTACTAAAGTTCGAGCTAAATTTAGCAAAGACTGCAATGAGTACTCTAATAAAGCTATTGTTGATACTTAATTTTCCCAGTATTTTTTTATATGCAAAATACCTTTCAAAATAGCATGTATATGCATATATAGGTATGTTCCAAGGTCCTATAATTTTTTCTTAATTTATTAAGGATTTTAAAATCAATTTACTGCCTTATTTTATCAAGAATAACCCAATAATTATCCCCAAAATTATCATTTTTGGTGATTCATTTATTGAAATCTCATGTTTGCACTAAAATATAGCTAAATATTTTTACGTAGTTTTTATAAATTTATTTGCTATTTTAAAGATACCATTTTTAGGTTTAAATTCGTTTCAGGTTTATAAAATGGGTTCTTATATTTTTAAATTATTAATTATATATTATAAAGTATTTTTATGCTTTCAATTTATTTTTAAAAATTCATTTACTATTTTCTATAAATTAAAAAGGGAAAAAGGGGCTATTTAACTGGTAGCCAAATTTGGCTTTCAAATTTAGCCTAAAATCAAACAGTCCCCAACCCAAATTAAACTATCCCAAAGACCCAAGTCTAATCCCTAAATCTACCCGACCCAACCGGATCAAATCTTGATTGTTGATCAAAATTGATCAACGGCCCAGATTCAGTCTTACCAAATTAAACCAAATGACCCCCTCCCTTCCCCCCACCCCAAAACCCCTCTTAGTCCTCACTCAACCAACTATCTTCCCTGTCTCTCTATCTCTGGTTCTCTCTAGAACCTTCCCCCTCCCCCTCCGTTTCGATGAGTTTCACTCACCTTCTCCGGCCATTTTCTTGCCTAAATCCATGGTGGTTTCACCACCCACCAGACTTATATGGCTCATCCACGGTTGGTTACTGAAGTTTCATGGCCTGACTGTTGGAAACACGTTCTCAATGCGATATACTAAACGTGTATTCTTTTGTAGGTTTTGATGAATGACAAACAAAGCACAAATTGATATATGACGGAGTTCAAGTACAAGAGCACAAATGTTGAGATTGAAGCTCAAGACGTTGTTCTTAATTGTTATTATTGAGTTATTCTTAAATGTGATCTTGATCCTATAACTTGACTCCATAACATGGCTTCTCTCATAAAACTATTTTCCAAAATCATGCATACTTATTTCTGTATCAAATGATTTCAAATGATGCATATTTACATTAGACAAAATGTTTTCTAAACATACCTCAGAAATCTGGGCTAAGAATAATCGATTATGTACTTATGATAATCGATTGTTTATAAGCCAAGACTGCATGACAATCGATTATGAACTAATGATAATCGATTGTGAATAAGACAGTTAACATCAGGTTTTTCCAAATCTGCAAGATAATCGATTGTGAACTAATGACAATCGATTATTGATGAGGTAAAGTTTTTCCAATACTCAGAATAATCGATTATGAACTAATGGTAATCGATTATGTTGAGTTGATGTCTCCCAGTGATTTTAAAATTACTTAAGTAATCGATTAGTAACTAATAGTAATCGATTATGTTGAGTTAACTGGGTTTAACAATCGATTGTCTATGTCCAACAATCGATTGTCAAAGTTTATACTTAGTCGCAAAAACTTTGGCTTGAAACAGTGTGATTTGAGATTTTCAGAAAATGACAAGTAATCGATTGTTTCAAGGGACAATCGATTGTTGAAGCTGACCGTTGTCAAATGATTTTCAAATACCTCAAAGTAATCGATTATTGGCTTTCTGTAATCGATGTTTTGCTCAAAATCCGGAAATAATTTTTAAAACGTTAATGAGGTAATCGATTATTGATTTGCTATAATCGATGTTTTTGATTAAAATCTGTAAATGATTTTTGGAACGTTGCTGAAGTAATCGATTATGGATTTGGTATAATCGATTATCTGAATTTGAATTTTGCCAGTAATCGATTATGGATTGTAAGTAATCGATTATTAAGCGTAAAATCTGGGATTGATTTTTGATCTGACTGGCAGATAATCAATTGTTTGGTCTTGACAATCGATTGTCACTGAGTAAATTCAGCAATTCTTAATTGGCAATTAGACAACGGTAAGACCAAGTTTTGCACCTATAAATACAGCTTCAACTCAGTGTTTTAAACACAACAACATACACTAACTGATCATTACATTGCTTTAAGCTTTCATTCAATTGTTCATCATTTTCTACACATTTCATAAAGCTTTTGAGAGCCATATTATTGTTCAAAGTTGTTGTGATCTTGAGCGTATTATTTTACTCATATCTACTCATCAAGGAGTACCTTTGTTAAGTGAGTGTTCAAGTATTTCAAATACTTGTAAGAGAATTTTGATTCTCTTGTGTTGAGGAACTTGTGCTTCCTCTGTTGAAGTCTTTGGGATTGTATCCCCGAGCAAGTGAAGTCTTTGGGATTGTATCCCCGAGCAAGTGAAGTCTTTGAGGTGAGGAACCTCCGAACAAGTGAAGTCTTTGAGATTGTATCTCCGAGCAACTGTAAAGGTTTGTTAAGCACCCGGAAGCTTAACAAGTTAGTAGAAAATCTCGAGAGAGTCTCTCGGGGACTGGACTAACCACTGTTGTGGCCAACCAGGATATATCCTTGTGTAAGTTATTTTTATTGCACTTATTTACTTCCAGTAAAATTTAAATTCCGCAAGAAAATGCTAAATTTCATTAAAACGCTATTCACCCCCCCCCCCCTCTAGCGTCAAACGTAGTTTCTAACAATTGGTATCAGAGCCCAACTCTCTGAAAAACTTAACAGTTTGAGAGAACCATCCATGGCTTCTACTCGTGACTTTTTTGCAGGAATAGGTGAAGGTGAATGCAACACGTCGCCTCCAAAATTGGGTGAAAACAACTACTCAGTTTGGAAAGATCGAATGAGAGTTTTTACGATAGCAAACGACCTCTATCTATGGCAAATCATCAAGCATGGAAATCAAATGACGATAAAAGTTGGGAAAGCCAAGGCAAGTGAATACAACACTAATGCGATAAATATGTTGTATAAATCCTTGAACCAGGAAATCTGGCGAAAAATCTCCCACTACAAAACTGCTAAGGAAATGTGGGATAAGCTTGAAGAAATTCATGAAAGAACATCTCAAGTGGAAAAATGCTCAAATTATGAATCAAATATCAGGTGCCTGATGGCCGACGACAAAGAAAAAGAGGTAAGCACTTCTAACTCTCTCTCGTTTGAAGAACTTCAAAATGCCTATGAAGATATGTTTGGTAAATATGAAAATGCTGTTAAAATGATTAGAGATTTGAAGAAATCACTTTCCCAGCAAGAAATAGATTTCCAGAAAAATCTCTCTTTAAAAGAAAAGGATTTTGAAGAACGCTTTTTATTGAAAGAAAAAGATTTCGAAAATCAATTCTCTTTAAAACAAAAGGATTTTGAAAATCTGTCTCGTGATAACGAGAATCTTGTAAAAGAAAATCAATTTTTTCAAAATGATAGTGTAGAGCTTAGACAAGTCATTAAGACTATGCATGAAGCTTCTTATATTGATAAATGCTCTACTTGTACTTCCTGCGACTCTTTGAAGTTAGAAAACGCAGAACTTAGGAAAACCTTAGAATCACATAGTGTAGACGTCCCTAAGGTTATTGAAGAAAAGGAAACGTCTAAGAATAATCAATGGCATAAAAACAGAAATTACAATAGAAATCCTACTGCTCCACCTAGAAATAACTCTAGGGCTGTAAACGAGTCTAGGACAAATTCCTTTAGACCACCTAGACACTACGCTAGGATGTATGAAAACAAGTCTAGGGTTAATAATTCTAGAACACCTAGATACAATTCTAGAAATTGGTACAATGAGTCTAGAATTAACCACTTTAGATCACCTAGAAAGAATTCTAGGATGATTGTTAACGAATCTAGGATAAATCACCCTAGACAACCTAGAAATGATTCTAGAAATTTCAACGCATCTAGGAATGACTATAGATCACCCAGAACGTATTTTGCTCCACCTAGACACAGGCACAATCCGAACGCAACATGTCATTACTGCAATCGTATAGGTCACATTGCACCGATGTGTTTCGCAAAGCATAGAGACTTCTCGTATGACTATAATCATTATTTGTCTAACCCCCAAGGACCCAAGATGGCATAGGTACCTAAAGAATATTAAATTGTTTTGTAGGTGTGCTTGAAGGGATCAAGTGTACTATGGTACCTTGACAGTGGATGCTCCAAACATATGACGGGAGATGAATCCAAATTCCTTCAACTAGAGCACAAAGAAGGAGGAAACGTCATTTTCGGCGACAACAATAAAGGAAAAATAATCGGCATCGGATCGGTTGGTAAGGACGAAAACTCCTCTATTAAACATATATTGCTTGTGAAAGGGTTGAAGCATAATCTCTTGAGCATAAGCCAATTATGTGACAAGGGAAATCTTGCTCTATTTGATTCGGATGAATGTCTTGTGTTTAGACGTAGTGACTTCAAGATCATACTTCGTGGTTTTAGAATTGATAATATCTATATGGTTGATCTTGCAAACTCCTCTCCCGAATATGTTGATTGCTTAATGAGCAAAGAGGATAATACTTGGTTGTGGCATCGTAGATTAGCACACATGAACATGCATCTTTTAAATAAATTGCTTTCTCAAAACTTAGTAGTTGGTCTTCCCAATTTAAAGTTTGAAAATGATTCTATGTGTGATTCTTGTCAAAAAGGGAAGCAAACCAAAGCATCTTTTAAATCCAAAAATATTGTTTCAACTTCTAGACCTTTACAATTACTTCATATGGATTTACTTGGACCTTCTCGTATTGAAAGTCTAGGTAGAAATAAATATGCTTTTGTAATTGTTGATGACTTTTCTAGATTTACATGGACGCTATTTCTTGCAAATAAAAGCGATGCTTTTCAAAATTTCAAGTATTTTCTTAAACGTGTTCAAAACGAAAAAGAATCTACCGTCACTTCAATTAGAAGTGATCATGGGGGAGAGTTTGATCACAATCTCTTTGCGGATTTTTGTGACGAACTCGGAATCGAGCATACCTTTTCCGCTCCACGTACACCACAACAAAATGGGGTGGTGGAAAGGAAAAATAGGTGTCTCGAAGAGATGGCAAGAACCATGCTCGACGAAGCTAAGATTCCCAAACACTTTTGGGCGGACGCCGTGAGTACCGCTTGCTATGTTTTAAATAGAGTAGCAATTCGGCCGATACTCTTGAAAACCCCATATGAACTGTATAAGGGTAGAAAACCCAATATTTCCCACTTACGTGTTTTTGGTTGTAAATGTTTTGTTCATAATAACGGCAAAGACCAATTAGGTAAATTTGATGCAAAATCGGATGAAGCTATTTTCATTGGTTTTTCCTCACGTAGTAAAGCATATAGGGTCTTTAACAAAAGAACCCAAATTGTGGAGGAGTCCCCACATGTTGTGTTTTCCGAAGATAATGCTCGCTTGGCGAGAAAGGATTGTGGTTTTGATCTTGTAGATATCTTGAGTAATTTGAAAAACAAAATACATGAAGAACCGCCAAAGGAAAACAATGATGAAATTATAGAACAATCAACGGAAGAAGCTCCACAATTGGAAAGTGAAACAAAAGAACAAAAGGAATGGAGGACGATCAAAAATCACCCTCTTGATCAAGTAATCGGCGATGTTGGAGGAAAGGTAAGTACTCGAAACTCCCTTAAAAACACCTTAGAACTTACTGCTTTTGTTTCTCAAATTGAACCCAAAACCATCTCTGAAGCAATTGGGGATGAATTTTGGACCTTGGCAATGCAAGAGGAGCTTAACCAATTCGAACGAAATGACGTTTGGGATTTGGTGCCAAGACCCGAAGATCATACCATAGTTGGTACGAAATGGGTTTTTCGCAACAAACTAGATGAAAATGGTATAATCACTAGAAACAAAGCTAGGCTTGTGGCTCAAGGCTACAATCAAGAAGAAGGTATTGATTATGAGGAGACTTATGCTCCAGTAGCTAGATTAGAAGCTATTCGCTTATTGCTTGCTTTCGCTTCCTCTATGAATTTTGTCTTATATCAAATGGATGTGAAAAGTACGTTTTTAAATGGTTTTATTGAAGAAGAAGTTTATGTCAAACAACCCCCTGGTTTTGAAAACTTTAAATATCCCGATCATGTTTTCAAACTCAAAAAGGCTCTCTATGGTTTAAAACAAGCTCCCCGAGCTTGGTATGATAGGTTGAGTAAATTTTTTTTGAAAAATGATTTCATTAGGGGAAAAGTTGACACAACTCTCTTTGTCAAACACAAAAACGATGATATTTTATTAGTTCAAATATATGTAGATGACATTATATTTGGTGCCACTAACAATGCTTTATGCAAGGAATTTTCCAATCTAATGACTAGCGAATTTGAGATGTCTATGATGGGCGAATTAACCTTCTTTTTGGGACTACAAGTAAAACAAATGAAGGAAGGTACATTCATTTGCCAAGCCAAATATTGCAAAGAATTGCTTAAACGCTTTGATATGAACAATGCAAAAGAAATGGCAACTCCCATGAGCACATCCGATCATCTAGACAAAGATGAAAAAGGTAAGGAAGTCGACACCAAAAAGTATCGAGGTATGATTGGCTCTCTACTTTATCTTACTGCTAGTCGTCCGGACATCATGTTTAGCGTGTGCTTATGCGCTCGTTATCAATCATGTCCGAAGGAGTCTCACCTTTCGGCGGTAAAACGAATTTTACGGTATCTTGTTGGTACCTCAAATTTGGGTCTATGGTACCCCAAAGGCTCTTCATGCCAACTCATTGGCTATTCCAATTCTGATTTTGCTGGATGCAAATTGGACCGCAAGAGCACTAGTGGCACTTGCCATTTGCTCGGTAGCTCTCTCGTTTCTTGGTTTAGCAAGAAACAAGTAAGTGTTGCGTTGTCCACAACCGAGGCTGAATATGTAGCCGCGGGGAGTTGTTGCGCTCAAATCCTATGGATGAAACAACAACTCTTGGACTATGGCCTAAGACTTGATCACATTCCTCTTAGATGTGATAACACTAGTGCCATATGCTTGACGAAGAACCCCGTTCTTCATTCGCGAACAAAACACATTGAAGTTAGACATCATTTTATTAGAGATCACGTTTTCAAAGGCGATGTCGAAATTGAATTTGTTGAAACTAAAAGCCAATTGGCAGACATCTTTACAAAGCCTTTGGATAAAGAGTCCTTCTTCCGAATTCGCAATGAACTCGGGATCCTTGACTCCACATTGATCTAAGTCATGCATTGCATTTCTTCTCCTACACATTTCTAACTTGAGCGTCGGAGGCGTCTAACTTCTTTTTGCAGGTATCGCCCTACAGAAAAAGAAAATTTTATTTGGGCAAACCGAAAATCATCGGACATATAATCGATTATCCCGTATCAATAATCGAATGTCACCTTTCTAATTTTCAATAAATAAACTTTGTTTATTTCGTCTTTGTGCATCCTTCCTTATTTTTTTGCTAATGGAAAAAGGGGGAAGATAATGGGATAACGGGTATGCACCACCTCTAAATTGCTTAATTGCTTATAAGCTTAAATTGAGGGGGAACAAGAACAAATATGCATACTTGTTACTTGTCTTGAATCGTCAATATTATTTGTCAAAATTGCATATCCCGCTTAATGTTTGCCATTATCAAAAAGGGGGAAATTGTTGGAAACACGTTCTCAATGCGATATACTAAACGTGTATTCTTTTGTAGGTTTTGATGAATGACAAACAAAGCACAAATTGATATATGACGGAGTTCAAGTACAAGAGCACAAATGTTGAGATTGAAGCTCAAGACGTTGTTCTTAATTGTTATTATTGAGTTATTCTTAAATGTGATCTTGATCCTATAACTTGACTCCATAACATGGCTTCTCTCATAAAACTATTTTCCAAAATCATGCATACTTATTTCTGTATCAAATGATTTCAAATGATGCATATTTACATTAGACAAAATGTTTTCTAAACATACCTCAGAAATCTGGTCTAAGAATAATCGATTATGTACTTATGATAATCGATTGTTTATAAGCCAAGACTGCATGACAATCGATTATGAACTAATGATAATCGATTGTGAATAAGACAGTTAACATCAGGTTTTTCCAAATCTGCAAGATAATCGATTGTGAACTAATGACAATCGATTATTGATGAGGTAAAGTTTTTCCAATACTCAGAATAATCGATTATGAACTAATGGTAATCGATTATGTTGAGTTGATGTCTCCCAGTGATTTTAAAATTACTTAAGTAATCGATTAGTAACTAATAGTAATCGATTATGTTGAGTTAACTGGGTTTAACAATCGATTGTCTATGTCCAACAATCGATTGTCAAAGTTTATACTTAGTCGCAAAAACTTTGGCTTGAAATAGTGTGATTTGAGATTTTCAGAAAATGACAAGTAATCGATTGTTTCAAGGGACAATCGATTGTTGAAGCTGACCGTTGTCAAATGATTTTCAAATACCTCAAAGTAATCGATTATTGGTTTTCTGTAATCGATGTTTTGCTCAAAATCCGGAAATAATTTTTAAAACGTTAATGAGGTAATCGATTATTGATTTGCTATAATCGATGTTTTTGATTAAAATCTGTAAATGATTTTTGGAACGTTGCTGAAGTAATCGATTATGGATTTGGTATAATCGATTATCTGAATTTGAATTTTGCTAGTAATCGATTATGGATTGTAAGTAATCGATTATTAAGCGTAAAATCTGGGATTGATTTTTGATCTGACTGGCAGATAATCGATTGTTTGGTCTTGACAATCGATTGTCACTGAGTAAATTCAGCAATTCTTAATTGGCAATTAGACAACGGTAAGACCAAGTTTTGCACCTATAAATACAGCTTCAACTCAGTGTTTTAAACACAACAACATACACTAACTGATCATTACATTGCTTTAAGCTTTCATTCAATTGTTCATCATTTTCTACACATTTCATAAAGCTTTTGAGAGCCATATTATTGTTCAAAGTTGTTGTGATCTTGAGCGTATTATTTTACTCATATCTACTCATCAAGGAGTACCTTTGTTAAGTGAGTGTTCAAGTATTTCAAATACTTGTAAGAGAATTTTGATTCTCTTGTGTTGAGGAACTTGTGCTTCCTCTGTTGAAGTCTTTGGGATTGTATCCCAGAGCAAGTGAAGTCTTTGGGATTGTATCCCCGAGCAAGTGAAGTCTTTGAGGTGAGGAACCTCCGAACAAGTGAAGTCTTTGAGATTGTATCTCCGAGCAACTGTAAAGGTTTGTTAAGCACCCGTAAGCTTAACAAGTTAGTAGAAAATCTCGAGAGAGTCTCTCGGGGACTGGACTAACCACTGTTGTGGCCAACCAGGATATATCCTTGTGTAAGTTATTTTTATTGCACTTATTTACTTCCAGTAAAATTTAAATTCCGCAAGAAAATGCTAAATTTCATTAAAACGCTATTCACCCCCCCCCCTCTAGCGTTAAACGTAGTTTCTAACAATTGGTATCAGAGCCCAACTCTCTGAAAAACTTAACAGTTTGAGAGAACCATCCATGGCTTCTACTCGTGACTTTTTTGCAGGAATAGGTGAAGGTGAATGCAACACGTCGCCTCCAAAATTGGGTGAAAACAACTACTCAGTTTGGAAAGATCGAATGAGAGTTTTTACGATAGCAAACGACCTCTATCTATGGCAAATCATCAAGCATGGAAATCAAATGACGACAAAAGTTAGGAAAGCCAAGGCAAGTGAATACAACACTAATGCGATAAATATGTTGTATAAATCCTTGAACCAGGAAATCTGGCGAAAAATCTCCCACTACAAAACTGCTAAGGAAATGTGGGATAAGCTTGAAGAAATTCATGAAAGAACATCTCAAGTGGAAAAATGCTCAAATGATGAATCAAATATCAGGTGCCTGATGGCCGACGACAAAGAAAAAGAGGTAAGCACTTCTAACTCTCTCTCGTTTGAAGAACTTCAAAATGCCTATGAAGATATGTTTGGTAAATATGAAAATGCTGTTAAAATGATTAGAGATTTGAAGAAATCACTTTCCCAGCAAGAAATAGATTTCCAGAAAAATCTCTCTTTAAAAGAAAAGGATTTTGAAGAACGCTTTTTATTGAAAGAAAAAGATTTCGAAAATCAATTCTCTTTAAAACAAAAGGATTTTGAAAATCTGTCTCGTGATAACGAGAATCTTGTAAAAGAAAATCAATTTTTTCAAAATGATAGTGTAGAGCTTAGACAAGTCATTAAGACTATGCATGAAGCTTCTTATATTGATAAATGCTCTACTTGTACTTCCTGCGACTCTTTGAAGTTAGAAAACGCAGAACTTAGGAAAACCTTAGAATCACATAGTGTAGACGTCCCTAAGGTTATTGAAGAAAAGGAAACGTCTAAGAATAATCAATGGCATAAAAACAGAAATTACAATAGAAATCCTACTGCTCCACCTAGAAATAACTCTAGGGCTGTAAACGAGTCTAGGACAAATTCCTTTAGACCACCTAGACACTACGCTAGGATGTATGAAAACAAGTCTAGGGTTAATAATTCTAGAACACCTAGATACAATTCTAGAAATTGGTACAATGAGTCTAGAATTAACCACTTTAGATCACCTAGAAAGAATTCTAGGATGATTGTTAACGAATCTAGGATAAATCACCCTAGACAACCTAGAAATGATTCTAGAAATTTCAACGCATCTAGGAATGACTATAGATCACCCAGAACGTATTTTGCTCCACCTAGACACAGGCACAATCCGAACGCAACATGTCATTACTGCAATCGTATAGGTCACATTGCACCGATGTGTTTCGCAAAGCATAGAGACTTCTCGTATGACTATAATCATTATTTGTCTAACCCCCAAGGACCCAAGATGGCATAGGTACCTAAAGAATATTAAATTGTTTTGTAGGTGTGCTTGAAGGGATCAAGTGTACTATGGTACCTTGACAGTGGATGCTCCAAACATATGACGGGAGATGAATCCAAATTCCTTCAACTAGAGCACAAAGAAGGAGGAAACGTCATTTTCGGCGACAACAATAAAGGAAAAATAATCGGCATCGGATCGGTTGGTAAGGACGAAAACTCCTCTATTAAACATATATTGCTTGTGAAAGGGTTGAAGCATAATCTCTTGAGCATAAGCCAATTATGTGACAAGGGAAATCTTGCTCTATTTGATTCGGATGAATGTCTTGTGTTTAGACGTAGTGACTTCAAGATCATACTTCGTGGTTTTAGAATTGATAATATCTATATGGTTGATCTTGCAAACTCCTCTCCCGAATATGTTGATTGCTTAATGAGCAAAGAGGATAATACTTGGTTGTGGCATCGTAGATTAGCACACATGAACATGCATCTTTTAAATAAATTGCTTTCTCAAAACTTAGTAGTTGGTCTTCCCAATTTAAAGTTTGAAAATGATTCTATGTGTGATTCTTGTCAAAAAGGGAAGCAAACCAAAGCATCTTTTAAATCCAAAAATATTGTTTCAACTTCTAGACCTTTACAATTACTTCATATGGATTTACTTGGACCTTCTCGTATTGAAAGTCTAGGTAGAAATAAATATGCTTTTGTAATTGTTGATGACTTTTCTAGATTTACATGGACGCTATTTCTTGCAAATAAAAGCGATGCTTTTCAAAATTTCAAGTATTTTCTTAAACGTGTTCAAAACGAAAAAGAATCTACCGTCACTTCAATTAGAAGTGATCATGGGGGAGAGTTTGATCACAATCTCTTTGCGGATTTTTGTGACGAACTCGGAATCGAGCATACCTTTTCCGCTCCACGTACACCACAACAAAATGGGGTGGTGGAAAGGAAAAATAGGTGTCTCGAAGAGATGGCAAGAACCATGCTCGACGAAGCTAAGATTCCCAAACACTTTTGGGCGGACGCCGTGAGTACCGCTTGCTATGTTTTAAATAGAGTAGCAATTCGGCCGATACTCTTGAAAACCCCATATGAACTGTATAAGGGTAGAAAACCCAATATTTCCCACTTACGTGTTTTTGGTTGTAAATGTTTTGTTCATAATAACGGCAAAGACCAATTAGGTAAATTTGATGCAAAATCGGATGAAGCTATTTTCATTGGTTATTCCTCACGTAGTAAAGCATATAGGGTCTTCAACAAAAGAACCCAAATTGTGGAGGAATCCCCACATGTTGTGTTTTCCGAAGATAATGCTCGCTTGGCGAGAAAGGATTGTGGTTTTGATCTTGCAGATATCTTGAGTAATTTGAAAAACAAAATACATGAAGAACCGCCAAAGGAAAACAATGATGAAATTATAGAACAATCAACGGAAGAAGCTCCACAATTGGAAAGTGAAACAAAAGAACAAAAGGAATGGAGGACGATCAAAAATCACCCTCTTGATCAAGTAATCGGCGATGTTGGAGGAAAGGTAAGTACTCGAAACTCCCTTAAAAACACCTTAGAACTTACTGCTTTTGTTTCTCAAATTGAACCCAAAACCATCTCTGAAGCAATTGGGGATGAATTTTGGACCTTGGCAATGCAAGAGGAGCTTAACCAATTCGAACGAAATGACGTTTGGGATTTGGTGCCAAGACCTGAAGATCATACCATAGTTGGTACGAAATGGGTTTTTCGCAACAAACTAGATGAAAATGGTATAATCACTAGAAACAAAGCTAGGCTTGTGGCTCAAGGCTACAATCAAGAAGAAGGTATTGATTATGAGGAGACTTATGCTCCAGTAGCTAGATTAGAAGCTATTCGCTTATTGCTTGCTTTCGCTTCCTCTATGAATTTTGTCTTATATCAAATGGATGTGAAAAGTACGTTTTTAAATGGTTTTATTGAAGAAGAAGTTTATGTCAAACAACCCCCTGGTTTTGAAAACTTTAAATATCCCGATCATGTTTTCAAACTCAAAAAGGCTCTCTATGGTTTAAAACAAGCTCCCCGAGCTTGGTATGATAGGTTGAGTAAATTTTTTTTGAAAAATGATTTCATTAGGGGAAAAGTTGACAACTCTCTTTGTCAAACACAAAAACAATGATATTTTATTAGTTCAAATATATGTAGATGACATTATATTTGGTGCCACTAACAATGCTTTATGCAAGGAATTTTCCAATCTAATGACTAGCGAATTTGAGATGTCTATGATGGGCGAATTAACCTTCTTTTTGGGACTACAAGTAAAACAAATGAAGGAAGGTACATTCATTTGCCAAGCCAAATATTGCAAAGAATTGCTTAAACGCTTTGATATGAACAATGCAAAAGAAATGGCAACTCCCATGAGCACATCCGATCATCTAGACAAAGATGAAAAAGGTAAGGAAGTCGACACCAAAAAGTATCGAGGTATGATTGGCTCTCTACTTTATCTTACTGCTAGTCGTCCGGACATCATGTTTAGCGTGTGCTTATGCGCTCGTTATCAATCATGTCCGAAGGAGTCTCACCTTTCGGCGGTAAAACGAATTTTACGGTATCTTGTTGGTACCTCAAATGTGGGTCTATGGTACCCCAAAGGCTCTTCATGCCAACTCATTGGCTATTCCGATTCTGATTTTGCTGGATGCAAATTGGACCGCAAGAGCACTAGTGGCACTTGCCATTTGCTCGGTAGCTCTCTCGTTTCTTGGTTTAGCAAGAAACAAGTAAGTGTTGCGTTGTCCACAACCGAGGCTGAATATGTAGCCGCGGGGAGTTGTTGCGCTCAAATCCTATGGATGAAACAACAACTCTTGGACTATGGCCTAAGACTTGATCACATTCCTCTTAGATGTGATAACACTAGTGCCATATGCTTGACGAAGAACCCCGTTCTTCATTCGCGAACAAAACACATTGAAGTTAGACATCATTTTATTAGAGATCACGTTTTCAAAGGCGATGTCGAAATTGAATTTGTTGAAACTAAAAGACAATTGGCAGACATCTTTACAAAGCCTTTGGATAAAGAGTCCTTCTTCCGAATTCGCAATGAACTCGGGATCCTTGACTCCACATTGATCTAAGTCATGCATTGCATTTCTTCTCCTACACATTTCTAACTTGAGCGTCGGAGGCGTCTAACTTCTTTTTGCAGGTATCGCCCTACAGAAAAAGAAAATTTTATTTGGGCAAACCGCAAATCATCGGACATATAATCGATTATCCCGTATCAATAATCGAATGTCACCTTTCTAATTTTCAATAAATAAACTTTGTTTATTTCGTCTTTGTGCATCCTTCCTTATTTTTTTGCTAATGGAAAAAGGGGGAAGATAATGGGATAACGGGTATGCACCACCTCTAAATTGCTTAATTGCTTATAAGCTTAAATTGAGGGGGAACAAGAACAAATATGCATACTTGTTACTTGTCTTGAATCGTCAATATTATTTGTCAAAATTGCATATCCCGCTTAATGTTTGCCATTATCAAAAAGGGGGAAATTGTTGGAAACACGTTCTCAATGCGATATACTAAACGTGTATTCTTTTGTAGGTTTTGATGAATGACAAACAAAGCACAAATTGATATATGACGGAGTTCAAGTACAAGAGCACAAATGTTGAGATTGAAGCTCAAGACGTTGTTCTTAATTGTTATTATTGAGTTATTCTTAAATGTGATCTTGATCCTATAACTTGACTCCATAACATGGCTTCTCTCATAAAACTATTTTCCAAAATCATGCATACTTATTTCTGTATCAAATGATTTCAAATGATGCATATTTACATTAGACAAAATGTTTTCTAAACATACCTCAGAAATCTGGGCTAAGAATAATCGATTATGTACTTATGATAATCGATTGTTTATAAGCCAAGACTGCATGACAATCGATTATGAACTAATGATAATCGATTGTGAATAAGACAGTTAACATCAGGTTTTTCCAAATCTGCAAGATAATCGATTGTGAACTAATGACAATCGATTATTGATGAGGTAAAGTTTTTCCAATACTCAGAATAATCGATTATGAACTAATGGTAATCGATTATGTTGAGTTGATGTCTCCCAGTGATTTTAAAATTACTTAAGTAATCGATTAGTAACTAATAGTAATCGATTATGTTGAGTTAACTGGGTTTAACAATCGATTGTCTATGTCCAACAATCGATTGTCAAAGTTTATACTTAGTCGCAAAAACTTTGGCTTGAAATAGTGTGATTTGAGATTTTCAGAAAATGACAAGTAATCGATTGTTTCAAGGGACAATCGATTGTTGAAGCTGACCGTTGTCAAATGATTTTCAAATACCTCAAAGTAATCGATTATTGGTTTTCTGTAATCGATGTTTTGCTCAAAATCCGGAAATAATTTTTAAAACGTTAATGAGGTAATCGATTATTGATTTGCTATAATCGATGTTTTTGATTAAAATCTGTAAATGATTTTTGGAACGTTGCTGAAGTAATCGATTATGGATTTGGTATAGTCGATTATCTGAATTTGAATTTTGCCAGTAATCGATTATGGATTGTAAGTAATCGATTATTAAGCGTAAAATCTGGGATTGATTTTTGATCTGACTGGCAGATAATCGATTGTTTGGTCTTGACAATCGATTGTCACTGAGTAAATTCAGCAATTCTTAATTGGCAATTAGACAACGGTAAGACCAAGTTTTGCACCTATAAATACAGCTTCAACTCAGTGTTTTAAACACAACAACATACACTAACTGATCATTACATTGCTTTAAGCTTTCATTCAATTGTTCATCATTTTCTACTCATTTCATAAAGCTTTTGAGAGCCATATTATTGTTCAAAGTTGTTGTGATCTTGAGCGTATTATTTTACTCATATCTACTCATCAAGGAGTACCTTTGTTAAGTGAGTGTTCAAGTATTTCAAATACTTGTAAGAGAATTTTGATTCTCTTGTGTTGAGGAACTTGTGCTTCCTCTGTTGAAGTCTTTGGGATTGTATCCCCGAGCAAGTGAAGTCTTTGGGATTGTATCCCCGAGCAAGTGAAGTCTTTGAGGTGAGGAACCTCCGAACAAGTGAAGTCTTTGAGATTGTATCTCCGAGCAACTGTAAAGGTTTGTTAAGCACCCGTAAGCTTAACAAGTTAGTAGAAAATCTCGAGAGAGTCTCTCGGGGACTGGACTAACCACTGTTGTGGCCAACCAGGATATATCCTTGTGTAAGTTATTTTTATTGCACTTATTTACTTCCTGTAAAATTTAAATTCCGCAAGAAAACGCTAAATTTCATTAAAACGCTATTCACCCCCCCTCTAGCGTTAAGCGTAGTTTCTAACACTGACCACGAAAAGTTGGGTCCAGACCTTCGTTTGATTTAAGTTTCGTGGCCGTTTCCGGCCTTGCTCCAGCAAGCCATGTCTGTTCGAGCCTAGTCTTGACTCATCCTGCTTAGATCAATGACTATCTAAACCTTCCCCACTGTTTGGGTTCCTCTAAAACACTAGCTTTTGAGGTTCTTCTGATTTCTTTAGATATGTTCTTGATCCATGTTTTCCCTAAACTTTTAAATGATTTCTTGAGATTTCTCTCAAAACTATGCTTTCAAAACCTTTATTCTTTCCGATCTAGGGTTTTTTGAGTTATTTAGATGTTTCTTTGATTTTCTTTTTTTGTGTGTTTCTTCTACTATGTTCTTTGTGTGTTTCTTCTACTATTTTTCTTATACTGTGTTCTGGTTAAGTTTCTTCTACCATGTTCTTATCAGTTTCCTCTACTATGTTTTTATATGCTTCTCCTACTGTGTTCTTATTGAGTTTCTTCTACTATGCTTCTTTATATGTTTCTCCTACTGTGTTCTTGTTAGTTTCTTTTACTAGTTTTCTTATTAGTTTCTTTACTGCGTGTTGCATGTTATTCTTTTACTATACTTCTCATGAGTTCCTTCTACTGAAAGAGCATGTCAAAGGTCGCAGTTCCTTTCTAAGACCTCTGAATCTGTCTCGATTAGTATCTTTGTCCTTTATTACTTGTCCTCTCATTTTTGAACTCGATTGACGGTAAAAAACCCTAGAATTTGGGGTTTCATCCGAATTTTGAGACCATAAACTACATGATTTGTTTGAACTTGTTTGATTCCAGAAACCCTAATTCCGTTATACCTATTTTGAGTCTCTGAACTGATTCTCGAACTCTCTGTTTCTTTAAGCGATTTTGATTTTCTACTAAAATCTTCTAAGTTTTTTATGTTGGACCCTTTATATGCTATTCGATACTCTCTCTTCTACATTACTGACCTATGTGACTACCATGATCTTACTGTCTGTTACCTACTGATTTTGTGATGGCATGACATTTTGTCTTTGCCCTAAATTCAGCCTAGCATATTGGTGTGCTCTTTATACGTACTGAACTCCCCTCTAAATATTGCTTTCAATTTTGATTGATTTCAGACTTCCTTTGTATAAGTTTGTTTTATTTCTTTCCATGTTTGCTGACTTCCCTGTTACTTGATTTGAGTCAAAACCTTTCCTTAGCTTTTGACTTGGTTCATTCATGGACCAATACTTACAAAATCTCTTACCCCTTGATTTACTGCATACTGGTTGATCCTTATCTTATGTTTTAACCGAGTATTTCAAAATTCTTTCCTTAATTAAAACTCCTATGTATTTACCCCTAATTGTCTACTTTACACAAAATGCTTATTTGATTTCTTTCCATAAATAACTTTTACCGTTTAAGTCTCAATTCCTTAATTAAAGGAAGTCTTGTATTGATTGATTTTTTAATTGATATCTAGTTCCTTAATTATTTTCTCACCTTAGTTATGCATGTTTTTCACACTATAAATATACGTCTTTTTCATTAACAAAAGGGGGATCACCGGTAGTCTTTCCGAACTTATATTTACACTCAATAGTATTTTCTCTTATTGCTTGTACTATGGCCTATTTACAAGACCTACTACACGCCTTTCTTTATTTGCTTCTTTGAAACTGGTATGTCTTGATATAAGTTTGTTAGCACCATGACAATGTGTTTATTTACTGCTTTTGTATTCCTGTCTGCTTACTGCTTCTGTGTGGTTCAGCACTACTGATTTCTTTCTGCCTGTTCCATTATGAATCCTAAACCCCTACCCCCTATATGTTCATGCCATGGTTTGAGGCATGACAATATGCAAATTATTGTCCATGAATTAAACTTGATCCTCTAGGATCCTAGCCTCTAATAACGTGTGTTCTAGAAAGCTTATGGGTATGCTAGCACTCTCCATTGCTGGACATGCCTAAAGCATGCCCTTGCCTAAGCAATAGGCTCCTTACAATCTCCCTATTCCCCTAACCCACCTAATGGTGTTTATTTGTAGTTGTTTCCCTCTCCTTTTACCCTTTTAGCATTCTATTCTGCACTTGCGTGCTTTCTTAGTGTTTAAGTTCTGCCCTTCCCTCTCCTCTTGTGAGCCTTGCCTCGGGAACCTTTGAGTTCCCTCTGAACTTGGACACTTGAGGGTTGGCCCTTCCACACTGCATTTGTCCTAATCTGATAATACATTTGGGTGTGAGCATTGCCCCGAGTCCCTTCGAGGCTCTTAGAGAACTTTGACACACTCAAATGGGAGAAAGACTTTGGATCATGCTCTCATAGAGTTGGTTTACCTCATATTTCAGACATGAAGTCTAAATCAAGCTCTCCTTTGGTTGTACTTTTATTTATATTTTCTGGTGTATTTTTTTTATTTTATTCCGAGTTGCAATAATTTGTAATAAACTATTGGGGATGGTTAGTGAAAGGGGCAGGTAACTATGTATGCAAAAAATGGTAGATACCATATCTATAGGAATTCTGAATATGCATCTAGAAATCATGCCTATAGGTGTTTGGAAATATGCATATGCAAATACATATAAATCATTCCTATCGTTCCTTGTAAATTCTGTATATCCTACATCCATATAGAAATCATGATCATAGGATTGTCTAAATCTGCACGAGCAATTGCACCTAGATATCATGTCCATAGGTCTTAAATAAATTTCTGCACCTAGATATCATGCTCATAAGACTTAAACATTCAACTACACCTGGATATCATTCTCATGTCTTAAACAAAATTCAATATCTAGATATCATAATCATAGGTTTAAAACGAGTCTTCTGCATTTTTATGCCATGTCTACAAGGTTTAATATCAACTACACATAGAAATCATGTCTATAGGAACTCTTAATCGAAGTTGAATCTCTTCATTCACGTATAGAGCTAAAACCAGTAATAACGGGTACCATCAGTTGCACAACTTATAACCTTCGCCTTTCTTTTAATAATCTGATTACCTCTTGTAAACTAGTACATATTCAGTTTATTTTAGACCTTGTTATTTCATTATTTTCTGAATTCAGTAGATATCATGCCTATAGGATCCTTGTCCGAATGCTTAGGCAAGCCTTAGGGAAAAATTACAAAATGAATTTGTTCTATTAACTACAACTAGTAGGCAGGCCTGATTCTGGCTTCTTATCTGAACTATGTAATAAATCAGTCTGCATCAACCCTTAAGTTCTTTCATGTTTAGTATTTGATAAGACCCTAAGCAGTATGTATAAGTCATGCTAATTACGTGCATATTTGTTTAAAGGGGGCATATCTGAGCCTTTTGCTTGTTGTGTGCTTCCCCCCTCCCAACTTACTATACATGAGTTGTGTGTCGCTTTATAAATTTGCCTTTGAAACTACAAATAAGCCTGACATCCCTCCCTTGTAGGATTATTTATCCTAAATGCCTTCGAAACTAATAGGATTGGGTCGGGTAATAGAATATAATAAGTAATCAAAATTATTCCACACTTTAATACCTTAACGAGGTGGGAAGGGTAGATATGGATATGATGACCACGCGATGGTGTCACGTGTAGCCCCTCATTGAGGAGTGATTGTCGGGCATTGTGTGGGGTGATCCATATTATTAATAAACTTATTACCCCCTTTCCCTTTGTTTCTTTGTTTCTTCTAAAGATTTCAAACTATTTCTTTTAAGAAAAATCAGCTTTCTTTTAGTTCTTTCCAACTTTGTTTATTTGTAAACGATTATGTGAAAATCCCCTCTTATTTGAAGTTTCATTTGCCTACATGTTATTTGCACCTAAATTCACAAATATAGTCTGGCCGGGAACCAAACTAGTAGATCATGAGGGGTGCCTAACACCTTTCCCTTGGGATAATTTCAAGCCCTTACCGAATCTCTGGTTACTTAAAATCAAACCTTCTTGGTTTCCTAATGCACCTTAACTATTAGGTGGAGACTCTTTAATTCAAACCAAAATTTCAAAAAGGGAATGAGTTGTCCTCCCAAATGTCATAAACCCGATTTCACGAGAAAAGGGGGCGTGATAGCTATTAATGAGAGTGGAAAGATCTTGCTATTATGGAAAGAGCAAATGATGCAGGATCATATAGTGATGGCTAGTGATCAACTATTACATTGCAAGGTGAAAGAAAAAGGTTCACAATTTACATGTGGCATAACATTTGTGTATGAGAAGAATAATATAGCTGAAAGAAAGAATCTATGGGAATAGATAAGACAAATACATAATAATATGCAGGAGTCCTGGTTGGTTATAGGTGACTTCAATAATGTATTATCTATTGACGATCTAATCAATGGGCAACCTATGTAGCAAGCTGAATTGATAGATTTTCAAAGATGTATAGCTGACACTGGTTTGGGACAACTCAACGGGAAAGGTTGCCAATGGTCTTGGTGTAATAAGATGGAGGCAGAACACAAGATTTTTAGCAACATTGACTGGGCTTTTGGTAATGTCTCTTGGGTTACAAGATATAGCAGTATTGAAGCTATATTTGAAGAGCTCGGAGTACCACTCTCCTATTATCATTAACACAGAAGTCGTCAAGTTCTATCTGCCAAATCCATTTAGACTCTACAATGTGCTACTGAATAATAAGAAGTTTGAGAAAGTTGTGCACGATGTGTGGTGTCAACAAATACATGGGCATACTATGTTCTCTATATGGGTAAAGTTACAGAGACTAAAAGACAAGGCAGGACAGTTGAATAAAGATGTATCTTAATTGGAGAGGAAGCTTGATTGTTTAAGGGTAATAATAGGATGCTCAAGGGAAACTTGATGTGGATCCATTTAATGGTCAGCCGATCTCAGAAGAAAAGAGTTTTTGTTGCAGATAAAAAAAATGTAAAGGAATTAATGAGAAAGTGATGCAATAGAGACCTCGAGCAATGTGGATAAAAGCTTGAGACTATAATACTAAATTCTTTCATGCAAGTATAAAGGCTAGGCAGGCTAAGAATAGAACTGGTTCTATCTACAATGATTAAGGATCTAGAATCACTGAGCCAAAACTAATAGAGAAAGAATTTAGAGGATTCTTCCCAATCTTTATTGGGAATGTGTGTTGCTGAATTGCCATGTATTGATATTGATACATCCATAAATGGACCTTGTCTCACCAATGAACAACAATGAGAGCTCAATAGGCCAATAATAGAAAAGGATATTGATTAGGCCCTCAAAGAATTACCTAATGAAAAAGCACCAGGTATAGATGGATTCCGCATTGTAATCTTTAAAACGTATTGGGGTCTTTCAAACATACAGTTAATACTCCTCAAAATTTTCCCATTTGCAAACAATTCCTGTATAGTTTGTTTGACTTCCCTACATCTATTAAGGAATTTTGACTCATAGCATGATGCTATATAGTTTATAAACTCATTGAAAAGATTATGATGATAAAATTAAAGATTGTGGTTGATAATATTGTTGGGCCTTCTTGATCAGCATTTATAGAGGGGATGGACATATTGAACAATATTATTATTACACATGAGTTGGTTAAAGAATACTTTCAAAAATGGGTCTTAACAAGATTTTTTATCAAAGTTTCCATACGAAAAACATATGATTCAATCGAGTGGTCTTTCCTAAAGATGATACTAATTGAATGATATGCTTGTCAAGTTTGTACAACTTATGATGGAGTGTGTGACAACTATCAGTTATTCCCTGTAATGAATGGGGGATTAACGACCAAGTTTCAAGAAAAAAATAGGCTTATACAGGGAGATCCAATATCTCCCTACCTATTTGTATTGGTGATGGAATACCTAAATCGATCACTAAAGATAGTAGAGTCCATTATAGACTTCAATTACCATCCGAGGTGTTTCAAAAAGAATATAACTCATATGTGTTTTATCGATGACATGATCATGTATTTCAAAGTAGATAAAATATCAATAAGCTTGCTTATGAGCATATTTGAACATTTTTCAGAGGTGTCAGGGCTTAAAGCAAATATGTAGAAAAGTGCATTATATATTGCAGGGTACTAAGGAAGTTTAAAGAATTGATCCTTATAGAAATGCAATTCGCAGTAGGTGAGTTACCATTCCAAATACATTAGTCCTTTTGTCCTATAAGAAGCTATCTATCTAGTAGTGTATGCCATTGATTGAAAGGATTATTGCACGACTCAAATACTAGACCACTAAATTTCTATCTGGTTGGGTACAATTGATCGAGAGCGTAATATTTGAAATGCAGACCTACTACGTGCAAGTATTCTTACGGCAAAAAAGATAACTAAGTTGATTGTGACTGCTTGTAGAACTTTTCTTTGGATTGAAGTAATAATCCTTCGAGGAGAGCATTAATTTCTTGGGATAAGTCTGTATGCTACTATCAGCTGGAGGTTTTATGTACTTGATGTGTCTAACTGGAACAAAGCCGCTTTATGTAAGCGTTAATAGGCAATCAATGCAAAAAGGACACCATGTGGATCCAATGGATATACAACTTTTACATTAAAGGGAAGGACATATGACTATGCACACTCCTAAGCTGGCCTGCTGGCTAGTTAGGAAAATCTTTGACACTAGGGATTGGCTAATTCAAATGGACCCCTATGTTAATTTGAATAAATACTATATAAAAGGGAAGTTCCGCATTAAAAAGTTGTATGTTGAAACAATTCCCAAGTACCCTGAGTGTCATTGGAAAAGAAGTGCAATTGATTCAAAAGCATTACCAAGGCATCAATTCATTTTTGTGGTTGCCTATGCAAAGGAAGCTAGCTACAGTGGATCGGCTAAGAAAATATGGACT
Organism: Nicotiana benthamiana; assembly: GCA_034376525.1. Lineage (NCBI taxonomy): Eukaryota > Viridiplantae > Streptophyta > Magnoliopsida > Solanales > Solanaceae > Nicotiana > Nicotiana benthamiana. The sequence continues at coordinate 130,075,966 of CM067335.1, read as the reverse complement.
ATCAATAGCAAGTGACATTGTGCTCTGTGGGAAGGACACTGAGGAGACTATGGAGCACATCTTTTTTGAATGTGTTTACTCCAGGAATATGTGAGCAGCATTGTTAAAATGGCTCGGAGAAAGACATCAAATTGGTAGCTTGAATGCTAAGATTGAATGGTTAACTAAGAGAAGTTCATGCAGAGTTCGAGCTCACATGCTAGGATTCTTGTTTGCAGCTGTGATTTATCATGTCTGGGTAGAGAGGAACCAACAAAGATTACAAGGGGAGACGATATCAAGTCTTCAGAGGATGAAGAATATTATACTGGAGCTACACGTACGACGGCAAAATGAATCCAAATGACACAAGGAGTTAGAAAGATAAGTAATTACCCTACTTGGACATGTATAGTTATATATAGAGATAGAAAATAGAGGAGTTGTAGTAGATAAAAAGTGATTGCTAATTTTGTTATTGGTCTAGCTCAAGAGTTTAATTGAACTATCGGGTTGTAAATATTATTTGGTTAAATAAAAATTTTGACTATTTGACCCCAAAAAAAAAAAAGAGTATTAAATGTTTCTATTAAGGTTGTGAAAAAAAATCTTAAATCATAGCAGTAGATCATGTGAATATGAGTTGGTATCATATACTATATAAAAGAAAAAAGAAAAGCAAAATGATTAATGAAAAAGAAATTTAAAGGTTGAGCTCTTTAAGTCGTTAAGTAAACGTTCCATCAACTTTAGGATCGGTTGTTCGTTATCCTTGTCTGGTGAAATGACCTTTCTGACCCTCACCAAATCACCTAAACTTGAAAATGTTACCAACTCCATTTATTCTAATCACATTATCCCTACATTTGCAAGATTTTAGTATGAAGTCTTTTCTCTTTGGTCTGGCCAGGCTTTATTCAGTTCAAATGTTTACTAAAACCCTCCACCGTTGCCCTTCTTCCCCAGTAAAATTTGAATCTGGGTGGTTCCATGTTTATTATTACGGGCAACCCGATACACAAAGCATCTGACGTACAAGCAGAGTTCGAAGAAAAGTCGTATCCAAATGGGTGTGATATAGACATCTTACCCTAATCAAGCATTAATAACTACTTCCGCGACTTAAATAATCTATACGTCACATAAATTATGACTTTACAATTGTTCGAATACGCACCTTTATTATCATTGTTTTTTCATGTATAGTTTCTCTAGGTTTAGTATTCTATTTTGGTGACAGTGTAATAATTATTTCCATTATGAATATACCAGATGCACAAACAAGTTACTTATCATTAAAATTCTCAAACATCTCATATATATGTCCAACTCTAATTCCAATTATCATAGCAATTCCCAAACATCTCATGATATGGGCCTAAAAAATGTGGGCAGAATGCTCTCTTCATTGTCCTCGTAGTTCTATTGAATCCGAACCTTTGCGACACTTCCCTTATTATTTAATAAAAATGTCACACAACCTTTGTTTTTATAGGTGGATCATTTAATAGCCTTGTTCCTGAATATACACAAAATAGGGTATATTAAATCCTTCTAAGCAATTAGAAGAGCACAAAATTGAATATCCCTCAAATAAATACATCTGGGATTTATTGTGAAATCGAGCATAGAGAATTGAGGGCGAGTAAAAAGATAGGCTTCATCGTTGAACGTAGGTGTTTTTTAAAAAATAACCTATTCCACTAAAGTTTTCAGTACATTTTCCTAGAAAGCAATTACTTACTCCATTTTAATTTATGTGAACATATTTGATTAGGCACGTGTTTAAGAAAAAAAGGAGTACTTTTAAAATTTGTGATCCTAAATAAATTAAAAAAGAATTCAGAATATTTGTGTGATTATAAGCTTTTTATTAATAATAGAATTAAAATTTTAAATTATATTATTTTTAAATTATAAAAAAGTCATTTTTTAAATTAAACCAAATAAAAAATAATTTTATATAAACTGAAAAAACAGAGGGAGAACTTATTCTAGAAAATGCAGGTAGAGTAATTCACCCTATAATGGAAAAAGAGACATTGGTTAGAGAGCAATGGAAAGGGTTAATGGTCCCACAGACAGTACTTATCTTTTCCCGTGTAGTTGAGCAATCATTTTTCACTTTCCTTAAGCAAAGAACCCTAAACAATGGCCCACTGCCAACTTGATGTCTCCATTATTCTCTCACATAATGTGTGGAGTATTTTTTTTAATGTTTTTTTTGGTTATTTATTCTGTATTTGGTATCAGTAATGATGGGTCAGCGAGGAAATGGAAACAACGGCTTAAGCCATTAGGTGTAGGCTCTTTCCAGAGGTGGAATCTTGTCTGGTTAGTAGGAATTTCTTGCCTGCTGAGGCCGGGCCTCAGATGGATTAGGCGGGGACAGGATTCGAACCGATGACTTAAGTAATTTCTTAAGGGGGTGCCAACTTACACAATGAGACTACCGTCTTTCCAGGTCTTCCGGAGTCAAAATCCCGCGAAGCGAAGATCATTCGCTTGGCGAATAAAGTGGGTCACCCCTAGACAAGACGGGTTGGTCTGATGGTAAGCAATCCTCACTTTCAATCGAGAAGTTGTGAGTTCGAGTCTCCCCAAGAGCAAGGTGAGAAGTTCTTGGAGGGAAGGATGTCGGGGGTCTATTTGGAAACAGTCTCTCTACCCAAGGGTAGGGGTAAGATCTGCGTACACACTACCCTCCCCAGTCCCTACTAAGTGGGATTATAGTGGATTGCTGTTATTGTTATTGTTGGTATCAGTATTGAAGTCTAATTAAATATTTGGATTTGCATCATGTAGAGCCCCTTTCCAGGAAAAGCGCTTCATACCGATGATTTTGCCTTATCTACTCGAGAACTTTACTTAAAGGAAAAGTAATTCCATCAACTCCATATTCTTTGATGGTATTTTTTTTATGAAGTTTAAGATCTATGTAATATAAAAATTATTATATAATTAATAATTATTTATATAATTAATAATTATTTTAAAAGCAATTATAAGTAAATCTCTTTAATAAGAGTTGATTTGTGATTTGAAATAAATCATAGGGATATTAACGTAAATAGTCTATTAGATTTAATAGACAAGAGGGGTTGCTCTGATGGTAAGCAAACTCCATTTCCAATTGAGAGGTTGTGAGTTCGAGTCTCCCCAAGAGCAAGGTGGGAAGTTCTTGGAGGGAATGATGTCGAGGGTCTATTTGGAAACAACCTCTCTACCTAAGGATATGTGTAAGGTCTGCGTACACACTACCCTCCCCAGACCCCATTAAATGTGATTATACTGGATTGTTGTTATTGTTGTCTATTAGATTTAATGTTTACTTTTAAAAATTTGTATCTATAAATTATACGCGGGTACATATATATACACACACAGTCTAGTGGTGTAGCCACATAGAATAAAGATTGACCAATTACGTTGAACACCAACAATAACTACCCAGTAAATTTTCAATTACGTTGAACACCCTCTACCGAAAAATTATATTGTATAAATAAAATTATACTGTATATATATAAATAAAAATTTACCTTTTATATACGTATATTAAATTTTGAATACCTTTAGAGAAATTCCTAGTGATGCTACTGAATATTCTTAGCTTAAACAGTTAAGTAGGTGATTATTTAAGTTCGTTTTTTAAATACTAAATATAGTTTTCAAATAATACTTTCTTTGTTCATTTTTACTAATTATATTTTATTTTTTAAGAGTCAATTTGACTAATTTTGAAATTGAATCGAATTATATTCTCTTACTATTTTAATATTAAATTTAAATATTCGAAAATTATATGAAAATTACCGTAATTTATAATTTTTCTTATATCAATATAATTAAAAAAATACATACTAAAATATTGGTCAAAATATATCTAGTTTGACCCTCGGAAACATAATTTATGCGGGTGGCATACAGATTTTTTACCATACATAACTTAGATCTTTTATTTTATATTTTCCATAAACAACATGACCACCAAATCTATAGTAAATTTCTTTCCAAACTTGAGATTAAAAAAAGAAGCATTCTTGATTCAAATCTTAACCATAATGGCTGATTAAGAATAACCTTTATATCTGTCTTTGTGCCACCCCTACTCTCAACCTTTATAAACTCTCGTTAAGACTCTCTAATGGTGAGTTCCACGGCAACCCCATTTCATTTTTCTTGCAATCTTGAGCTTGAAACATAGATCTTGAAAACTAGCTCAAGAATGGGTTCTTTATTTTTGCAAAAGGGAGCGTTGGTGTGGATTTGTTTGTTTAGTTTGAGATTCATTTGTGGGTACTCAGAAGTTGCTCAAGGTAGTGCGTTAATAGATGGGAAGAATGCCATTGGAAAAACAGACAACAATTTCATTTGTGCTACTTTGGATTGGTGGCCACCTGAGAAATGTGATTATGGAACTTGTGCTTGGGACCATGCTTCTTTCCTTAATCTGGTATTGTTTTCTTGAATGCATTTGCCCTTTTCTATAAGCTTCTCTATAGTTTTAATGTGTAGAAATGCTCTTCCTTTTTTAACAGTGGTGTTTGAATCAGCTTGGTATACTTATATACTGTCTCTTCTAGTCCTTTCCAGTCTTCTTGAGCGGAGGGTCTCGGAAACCGCCTCTCTGCTCCATCGGGTAGCGATAAGGTCTAAGTATATACTATGCTCCTCAGACCCACTTGCAGAGACGAAGCTACAATATAGTTTATGGGTTCCGCTGAATCCAGTCACTTTTGCTTAAACATTATATTTATACTTGGAAATTTATTTTATATATATATATATATATATATATATATATATATATATATATATATATATATATATATATATATATATATATATATATATATATATATATATATATATATATATATATATATATATATATATAATTGCGAATGCAGTAACTAAAACAAGCTATAAGTTTTATGGAGAATTCAGAACCCATAAATTTTAAATTCCGGCTTCGCCTTTGCCCACTTGCGGGATTTTATTGGGTCGTTATTGTTGTTGTTTTGTTTCAGTCAGCTTGCGCGCACCTCAGACCTAGAGATGTTGTTATGGTGTAGTTCTGTTAAATTGTGATACTATTGTATAGTTGTTAATCCTCTGTTTTCAATACATGGCATGTTAAAGTTGATATTTTTGTCCACCCAAAAATGGATAATTTTCCTTCTATTTCTTTTTGAATTTGAATTAAAGGTAGTGTAGCATCAGAAGTTTGTATTCAGTTTTGGGCTTTTACAATTTTGTTTTTTACCCGTAGATGACTAGTGTTTTAGCGTAGGTCCCCTCTTGGTTGGTAATATGATAGTTGTCGCTTGTTATTGTCGCATGCGACGGTATTTATGTTTCTTATGTTTACATAATCATTTACGTTATTTCTGCAGGATTACTTATGCTTTGTTTTGTTATTGTGTTTTGTCTTGTCTTGGTTCCTAACTTTATCTTTGTTTTCCAATGCAGCTCTTCATTCTGTCCTATGCGCCGAGGGTCGCTTGGAAGCAGTCTCTCTGCCCTTTTGGGTAGGGGTAAGGCTGTCTACATATTACCTTCCCCAGACCCCCAGACCCCACCTGGTGGGAGTATACTGGGTAGTTGTTGTTGTTGTTGTTGTTGTAGTGTGAATTTGAAATGTTGGAATATAAACAATTGCAGGGTCATCATAAATATTTTATTGGTGCTATTTTTGTTTCAGCTTATAGATGTATATGCCAGTGGTAAATATAGATAACTTACTGTATTTCTTGTTGTTAAATATTGAATGATAAGAGCTTAAATGGCGCAACATGACCCATGAGGATTCATATAGCGGATTTGAACTTGCATGGCATTGAGGCGTAGCTGTTATTATTGTTTGTAGTTTCAGCTTCTTCTCGTGAAATATTGACTTAGTATGCTAAAGATCTGTAGGATTCCCTACCCACCCCACTCAAGAAAAGGAAAATAATTCAAAAAAACTGTGGTTGTTTGTTTAGTGTGATTTCCTTTATTTTTTTGAGGATAGAAAACACCAAGAAAAAGTCAAAAAAAAAATAATGACTTGATTCACTAACTACCCCACTTTGTGGGACTATACTGGGTAGTTGTTGTTGTTGTTGTTGATTCACTAACTAGTGTTTATCTGATCATCTCTTCTATGTGCAGGACCTTAACAATATTATTTTTCTCAATGCAATAAAAGGTATGTTAATATAGCTAACTCCTAACCTTGAGAGATTTCACATTCTACATGTTTCTGTAACAAACTAGATGCGCTTATATTCTTCATAATTATGTTGCAGCCTTCTCGCCATTAAGGATTCGGTTAGGAGGCACTTTACAAGACAAAGTCATTTACCAAACTGAAGATCATAAACAGCCCTGTGTTTCATTTGTTAAAAACACATCAGAGATGTTTGGTTTTACTCCGGGGTGTCTTCCCTTATCTAGATGGGATGAACTCAATGCATTCTTTAATAAATCCGGGTAAGAAGCACGTCTTCTGTTTCTTTTTCTTGTTTTTTGGACTTTGTCATTTCGTTTTCTAAGCTGAAAAACTTAAGCAGTTGCTCGTGTTTCCGTTCAGGGCTAGCATAATTTTTGGATTGAATGCTCTCTATGGAAGATCTGTACACCCTGACGGTTTATCTGTCGGAGCTTGGGATTCAAGCAATGCTGAATCGCTTATACGTTATACTGTCAAAAAAGGATACGCTATCCACGGTTGGGAGCTTGGTAAGTATTACACTGTTCTTCAATTTACCTAATTCTGCAAAAATTGTGAAAAGATGAAGGAAGATCAAGAATATTATGCAAAAACATGTCCATAAAACCATGCCACTCCCTTCTCTTAAAAAAGAATGAACCTATTTCCTTTTTAGTATGTTTAAAAAAGAATGACCCCTTTTTGAATATGGAAATAATGTAACTTTAAACTTCTCATTTTACCTTTAATGAGATTATCTGTTGTCGCACAAATTTCTATGGATTATTTTAGATCACAAGTTTGAAAAGTCTTATATTCTTTCTTAAACTCCATGTCAAATAGGTTCGTTCTTCTTGAAACGGAGGGAGTATAACATATTGTTAAAGTTTTACATGAATTGTCCAACATATGCTGTTAATTTTCTTTCTAGGGAATGAATTGTGTGGGAGTGGAGTTGGAACCAGAGTTGCAGCAGATCAATATGCATCTGATACTACTGCCTTGTACAAAATAGTACTAGATGCTTATAAGAATTTTCAACCGAGGCCTCTGGTCATTGCACCAGGAGGTTTCTTCGACGAAGGCTGGTTTAGGGAATTAATTAATAAAACTGGGAAATCATTTGATGTGGCCACTCACCACATATATAACCTTGGTCCAGGTATGTTAGCGAAACCTAAATATTATCTGGTTTTTTGGTCTAAACATTATATTGAAGATGTTACATGGAATTTTTGGTTTTTGATTCATAGGAAGAGATGAACACCTTGTTGATAAAATCCTCGATCCATCTTATCTCGATGGTGAGGCCGACACATTTAGCAAACTTCAGAATGTACTCAAGACCTCTGGAACTTCAGTGGTTGCTTGGGTTGGTGAGGCTGGAGGGGCTTACAACAGTGGTCGCGACCATGTCACAAACGCCTTTGTTTTTAGCTTCTGGTAAACAAGCTTAGATATGAAGTTTAACTCTCTCTGGTTTTTGACTTATCCTGAGTAATTTTGGGGTTGGAATTTGGAAACAATTATATAGGTATTTGGACCAGCTTGGGATGTCAGCTGCTTATGATACTAACGCATACTGTCGACAGACACTGATTGGTGGAAACTATGGTTTGCTCAACACCACTACCTTTGTACCCAATCCAGATTACTACAGGTAAGAAATTCTCCCTCCGTCTCATTATATATGGTGGTGTTTAACTAAAGAAGAAAAAAGACTTTTGGCTAATACCAAAACTACCCTTAGAACTTGCGGGCTTAAACATGCTATGCCATTTCTATGGCTATAAGAGTCGTTACAAGTAAATAGAAAGTTTAAAGTTAAAGAGTTCCCAATTATAGAAAGTTGTTGTTCTTGTTCGGACTTATTAAAAAGGAAAGAGTGTCATATAAAATGGAATAGATGGAGTGACGATTATTATTACATGGCATGAGCAGATAAGAATATCTTTTGTCATTTTTAGTTATTGTTTAATGAATACAACTTTCCTTACTGGTTGCGTTCGTGCAGTGCTCTTCTTTGGCACCGATTAATGGGAAGGAACGTTTTGTCAACAAGTTTCTCAGGATCAAAGAAAATACGTGCCTACGCACATTGTGCAAAGCAATCTGTAAGTCAGACGAATGTATTCTTCATTTGCATAGACACTAGCTATTGTACATTTGACCTGAAAAAAAGGAACTTCCATTTTGCAGCAAGGTATCACCTTATTGTTGATCAATCTTGACGGCAACACTACCATTAGTGCTAACGTTGCTTTTAACGGGACTACATTGCGCCACAAAAAGCACAGCCGTCATAGCCACAAAAAGAGTTCTTCAATTAGACTGCCTAAAAGTAGAAAGATAGCATCAAATACAAGACAAGAATACCATTTAACAGCAAAAGATGGAGATTTACAGAGCCAGACAATGCTGCTAAATGGGAAACCACTAACTATAGATTCATCTGGAAATATACCTCCCTTGGAGCCTATATTTGTCAATTCAACAGAGCCATTAACAGTAGCTCCATTCTCTATTGTATTTGTACACATACCATATGTTATTTTGCCTGCTTGTAGCTGAATGGTGTGGAGCCAAAAAGGGTCCAATTTTTTATGATTTAAGTAGTGTATGGATCCAAAAGGGATTCTATTTGGTGATTAAGCCAATAAGATAGGCATAGAATACAAAAAAAATACATGTATTACTTTTTGTCCAATGGAAAATATAAGCATTTCATTCTTGCTACCAACCCTGTATTGCATCCAATTTTTTTCTATTTATTTTTTTATGATGGCGGTGTCCGAACCAGCTTGAGTGCACACCTTAGAGGGTACCTGCTACCTCCCATTAGCACATGTATTGAGTAACTTTGTGCACCGAAGCTTAGATAAATGAGATCAAATCTCTAACTTATCTACCTCTAAACAGTATGTTATAAATAAATAAAAAGATGCAATAAAGATCTGGCATTTCCCCAGCTTGCAACTAATCTGCTATAATTTCAAGAGGAAAAAAAGTTGATGGGTGAAGTAATGCAAAAAGCGCTCAGAAAAGCTGCAGATGAATATTTGGAGGAAACCACAAATATTAAAGATGTTCATATACATCTGCTGAGCATTTTATGCTAACTACAATCTGAAAAAATTGCATAATGAGGGTATTCTTCACTAAAGTTGCAAAATCCCTACAAGTCAAGATTATTATACTTTATACATACAAAAAAATAAAATTGGGTTAGTACACGAAATGTTTCGTGCTGAAAACTGTTAGTAGTATTTATGTATGCTTGCTGATCAAACCGAGCTGAATAATGAGGTCAATCGCCCTCCGAGAAGGTTTGCTGTTTACTGCTTGCAAATGCCAGCCACACAACTGTTCCAGTGAGGTAGAAGAAAATTGATGGTGCAAACAAAGAAATCTGCACAAAATAAGTTGTAAAATTTATGAACTGATCTTCAAATGGATCAGGGTTATTAAGGTTTTAGGGTGTTCTTGGGGAATGTAAGATAGCTTACGCTCCACGAGTGAGTTGAATCAAGAAGAAAACCAGTGAGAGCGACGCCTACAATTCCAGGAACTGCCCCCACGGTGTTGGTAATACCCTGCATATACAGTTTATCAAAGTGGGAAACAAAAAAAAAGAATATCTGGACTTGAATTTGAAAGATGACATCCAACTAATCTTCTTCGGACAGGCATAAGACCATTATATGAACTTCTTCGGACATCCAACTAATCAATGCAGATAGTCTTACCAAAGAGAAATTTTTTCAGTGGCTACAAACAGTTACAAGGAAAATAGACAGGTATAAGACCATTATATGAACTTCATCGGATATTTGCGACAATTTTGTGCATAACAGAAGTAGATAAAAGAACGAAGTGCAGGAACCAATATAATATTTATGCATGAGGATTACAGCGACATTCTAATTACAGAGAACTCATAAATACAAGCTAAGAAACACCATATTAACCAACTTTGAGTTCCAATGGAAGGTAGAACTTGATTTCCTTGTTTCCATGCAAAGAATGTTTAGAGAAATTATAACAGCAACAATCTCCATGTAGGGTCTGGGGAGATAATCTGTATGAAGGCCTTATCCCTACCTAGTGAAGGTAGAGAGGTTGTTTCCAATAGACCCTCGGCTCTAAAAGGTGAGAAAGAAAAAGAGGAGGAAGAAGAAAAAGAGATAATTATCTTGCATCAAAAAACATGCACATGTATAAAACAAATGCAGCCCTGATGTGTAACATACCAGAAGAATGCTTGCATATTCGGGTGAAATGTCTTGATGGGTGCAATATAGGCCTGCAACAATGAAAAATTTGACAAGATTAATTGTACCAGCAGGTGAGTAAGAAGTGCATTTTTATTAGTTCTCAAGTTCAGAATTCCTGAAACCAAAAGCAATTTACTGGAGTACCTGATAATGCAAAACTTGATAGGGCTAAACCACCAGTGAGGATAGTTACTACTTCCCAAGGAGGCAAACCGAAGTCCAAAGAAGAAAGAATCATACAGGTCGCCGGGGATAAAAAAGCAATTGTTTGACAGATTTTTCTCACCTGCTAGATCAGATGAGTTACGAAGGGTGAGTATCCAGCTTGTCAAGTTGTTTCAATCTTTGTCGCAATATTGGTATATACACCAAATTATGAGATAAAGCGGCCAATGAAGCATTGATTAGAAAACAGGTTATAGGGACAATAAGCAGGAGGTTGGGGGAGGGAAAATCAAAGATATGCGTATTTAAAGGATATATTCCATCCGTTTCAATTTAGATGATGTAGTTTGACTTGGCACCAAGTTTAATGGAAAAAAAAAAGATGACTTTTCAAACATGTCCTAAAAGTTTAAAAGGCAAAAGCTTTGTGGGGTCATGATATTTGTTTAGCTATAAAAGCTTCTCATTAAGGGTAAGATAAATTTTTTTTTAAAAGTTTAAAGTTAAATTGTTTTCAAATATAAAAAATATCAATTTTTTAACAGACTAATAAGGAAAGTGTGTCAGTTAAATTGAAAAGAAGGTAGTATAAAATATTACATTGAGCATGTTGGGGGAATTTAACACTCATTACTAGGAACCGGATTCTGTGCTTATCTCACCCCAGTTATCAGCAAGATATCAAAACATGGATCATCATTTTATAAGTTTCTCTGAAATGATGAGAAAAATTAACTCGCAAAGATGTTAATAAAAAAATTCAGTTTATAAATTATCAATCAAATTTTCTTTTGCTTTGAAAGTTCTTTTGCCATTTGAGCACCATGTTATAATTTAGGCCAGCAATTTCCACAATTCTCATAGTCCAAATATGAAGTTCTTCAATTCTCATTTTTAAATTATGACCGATAAAAAGAGACGTGAAAAACTAGTGTTAGGCAATAAAAATAACATTCCAAGAACAGAGAAAATAAGTAAAAGTCTAAGTACCACTGATGTATCAACCCCTTTGGAAATCAAGCTATCAGCAAATTGTGATGCAATGCTTGTAACAAAAATTGAAGCTAATGGAGGGAAAACTGAGACCTGAAAATATAAGTTAAACAATTGTGAGGATATTCCTCAGTTGCGTAAGCAATCTTACTTGATAAATCAAATTGAACATTAATTTGATTTGGCGGTAAATTACTAGAACTAAATGGTAATGACTGTAGGAAATTACATAAGATAATTATTTCATGTTAAATTTTCTTGAAAAGGAACCTCAGCAAATCTTATTGATTTAACTACTTCAGAGGAAGAAAGTATCCATGAGGTCATGGGTTCGAGCCGTGGAAACAACCTCTTGCAGAAATGCAGGGTAAAACTGCGTACAATAGACACTTATAGTCCGGCCTTTCCCGGACCCCGCGCATAGCGGGAGCTTAGTGCAACCGGCTGCCCTTTTTAGAAGAAGAAAGTATCCAAAGTGACCCTAGACAATACACAGTCAGAAGGGAAATAGGCTTATAAAATGTAACTGTCGTGTGCATGTTACTAGAGAAGGAACATTAGAGAAACTTTAACTCGTCTCGTCCTTTTTAGAAGAAGAAAGTATCCAAAGTGACCCTAGACAATACACAGTCAGAAAGGAAATAGGCTTATAAAATGTAACTGTCGTGTGCATGTTACTAGAGAAGGGACATTAGAGAAACTTTAACTCGTCTCCAGTCTCACTAATTAATTATATTCCGGGAAGGAAAGATAGATACAGTTTTTCCCTTTGCGATCATACATAATATTCACCATAAAAATGCACATTTAATTTCAACTTTTGGTGAAGAGGAATGGAGATTAGTTACACAAAAGGCAACTGCAACTTTAGAGGGCCTTAAAAGGGTGGCTCACAGACTCAAACTTGTTGATATAATCAAATCAAGAAGGCCTACCCAGTAATACTAGCATTATGGTAGGCTGTCTATAGCACACCCTTAGGTGTGCAGCCTTTCCTCGGACCCTGCATGAATGCCGGATGTTTTGTGCACCGGGCTTCCCCTTTAGAAGGCCTAGCTCAAGTAAAGAGTTGAGGTTCTTAGGTTCAATCCTTTTTGGAAGCAGGATTTTCTCCACAAATGTAGGTTATTTTGTAGTTTACAGTAAAGTACTTCAACTGGTAATGTGCCCGAGCTGCAGATAGTTTGTTCTTTTATTGTCTCACTTAAAAAGATATCTCCTCTTAATTACTCACATGAATAACATATCTAGAAAATTCAGGGATATATGAAATAAGTGACTGCACAAATTGGGATTTCAATGCTGAGGCATGCTGAGGCGTGAATGAAAAATGATGTATCACAATATTATATTTGTGAAAGTCTTGAACAATTAATGGATGGGTGCAACATCTTCTCTCTAGATATTGACACATGAATATTAGGAGATACAGTAGACTTACCCATGCTGCTTCTGTCAGATTAAGGTTCAGCTCCTCACTGCAGGGGATGCAAATCAAACAGTTAGAAAAACACTAAAGAAGAGTCTCTTGCAAATAGCATTTATTCCTATTTTCTCCTACATATAACAGTTCAAAATTCCACTTTAGTACATAACTTTTTCTTCTCTACTCAAACAACAAATATATTGAATATAAACTTATAAAAAACAAAATAATTTGTCATAAGTAGTTGAATTCCATTTCCTGCTAATATTTTAACTCTATACTCTTAAGGAAGTTTGGTTGTCGTCATAGTTATTATAACTTGGTTATCATCAACCTTGATAAGACCGGAGAAAACATCTTAAAAAGAAAAAAGGTTGAATCGTTTGGGTACTTTACCATGTTGGATTGGTTATTTTTTAGAGGGAAAAGAAATAGAGGGGAATGAAATTTTAAATTGGTTATTTTTTACAAAGGAACTTTGTCCATCAGTGGATAGGAAGAGGAAGAGGAAGATTGTTGTGCCCATATATAGGAGCACTTCTTCTAGCTCTTAAAGAGTTGAGAAGAGAGCAAGTATCGCGCCGTCTTTGGCTTCGTATTTGGATTTGATTGATAGATATATTTTTTGGACCAAAATTATTTATCCCTTTTCCTCTGTTTTTCGCGCGGAATTTTAATATAAATAAAATCCTGGTTATTTAAGTTCTTGGTCAAATTGCACCATGTAGTATAGAGTTAAGGTTTATTTCCTTCTCTCAGTTTTTCTGTTTCAGCTTTGTTTTTTATAAGCTTTCTAAGTAGTGAATTTTTATTGGACTTAGAAGCTGATAGGCCACAACAATTGAACTGCCATCCGCAGACATCCAATTAAAAGCATCTCTTGCACAGTTATAATCGGCGTACCTTGTCTTTTACAATTCATTCAATATGACCACATATTCTCAATATTTGTCATTTATGAATTATGGCACTAGCGTCACAAACAAGAAAAATGAAGCATTACCAAGAAAAGCTCTTAGTACTAAGCTCAAGCAGCACCCAGGGGTATGGCCTAATGGTTAATGAAGTGGCTTGAGAATCATGAGGTTTCAGGTTCAAGTCCCAACGGAGGCAAAAACACTAGGTGATTTCTTCCTATTTGACTAAGCTTTGGTAGATAGAGTTACCTCGTACCCGTTGCTTGTGGGGGGTAATAGGTTCCCTTTAAAATAGTCGAGATGCGTGCGAGTTGACCCGGATACCACGATCATTAAAAAAAAAAAACTAAGCTCAATCATGGCAAATAGTTACCTGAAATAGGTAGGAAGCCAAGATAAACAAGTATAATGGCCCCAACTCCCACAAAAATGTGCATATATCATCGCCCACACAGCTTTACTTTTGAAAAATGCCTTCCACGGTACATCCTACAATTAAGGATCAATTGGTATAAGCTTCAATGTTAATGCCGTAAACCAAAGTAAGATTTTTTTATGCTGGATTAAATGAAGTCTTTGCAAGAAGTTGGAGCCTAACTACTACACCGTTAAACACGGGAAAAAATAGCACCCAACATAGCTTGAGGAGACTCCAGAAATTAATTTTATAATGATTATTGCAATTCTACTTAATGTTACATTTAGTTTAACTGCACTATTAAATTGTGTGTAGACAACCAAAAGATATCCAATCAACTGTTTTAGACTTGTTCTCTAACTGATTTTCTGTGCACATACCTTTAGAGAGGCTCTCAACCCTCCCAATGAAGAACCCATTGGTTTTTTTGTAGAAAAAGACGGCGGCCCTGTAAATATGCAGATATTGCTTGCACAGTCAGAAATGCATTATAAAAGCAATACAAAATCAGATAAAATTTAAGTTGATATTGTCATTACTCGACTAGACCAGATTTTACCACAATTTTGAGAAGGCGGTGGAAACAAGAAACTCTACTCACAAGACATGGATTCTGTGGAAAACCAGGGCCGATCTTCTTTAACCAATTGAAACCCTACAAACCTGAAATATGCAGAGATAAGCACACCAGCTAAGAATTGGTTAATATGTGTTTTATTTGTAGGGATAATGCAACTCAAAGAGTAATTTCTTCTCAAAATGAAAAACTGAAACCAATGACCACTTGATGAAACCTGGAGGGAAGTGGGGTAAATGGCCAATACTACTGAAAGGATTCCTCTTTGGATAATAGATACTATAGTCGGTATTCTTGTAACCAATCATTCATTGAAGGATAAATTACTACAAGTGATGGAGATAGACGATTAAAGTAACGGAAAATCCAATATTTGAAAATTGTATCGAGAATGACTGAAAAGGTGGAAACAAGACCAGATATGATCAAAATAAATCTAAGCACACCAAAGGGAAGGAAGAACCAGTGGAGATTGCATTGACATAAAGAGGAAAGAAAAGCTTCGGCTAACAACAGCTTAAAGAGTAGCAACATTCTGTAAGTGGGGATAACAACAACAAATAGGTGGCATGTAAAATTGATAGACAAGATTTAGCGGGCGTAGAGCGTTCTACTTTTCTTTTCTTCTTTTTTTTCTTTTTTTTGTTGCTGCGGAATGATAAAGGAGGCATGCCAACTTACCAAGCTATGCCTAGAAAGCCAAACAAGTAAAATACAGACTCCCACCCATAGTTCTGGATCAGTGGAGGAGCCAACAGAAGTCTGCAAATTCAGAAAAATTTAGATGATCACCAAACCACATTAATAGATGAATTTTAGCCATGCCTAGGAGAATCTAAAATTGAAAAGAAAACCGGACTAGACCCGACATGATTTTCTATAGCTACTAACAATTTGTTAGAAATCGTGCAGGTTATATTACAGAACTTCAGAATCGAAAGCGCTGATCAGGTATTTGCTCTAACACCTTTTCCTGATACATTTTGCACTTTCTGCAGTTACTATGACCATAAAGAGTAAAACCCAAGATGCCTAACAGCTTAAATTGGGGTCAGAAGTGTTGTACAGCCCTGTTCATAAATGACGTATAATTTCTTGCTGCTGAATGATAATGTCAATGATAACTCGGTATGATATTATGCTAGGTATATGTCCAATGAACTAAAAGTCCAGAAACTAAGTTCTGCATTTGAAATTCCAATGTGTATCTTCCTCAAAACTACATAATCATTTGATAGATAGAAGTGTATATGTGATTTTCCAAAATACTGGTTATGACTGATAATTAAGTTAAAGATGAGAAATACCCGGTAACACTTCCAAAACTCAAACCACCAAAAACAAATGATACTGCCCGAGAGCGTTCTTCTAACGGTATTGTCCTGTATATAATATGCAGAGACAAAACAAACATGGTAAATGAAATATACACAAAAAATATTCATTTTTGCACGCAAAGGCATGCTAACAACATGATTCGATAAGTATTGACGTGGACTTTTCAGAGGCCTTGTATAGGTCAAAAGTATATGATATATTTCAACCTTAAAGACGATTTTAACAACATAATTGGATAAGTATTCTAGATCCCAACACAGATGTGGATTTTTCAGAGGCCTCGGAGAGATAACTTCAATCAGTATGGCACTATGGCCTTTTAAGACGTTGCATCATCAGAAACACAAGCTATAGTTTGTATCTCAAAATTCTCTTCGAATTCTAAATATCCTATTATTTGTAATATAGAGCATTGTACGAAAATGGAGTAACATTGAAGCAACAATCTCTCAGCTACCCGAACTAGCTAAACCAGCTGACATGCAAGCTTGTCATCGTTCCAGTTCAATATCAAAGTCCAGTTGAGAAGCACAATACGTAACATTTTATACATGATACAGCAAGGAACATAAAGAAACTTTAGAAGCATTAGCAAAAAGATGAAGCATTATTTCCATTGTAAAGGGGTGATTCAACGCATGCAAAAGCAAGGTTATGATAATAAAACATTGTCCAGATTCATGTTTAAGTACTTATCAGTTCAAACATACCTGGCAATTAGGTCAGTTGCGGCTGATGGTGAAACTCCTTCTCCTATCCCAACCTATATTTGGGAAATCAATAAATATAGAATAAGTCTAGGAAGAACAATACATGAATAAATTATCCGCATCTATTGAGAATCAGGTAGCATAAGTTTTCGAAACACATAAAGCAAGGCCAAAGACCAATAATCCTTCTTTTGTTAACGTAGATAGAAATAAGTGTTTTTTGTAAATATCCTAGAAAAGTCAAGACCAAATTACCAAGATCCTTGAAAAGATGAGTGCAGGCATAAACCCTGCAAGATAGGGAACTAACATTGTTGCCAGGGACCAGACTAAGACTCCAACTTCAAGAACTTTACTGCAAACAAAAGAAAAATCCAGTAAGTATGATGAGTGATGAAATGATCAACATGGCATGCTATCTCCCCCGTCATTTGGGAAGATCTTTTGTAAAGTTGGTAGCTTAGAAATATTGTAAGTCTATGAACTATAGCACCAACTGTAAAAGGATATATACGGTAAAGTTGGTTTGCTTCTAGCCAACAATCAGAGACTAGAATGATTTTCATCTATTGCACAACAACGAGTCCTTCCTTGCGGAGGATGAATCAAGGCCTAAAGTTGGTTCGTCGAGCAAGAGGAGAGAAGGATCAACAAGGATTTCATTCCCTATGCTAGTTCTTTTTCTCTCCCCCAGATATGCCTTTAATAAGTCCTCCACCTATTCTCGTGTGACGAGATCTATGATCTAAGCTCGAAGGAAAGAACAACCAAAGTTACACACCAAAAGACTATGGATTAAAATCAGTTAGTATTTGACAAAGAACCTGACGGAATTTAACAAGCAGTAACAGAAATAAAAGTTTTCCAAAATGGTGATATGAGTTACTACCCCTTGATCACTTACACTGCCCCAAACATCTGACTGCATTTTCCAATTGAAATGGAATATTACTACCGAAGAAACTTGACCATCCAAAAACTTACCTGCCACCAAATATCTTTGAAAGCCATCCGCCTGGCAATTGACTTAATGCATAACCCCAAAAGAAAGATGACTGAACCAATCCAGCTACTGATGAATTCCAACCGAATTGATGTGACATTGGAATAATGGCAATGCTCAAATTGACCTATTCAGTAAAAGAAATGAAATTATCAAATTTTAATTAACTGAAAATGCAGAAAACTTCAAAAGAATAAAAAAGATTTATGCTTGTTATGCCATTTCACATGATCACATTAGGAGTCTGTTTGGATTGGCTTAAAAAAGTAGCTTTTAAGCACAAGTGCTTAAAAGCGCTTTAAGTGCTGGAGCTGGTTTTATAAATAAGCAATTATTCGTTTGGATAAAAGTGCTGGAGCTGGTTTTATAAATAAGCAATTATTCGTTTGGATAAAAGTGCTGGAGCTGAATAAAAGCTGTTGAAATGTTTGGTACACAAGTGCTGGTAAGCCCTTTTTCTGTTAAAATGACCGAAATATCCTTAAAGCTGTTAACACTATAGAAGCTTATTATTATAATATTTTATTTCAAACTTATTAATATAAATATGAAATAATTAATATTTGAACGGATCACCTAAGATAATTTTTATAAATATAATTGTTGAACTCTTATTTTTCATTTCTTTCAACCATGTAAATTTTTATTTATTTCTTGAAATTCCAAGCTTACTGGGAAAACATATTAAATGACTATCACATTTTATTATTCTATTCCTTATTTGAACTATGTAAAAATTCCTAATATTTAGGAAATCAAAATAAAATAAACTTGTACTTCTTAAAATTATTTGAAATTTGTATGTACAGTTAATTAGAAATTACAATGCAACTAGAATTGTTGGTCGCACACGAGTTTAAATTCTTAGAAAAAAAATAAAACACAAGTAAAATACTACAATCTATGTAAGAGATATTACAACAACAACAACAACAACTACCCAGTATAGTCCCACAAAGTGGAGTCTGGGGAGGGTAATATGTAGACTAGCCTTACCCCTACCCGAAAGGGCAGAGAGGCTGTTTCCAATCGACCCTCGGCTCAATGAAAGAAAGTAAAAACAAAAACAAAAACAAAAACAAAAGAGCATTAGTAACTCCAGCAGAAATAACGTAAATAATTATCTAAACATAAGAACCATAAATAAATATCATGCAATAATATCATACAGTAACTACCATAAATAACTAGCATAAGTGAGACACAATCCAAAACACAAATCATTAAAAGTAAGTATGTTTAGCAAGCTTTGCCTGTTATTGCGTGTATATCGGTTTTATTAATTTATAATTTTTTTATAAAGATTTACAGATGATTATGATATAAATAAATGTTTAATCATTTTTATACTAATGTTTAGGACTATTTTTCCTTCCTTTTAGGTTTAGGAGTCCTATTTCCTATCTCATGTTTTTATTATTTAGCAAGAAAACTTCATTCGGTAAATGTCGTACTCACCTTTCAAAGCAACGCTAAACTTCAACGTAATTTCACGTTCTGACAAATTTTAAAAGTTTGAGTTGGATATGATAATTATTTAAAAAGTTTGTGAAGGACATTTTTGGAATAATAAATATTATTAGGGACAAGAGGGTAAAATATTTGGTCGAAGATAGTTGGCTTTTAAGCTGGAAAAAAAAGTTGGGATCAGCCAACTTGTGGCTTTTGGCTTTTTTTAATCCAGATTTAACTTTTTTAAGTTGTTTTCTTTTCTGCCAAACACTCCCAACATCTAAAGATGTCTCCCAAACAGGCTCTAGACACTCTACTCTATGAGTGAACCGAAACAATTACTTTTTCACTTCTGTTATACTTAACTCCAGCTGCAAGGAAAGTGCTAACCAGTGCCAATAGCACACAAGAGCACCAGAAAAGAAGCATTTCTCATGTCGAATCCTCTCATTTGCATTTGCTAATGCACGTTGGAATCAACGTTATCACATTAGCAAGATACATCTTACACTTCATTCCGCCACCATTGAGAGGTCGAAGCAATGCATTCGGCCACAAAGTGTGCAAAGGAAAAAGGGTAAATTCACCATCTAGGGGAATTATCCTATTTTATACTTACATCCCTAGGAAACTTATTAACTTTGTGAGACCTTTAGCCAAAGACCAGGATATTTGATGTTCCACTTGTGTATATCATCATACTTCAAAGTTGCAACAGAACTTGAGCTGCCATGACTTTCACTGCCACATAGAGGCGGAGCCATTTTCAACCAACTTTCACGTGAAAATTACACTGTGTAGTTAGGTAAACTTTTTCTTATGCATATGTACTATATGTCGAATCCCCTTGGCTTCTTCGTGTGTTTAATTCTTATATTTTGACTCTCCTTAGTGAAAATTCTGGCTCCGCTAATTCTGACACATCTCTGGTTATACCGAAACATGGGTCTCATTAGAGACACAAAATCCATTTACTCCCATATGTAATCTATTTGCAAGAACGTCTAATAATTCAATTTAGCAAAAGTTTCCTTTCTCAAGTAATCATCCGAACAGCATAAAAAGCCGATTGGACTGCTAATAGTAGCAGTGTTCTTAACATTAAACTAAATGACAACTAACATAACAATCGCACCAAGAACAGAAAGCTCTTAGCAAGACCAAATTATAAAGTCAACTTATCAACAAAACCATCAATACATCAATTATGAGCTCAAGACAATAATATTATCCAAAAAAAGGGCAACCCGATGCACAAGGCACCCTGCATTCATGAAGGGTCCAGGGAAGGGCCGTATCCCAAGGGGAGGACGTAGATAGCCTATACTAATACAAGGATTAGTGGTTGCTTCCATGACTCAAACCCTTGGTCACACGGAGACAATTTTACTGTTCCTTCAAGGACACTTTCAAGATTATAATACTATCAACAACAAAAAATAGGATCTGAAACACACCATCAATTTTCAGAAAAGATCAAATAATGCAATTCTTGAACTGAAAACACCACAATATGTTACTCTATGAAAAGAAATCAAATACCTTATCCATATTACAGATAACAAAGGCAAGAGAAGTAGTTCCAATGAGCTTATATCTTTGAGGCAAATTCTTCCAAGGTGGCCAACTCCACTCAAAACCAACTTCCTTAACCTCATTTTCAGCTCCCAATTCATTTCCAGAAGTTGAAATCAGTTCCCCCTTCTTGCTCAATTCACCATTCACTTTCAACCCCTTAAGTATTCTCTGCTTTTCTAAAGCTTTTTCCTTTTCTCTTTCTATTATGCTGCAAGAAACTCTGAACTTCAAACTTTGGTTTTGGGCTATAAGATTCAATCTTTGAGGCCTCAAAGTGTTAAAGACTGAAACTTTATGATTTACAAAGTTGGGAAAATTACATAAGTTATTGTTTTCTGCTCTAACTGTGAATTTAGCCATTGTTTGGGGTTTTTCAAGAATTCTTTGATTTTCCTTGAATATGAAAAAAAAAAGTATTGCACTAATGCTCCTATACTCAGCAATTTTTATATAGATCAATCAGAAAGAGGGTTTTTTTTTCAATTTCTTTTTAAATTGCTGGTTTTACTTCTACTTTTTTGGGGGTTACTGTTTTTGTCTTCATTTAATTTTTTCCACGTTCTTTTATTTCAAAAAAAATTCTACGTTCGGAGTGAGGACTTGGAATTGCCACGAAGTTAATATTTAGAGGCCACAATTTAATGAGGAAATCTGATTTATTGGAACTTTTTATGCCACGTGGAAGCTGCTCGTTAGATGAATAATTTGCACCAATTTGAATGGTCCGGTCGTTTTTAGAATATTCCCCTTATTCAATTGCACATTTGGTCTCCTCAATTATTGGTAAACTAGTAAATATGTCCGCACATCGCGCGGTTAAGTTAACGATATAAAATTTTTTCTAATATCAAAATATTAAAAAAGTTACCTATAGCATATACTTAATTTTGTACCTCCATCTCAAATATTTTCTAAAAAATTTTAGTTGATGCGTTTATGTAAAATACTTCTATTTTGCACAATTTAAAATTTTAATAGGTCTATATTCAAATAATATTTTACTTTTCTTTACCTTTATAAAAAAAGGTAGTTATAATTCTCGAAATACCAACAAAAAAAAAGCAAAAAATAATTTATCATTTACTACTTCCCATTACCTTGACGTTTTAATTTTTATTTTCTCCGATGATATTTTCGAACTCGTTTTATCATTTTTCTTGTTGATAAACTATCCATTCACTATTTTTTTTAGTTTTTTTCCTATTGATTTTTTTAATAATTTTCTCCATGTATACCTACCTTATATTTTTTTAATTCATTCCAACATTATCTACCCGTTCCCACCTATCCTCAGCTTTTTTTCATTTTTTTCCACCATGTATTCGTTTTTGTTATAAATAGAACTCTATTTAATGTGAATGTCTATAATTAGAGAGATTCTCGAGTTTACTACTTGGTGGCTAAGTCACCACCTCCCTATAAATATAGGGGTTCTATTCTATTGTAAATCATCCCTAAGTATCAATAAGAATACTCCTCTCCCTATTCTCTCTATATTGTTCTTGTTTTTATATTATTTCATAACACGTTATCAGCACGAGACTCTACCGTCTCAAGAATCGTTCTCGAGAAAAACTAAGGTATTTCTCTCTTCCTAATTTGATACTCGATTATGTCTGACATTATGAAAAGAAAGTTCGTTGCGCTTGAAATTTTGGGCAAGAACTATATGACATGGGTGTTGGATGCTGAAATCCACTTAGATGCTATGGGTCTTGGAGACGCCATTAAAGATAGAGATAAAGCATCCACCCAAGACTGTGCTAAGGCCTTGAATTTCTTGCGTCATCACCTTGATGAAGGTTTGAAGATTGAATATCTCACCGTCAAGGATCCACTCATCTTGTGGAAAGGCTTAAAGGAGAGATATGACAACCTGAAGTTGGTCACTCTGCCACAAGCACGATATGATTGGGCTCATCTGAGGCTCCAAGACTTTAAGTCTGTTTCTGAATATAATTCTGCAATGTTCAGAATTACTTCTAAATTGAAGCTATGTGGAGATAAAATCTCCGATTATGATATGCTTGAGAAAACGTTTACAACGTTTCATGCCTCCAATATGGTACTGCAACAACAGTACAGAGAGAAAGGCTTCAAAAAGTACTCTGAACTAATTTCTCTCCTACTTGTGGCTGAGCGAAACAATGACCTGCTCATGAGAAATCACGAAAATCGACCCACCAGGTCTACACCATTGCCTGAAGCAGATAAGGTGTATTCTCATTATGCCAATTATGAAAAGGGCCATGGATCTAATCATGGTCGTGGTCGTAATCGGGGTCATAGCCGTGGACGTAGACAAGGAAGAAATATCCTAATGTCCGTCACCCCCCGAGGAGAGATAACCGCCGAAAGCAGAAACGGGATTATGAGGATCCTAAGGCAAATAGTTCAGAAACTATATGTTATCGTTGCGGTGGAAAAGGGCACTGGTCAAAAGCTTGCCGTATACCAAGACATTTGGTTGACCTTTATCAAGCATCTCGAAAGAGTAAAGGCCCTGAAACAAATTTTGTCTCTGACGATAATTTTGACATCACCCACTTGGATGTGGCAGATTTCTTTGAGCAACCCGATGGGAAAATAGACCACCTAATCGGTGATGGATCTGTGATGAAAGAAGATGGAGTTGTTTGATTTTATTTCACTTATTTGTAATAGTTAGTGAATAAACTAATAGTCATTAGTATCAGCTCGTATTAGTTAGTTTATGATATAATGTTAGTATTAGTTCTTTAGAATGTTTCAATATGCTCAGATTTCAATAATATTTTTATTTTCCAGTAGCGGTAATCGACTAACCTAACAGTTAGTCGATTATCTAATATTTCGCATTAAAACTGCATAACAATCGATTGTGTATGTTCAACAATCGATTGTCAAAGTTCAACAATCGATTGTGTATGTTTAACAATCGATTGTCTTAAGACAATGTGATCTGAAGTTTTTCAAAATAGCAAATAATCGATTGTGTGTGTTTAACAATCGATTGTCAATGTTCAACAATCGATTGTGTATGTTTAACAATCGATTGTCTTAAGACAGTGTGATCTGAAGTTTTTCAAAATAGCAAATAATCGATTGTGTATGTTTAACAATCGATTGTCTTAAGACAGTGTGATCTGAAGTTTTTCAAAATAGCAAATAATCGATTGTGTGTGTTTAACAATCGATTGTCAATGTTCAACAATCGATTGTGTATGTTTAACAACCGATTGTTTTAAGAAAATGCTTAAACTGAAATTTTCAAACTGCAAAGTAATCGATTATGGAAAACATATAATCGACTATCTGATTTAGTTAGTCAACTGACCTCAGCAGATTTTGAAAATATTGTTTAAATGTGAAACAAACGAATTGAATTTGTTTATTTTTATGTTCGTGTATTTCTTTTGTATGTCAAACTATGGGAAAGCAAATATGGATATCTCACAAAGCAAGCTTGGATCAACGTCCAGCTGTAAAAATATTTGTTTAGTTGATTCATGTACTACACATACGATACTCAAAGAAAAGGAATATTTCTCTCAACTAAATATGTGTAAGGCAAATGTTACTACAATCTCTGGTAGTAGTAAATTGATTGAAGGCTCCGGAAGAGCAACTGTAACTCTGCCCAAAGGCACGATGTTTATCATAGAGAATGCAATGTTCTCCTCCAAGTCTAAGAGAGACTTGTTGAGTTTTAAAGATATACGCCGGAATGGCTATCATATTGAGACAATAGATGAAGATAATCTTGAATATCTCATCATTACAAAGAATGTCTCCGGCCAAAAGAGGGTTATTGAGAAATTCTCATCTTTATCTTGTGGCCTGTATTGGACAAGAATTAGTGCAATTGAGGCACATTCAACAGTAAACCAAAAGGTTACTGATTCCAATACTTTCGTACTTTGGCATGATCGATTGGGACACCCGGGATCGATCATGATGAGACGGATTATAGAAAGCTCATATGGACATCCGTTAAAGAATTTCAAAATTCTTTCAAATAATGAATATCCTTGCACTTCTTGTTATCAAGGCAAGTTGATTATCAGACCATCACCAACAAAGGTTGGGACTGAGTCACCCACGTTTTTGGAACGTATACAAGGGGACATTTGTGGACCTATTCACCCACCCAGTGGGTCCTTTGGGTATTTTATGGTCTTGATAGACGCATCCTGTAGATGGTCTCATGTGTGCCTATTGTCATCACGCAACCTTGCGTTTGCGAAATTAATGGTACAAATAATTCGACTACGAGCACAATTTCCTGATAATCCAATCAAGTCTATTAGACTGGATAATGCTGCTGAGTTTTCATCCCAAGCATTTGATGATTATTGCTTATCAATTGGGATAAAAGTGGAACATTCTGTAGCTCATGTTCACACTCAAAACGGTCTTGCAGAATCGTTAATTAAACGCCTGCAGTTGATTGCAAGGCCATTACTCATGAAAACGAGGCTGCCCACTTCGGTATGGGGTCACGCCATTTTGCATGCAGCAATGCTAATTCGTCTCAGACCGACGAATTATCACAAATATTCCCCGTTGCAATTGGTTTTGGGTTATGAACCCAATATATCCCATTTAAGAATCTTTGGATGCGCAGTATATGTGCCTATAGCACCGCCATCCCGCACCAAAATGGGTCCGCAAAGAAGGTTAGGAATATATGTTGGGTTTGAATCGCCCTCCATCATTCGCTACCTCGAAACATTGACAGGGGACTTGTTTACTGCACGATTTGCAGACTGTCGATTTGATGAGACACTTTTCCCAAAATTAGGGGGAGAAGTTGGTGAAACCAAACCGGAAATTTTATGGAAAAATGCATCATTATCTCATCTTGATCCACATACCTCTATTTGTGAAAGAGAGGTACAAAAGATTATCCATTTGCAAAGAATAGCAAATCAAATGCCTGACGCATTTACGGACTTGAAAAGGATAACGAAATCACACATCCCCGCGGAAAATGTTCCAATCCGTATTGATGTCCCTGTTGGACAATCATCTAGTGTCATAACCAATGAGTCGAATGCACGCCTGAAGCGTGGCAGGCCATTAGGTTCTAAAGATCGAAATCCTAGAAAGAGGAAAGCAAATGATAAAATGACACTACGAAAGAATCTCATGAGGAAATTCATGATTTAACAAATTCTGAGATTCATGAAGAATCCATTGAGCCCGAGACTCTGGAAAATACGGAACTATCCATAAATCCAACTAATATTGAGGCAAATATTAATCGAGTAGATATAGTGGTGGATAATGTCTTTGCTTATAATGTCGCATCTAGCATTATGCAAGAATGTGAGGATCTCGAACCTCAATCTGCTGAAGAATGTCGAAAAAGACATGATTGGCCAAAATGGCAAGAAGCAATCCAATCAGAATTGAATTCGCTGGCAAAACGTGAAGTTTTTGGCCCTATAGTTGAAACACCTAATGGTGTTAAGCCCGTTGGATATAAAAGGGTCTTTGTACGCAAGAGAAAAGAGAAAAACGAGGTACAAAGATATAAGGCACGCCTTGTTGCGCAAGGTTTTTCTCAAAGGCCTGGTGTCGATTATGAAGAGACATATTCGCCTGTAATGGATGCTATAACCTTTCGTTATCTCATCAGTTTTGTTGTCCTTGAAAAGCTTGACATGCATTTAATGGATGTGGTTACTGCCTATCTTTATGGCTCACTTGATAATGAGATATACATGAAAATTCCCGATGGACTCAAAGTGTCAAACGCTCATAATTCAAAGTCTTGGGAAATGTTTTCAATTAAATTGCAAAGATCTTTGTATGGTCTAAAGCAATCAGGACGAATGTGGTATAATCGTCTTAGTGAGTATTTGTTAAAAGAAGGCTATATAAATGACGCCATTTGCCCGTGTGTTTTTATAAAGAAAACAACATCGGAATTTGTTGTACTTGCCGTATATGTCGATGACATAAACCTTATTGGAACCCCCATAGAACTCCAAAAGGCAATTGATTATCTAAAGGATGAATTCGAGATGAAAGATCTCGGAAAGACAAAATTATGTCTTGGTTTGCAAATTGAATATTTGGCAAACGGAATTTTTGTCCATCAATCTACCTATATAGAAAAGGTACTGAAACGGTTTTACATGGATGGAGCACATCCTTTAAGTACACCGATGGTTGTTCGATCACTTGATGTGAATAAAGATCCATTCCGACCGCAATAAAGGAATGAAGAGCTACTTGGTCCTGAAGTACCATATCTTAGTGCAATTGGCGCACTAATGTATCTTACAAATACTACAAGGCCTGACATATCCTTTTC
This sequence comes from Nicotiana benthamiana, assembly GCA_034376525.1. NCBI lineage: Eukaryota > Viridiplantae > Streptophyta > Magnoliopsida > Solanales > Solanaceae > Nicotiana > Nicotiana benthamiana. The sequence goes on along the minus strand of CM067335.1, from coordinate 130,048,636 downwards.
AGTTAATGTCTTAGCAAGATTTAGCTCGGCTCCTACAAGGAGACATTGGAATGGGATCAAACACATATTGCGGTACCTAAAGGGGACTACCGATATGGGCTTATTTTATGGCAAGAATTGCAGTCCTGATCTTGTTGGTTATGCTAATGCCGGATATTTATCCGACCCACACAAGGCTCGATCTCAAATGGGTTATGTGTTTACCTGTGAAGGCACCGCCATATCTTGGCGATCGACTAAGCAATCAATTGTGGCTACTTCATCTAATCATGCCGAGATAATTGCTATTCATGAAGCAAGTCGGGAGTGTGTGTGGTTGAGGTCTATAATACATCATATTCAAGACAAATGTGGTTTGAAGTGTAATAAACTACCCACGACTTTGTATGAACAATGCAACATGTATAGCTCAATTGAAGGGAGAATTCATAAAAGGAGATAGAACAAAGCATATTTCACCAAAGTTATTTTTCACACATGATCTTCAAAAGAATGGTGATATCAATGTGCAACAGATTCGTTCAAGCGATAATATGGCTGATTTGTTCACAAAATCTCTACCAACGTCAACCTTCAAGAAGCTAGTTCACAAGATCGGAATGCGAAGACTTAGGATATGAATTGATGTTCTTATCAGGGGGAGTTAATGCGCGTTGCACTCTTTTTCCCTTACAAGGTTTTGTCCCACTGGGTTTTCCTTGCAAGGTTTTTAACGAGGCAACCAATAGGCGCATATTCAAACATGTGTACTCTTTTTCCTTTTCTTTAATTTTTTCGCATTGGGTTTTGTTTTAGTTAAGGTTTTAACGAGGCACGTTATTGAATAGACATTCAAGGGGGAGTGTTATAAATAGAACTCTATTTAAGGTGAATGTCAATAATTAGAGAGATTCTAGGGTTTACTACTTGGTGGCTAAGTCACCACCTCCCTATAAATATAGGGGTTCTATTCTATTGTAAACCATCCCTAAGTATCAATAAGAATACTCCTCTCCCTATTCTCTCTATATTGTTCTTGTTTTTATATTATTTCATAACATTTTTATTTTTCTTCTTCGTTTTTTCTCATACTCATATCATTCAATTCCTCAAGTAAAATAAAAAATTGATATCTTTTCTTAAATAATCTAAGCCGATTCTCATTTCTCCTCTTACTAATTAAGTCATTTTATCTCTTAACTAATTTTTCGTATATTATACTTTGTACTATATAAGAAAAATCAAAAATCGCTTTTTAAAAAATCTTAGTTATACCTCCCTCTCATCCCCACTCTCTCACACATTTCTGTATAAAAAATAATTTGATATTAAAAATAAGAGGTTGACATTTAAATGTTTAACAAAATATAGTATAACTTGTATCCAGAGTACACATTTTTTTTATTTTCTTGTTTCATTTTCTAATATTTCACACTCTTTAATTTTTCTATAAAACCAAAAATAATTATCCTTCCTTAAATAACCAAATGAACAATCCCCTTCATAACAATCTTATGAAAAATTTCAAAAACTTAGTACTCTCTTAGATTGTTGCTACCATTCAGATATGCCTATATATATATAGAGAATTCACTTAGTTTAATCATTTCTAATATCCAAAAATAGGGTATTTTTACACCCCAAAAAGGCAAATTTATTACATATGCACTTGTTCTACAATTAAAGCCTGCATCAGATTAAGAGTAGCAAAATATGCACACATCATTGATGATAGCTTCTTCATCAAGCTTGTATTTGACTTCCCAACAACTGTGATTTGTAGCGACATATGTTTTTCTCTTCCCCATTCCTTATTGAACAACCAAAAGATTAAAAAATAAAAGAACCTTGGGAGGAAAAAAAGGATTTTCTATAGAGAGTGCTTCAAACAAAAATAAGAGAATGAAAATAAATAATTATAGATGGAGAAGAGAGTTATGTGATTGAGAAGATATTACTTAGTATTTATAGCAACGAAAAGAAAACAAAACAAACCAATACAATTGATAACTTGAGTAATAGGAAAGGATAGTAACATATTTGAGCAATTATTGTAGTATAATTAGCATTATGTATTATTGCATATGTTATAACTTTAATTGCAGTCGTTTCACTTTTTCTCTTGGATAGAAGAAAATATATATTTAGTAGAAAAATAAGATAAAAATGCAAAAATTTGAGAAAAATGATAAGTACTTTTCCTGGCCAAAAAGAGGTGTCAAGTCAGCATTATTTTTCCCTCCTTTATATATATATATATATATATATATATATATATATATATATATATATATATATATATATATAGACTTGTCAATTTGCCCACCCTTCACCCAATCTAAAAAACAAAATATTAATGAAATTTTAATTGTTAAAAGTTTATAATTAAAAAAACTAATACATATATAGACTTGTCAATTTGCCCACCCTTCGCCCAAGGGTAAAGTTGAAGATGAAAATAAAGTTGAAGAAACTGAATGTATGAATGTTGAAATAATACATGAAGAATTTGAAGTAGACATAGCAATAGAAGAAGCAAGAAAATTAGTTAGAGAAAATAAGAATAAGACTTTCCAATGTAAAGGATGTAAACTAGGAAAATTAACCTTAGGAGATGTAGTAAAACATTTTAAAAAATGCGAATTAAGAACAGACAATTTAGGATATAGAAAAGAAAATAGGTTACAAGAAAAATCAGATAAATTTGATCAAATTTTTGAAGAAATACAAGATAGTTATGAAACAGATTCAGTAATTAGCCTAAAAGAATTAATGGAATCAGTTAATTCTAGCCCAAGCCCATTTCAAAGAACAACATACCAAAGTACAGTAGATACTAGTACGGGGAATGTACCTAGAAGAAGAGTATACAGAATAGACCAAGAAACAGAAATAGAAATGTAAAACCATCAGGAAAAAGGATGCCAATAGAAGAACCTATAAGATTACAAGAAGGAGGTAGTAAAGGAAAAATATTAAATATAGCAGCCCATGATCCACAAATGTGGAACTCAGTAATAGATCTATGAAAATGAATAGTAGTAGCAGACTTTATAAAAACTTATAATGACACAGATGCAGAAACAATGCATAAATATATGGAAACTTTTCTAGGAGAATCAACAAAAGGTTTATGGGAAGCTTATAAATCAGAATTCCCTCAAGATTTTCAAAATTTAATAGCAATGGGTGCAAATCCTTATAATTTTACAAATAAAATACATAGTTTGATTACAGGAGAAGATCCAAATAGTGGATTAGTAGTACTACAAAAGAATGCTTTAATAAAATTAGAACAGTTAAGTATAAGTAGTTGGTTCCATATAAAGAAGTTTTTAAATGATTACTTTTATTATTGTACTATTAGTGGAAATGCTTTTGATCAAGAATTAGGTAAAAAATTATTCAATAAATTACCAGGAGTCTTAGGAAGAGAAATAGAATAAAGATGGTATAAAAGAGAAGGAGTAATACAAAACTCAAATACAAAATGGTCTATAGGACACAAAGTACAGCATATTATGGAAATATTACAGGAAAAATGTACAAACTTACAAATACAGAAACAGTTAAAACAGAACAATATGAGTTTCTGTCAATCAACAGTATATACAACCCAAAGTTATGACAAAAATGAATACAAAAGAAAGAAATACAAAAGATATAAACCTCAATACAATAAGGAATACAATAGAAAAAACTATTATCTTAGAAAGTCTTCAGCTAAAAAGCCCTATTTAAATAGAAATAGGCATGTTCGAAAATATAGAACAGATAGAAATTATAAAAACAAATTAGAATGTTTTACTTGTGGTAGTGTAGAACATTTAGCAAACACTTGTCCAAAAAGAATCAATAGCAAAACAAGAAATTCACAGTTAATAGAAGATTTTCAAGAAACTCTAATAAATGTAGATGAATACATGTCAGACAACGAAAGTATATATTCTATAGTAAGTGTAGGAGTAGACGAAACTCAAATAGAAACCTCAGAATCAGAAGAAGAGGAATTAATAAATGAAATAGGATTGGAAAAATTAGACCTAGAAGAAAATAACTTTGTAAATATATTAGAAGACTGTACCCATGAGTTTGAAATAAATAAAGGATTAGATAGCAATCAATGTTTTAAATGTAAATGGTATCCTAGTAGAAATAAAAGAGCTAAATGTAAATTATGCTATTTAGAAGGATGTATTTTATGTATACAAAAAGATTTTGAAATAAAAATAAATAAAGAAGAAATTTATCAAGAGACAAATAATTCTGTTATAAATTTAAGAATAATTACATTAGAGAATAGAATAAATGAATTAGAAAAAAGAATACAAAAAATGGAAAAAGGAAAAGAGAAATTAGAAGATATAAGAAATGAAGAAGAAAGAGAACTGATGAGTATAGAAAATTATGATGCCTTAATATGTAACGAAGATAAAAAATTATCTACGATAAAAATTCTAGCAAGAATTAAAATAGAAGATTATGAAATAGAAACATTAGCTCTAGTAGACTCAGGATGCACGAGATGCATAATAAATAAGAAGATAGTTCCACCTAATTTAATAAAAATATTAGACAAACCAGTAGCAGCTATGCAAATGGATGGAACCCATAATATCTATAAACATTATATAGATAAATCACATATTAGTTTTGTAAATACATGTTTAGATTTTTATAAACCTAGTTATAAGGTAGATAAAATTTGGGTAAGAGACTTAAATATAAATGTCGTTTTGTGTTAGGTTTAAGTTTTATGTTACATAATAATGGTAGTTGTTTACTTAGTAGAGATGGAGTAATATTCTTTAAAAATATTACACAAACACCAGTACAAACAATAGAAGCCGCAACTAGGATAAGGACAAGATTAAATGAAAATCAGATAGACTTGCAAGAAAATGAGAAAGAATGTTGTAAAGAATGTAAAGACAATAAAACATGTTGTAGGGCTAAAGAAGAAATAAAATATTTAATATTAGAAGAAAATGAAGATAGAGATATAATAGAAAAAGATTATACATTAATAGACATTGAAACAGAATTATACAATTTCAAAACAGGATTACAAAGAATAGGAATAATAAAGAATGAAAAAGATCTAGAAAATATAATAAAAATTTTAGATGAGATAGAAATAATAGGAGAAAAACCTTTAAAACACTGGGAAAATAATAAAGTAATGTGTAAATTAGACATAATATACCCGGAATATATAATTAAAACGGCCTCAATAGAAGCTACAAATGAAGACCTTAATGACTTTAAAATTCGAATTAAAGAACTTATAGACTTAGGTGTAATAAGGAGATCTACTTCTAAACATAGATCAGCAACTTTTATGGTTAGAAATCATAGTGAAATAGTAAGGGGAAAAGCGAGAATGGTAATAAATTATAAAAGACTTAATGATAACACTAAAACAGATGGATATAAGCTACCTGATAAAACGGAATTAATAAATAGGATACAAGGTAAAAAGATATTTAGTAAATTTGATTGTAAATCAGGATATTGGCAAGTAAAAATGCACGAAGACAGTATCGAGTGGACAGCATTTACTTGTCCAGAAGAACATTTTGAATGGTTAGTCATGCCGTTCGGATTAAAAACAGCTCCACCAATTTTCCAGAGAAAAATGGATAATATATTTGGAGAATATAAAAGGTTTGTCTTAGTATATGTAGATGATATATTAGTATTTAGTAAAGATATTAAAGAACATTTAGGACATTTACAAACAGTATTTAGATTATTTGTAGACAATGGAATAATTATTAGTAAAAAGAAAATGGAATTATGTAAAAGTTATATAAACATTTTAGGAGTAGTTCTAGGAGATGGAAGGATTAAGCTGCAACCGCATATAGCTAAAAAAGCTCTAGAAATGCCAGATAAACTAGACAATATTAAAGAACTACAAAAGTTTCTAGGAATAGTAAATTATGCAAGAAGTTTTATAAAAGACCTAGGAAAAATAGCAGGACATTTATATGCTAAGACAGGATCTACGGGGCAAAAATATTTTAATACAGAAGATATTAAATTAGTACAAAAGATTAAAGAAAAAATAAGAAATATTCCTGATTTAACTATGCCATTAGAAACTGACTATTTAATTATAGAAACAGATGGAAGTTTTGAAGGATGGGGAGCAGTTTTAAAAGCAAAACCGAATAAATATAGTGATAAGAATACAGAAAAAATATGTGCATACCAAAGTGGAAAATATAAAGAGAAGGGAAATATGAGTAGTATAGACGCAGAAATCCTAGCTGTAATATATGGATTAAATAGTTTTAAATTATACATATTAAACAAACAAGAAGTAACAATTAGAACTGATTGTGAAGCTATTGTGAAATTCCATCAGAAGATAAATTCAAAAAATAGTAGTAGAAGGAGATGGTTGAATTTTATTGATACAATATCAATATATAATTTAGTCTTTGAACATATTAAAGGAAAAGATAATAATTTAGCAGACACTTTAAGTAGGCTAAAAATTATTGTTAATTAATAAGAGTATTTTATATGTACAGAATGAGACCAACAGACAGATATTCGCAGACAGTATTAGGTAATCTTCATTTTAAGCCACAGACCATTACAGAACAAAATATTTCAGAAAGAATAAATTTTGGGAAACATAATTTAATATTTTTCCCACCATCAAATATTTCATTTAGAGTTTTGCCAGAATGTGTTATAGATAGACCCCAGAGATGCTTGATTGATAATTTACGGATAGCATATAATAAGAAAGACACTAAATATGTTATAGCTGCTCTTAATGCCTTAGGGCAATATTTTACAGACATAAATCAAGAGAAGAAGTTTAAATACTATGTAGTCATACACGGTAAGACAAACGGTATTTTTCAAACATGGATAGAAGTATTAGACTCTATTAAAGACATACAAACCACTTTTTAAAGGTTTTAATGATTTTACTGAAGCTCTAGACTATGCAAGAGGAATACTAGGACCTAATTACTATATTTTCCCAGCTCTTAGACAAAACACAGAAAAGATCCAATATAAAATCGAAAAAGACACAGACAAAATAATATTTTGTGACCACTGCTCATCCATGACCGAAGCTTTCAGAAGATTGAACCTGAAGAATGAAAGCTTAGAGAAAGAAAAAATCAAACTTATGGAGCATGTAAAAGTTCTAGAACAAAAGGTACAGGCGTTAATGCAGTCTCAGACTCAAGTTGTTTTGCAACAAGATACGAGTTTTCCATCTCAAGAAAAAATGGATGAGAAGGGTGTGCGTTCCCCAATGAATGCAGAAAAATCCACTGTATCGGATGATGATACAACTAGTCCGGTTCAAACGGTGACCGGTAAAGACAAATCAAATCCGTTTATGGCTGTCACTTTGCCAAAAAGTAAAGACGAAGGCTCATCAAGACGAAGACTGCCCAGAACATTAACACATGGAGACATATTAAAGAAAAAGAGTATAATTGCTAAAAAGAAAAAAATGAGAAAATAGAAGTTGTAATTAAACAGACATTAGAAAATTTCTTCCAGCAGAAAGAAAAACAAGACAAACATATGATAAAAAATCCTAGTCCAAGTCCCAGTCCAGAAAGGTCAAGATCTAGTCCAGAAAGGTCTCAAAGCTCAGGAAGAGATGATAATGAATACAACCTGAATTAACAAGATTCTCAAGATCCATATAAAGACTATGATTCGGGAATGAGTTTTGATTCAATAGCACTCCATAATTTAGACACATAAAAATAATTCGGAAATAATAAATCAAGAAGGAGACAAAATAACAATAATAGAGAACAATAATGGAGGAGACAATAAGTGGGGTCAGATGTGACGGATGTGATATAAAGACAAACAACTAAGAAAAACGTGGACGACATAAAATGGAATCTCTGCACCAGCCATGTGAAGATGGGGCCCAATGAAGTACCCTACAAGGCTAGAAGACAAAGATTTCAAAAATTTTTGAAGTCCGCATTTCAGATCCGCTCAAAAAACCAGCTATAAAAGGCAGACCAATGGAGAAAAAAAAGAGAGAGCAAGAAAGAAAAAGCAAGAAATCCTCTGAAAGCCTTAGCCTCAGCCAACTTTCCAAAATCCATCCCAAAAACCTTTCCAAAACAACTTTGTTAAATATTCCCTTTATGAATATTCTAGTACTTATTCCTCTAAGTTTGTAAAATAAATAAAGTTTGTATGCTTAGAAGTTGATCGTTTTTAATCCAGAAGTCCGGCAAAACCTTTTCGGGTTTCCCGAAAGGAAAATCCCATCTCTTGTAAACATTACTATGTCTATCTAAGTTATGTTCTAAGATATTACCCCTATGTCTTGTTATGATTTCCTTTTATGCTTCTATTTTTATTATGTATAGTTTTGTTATTATGTAAATTATTAAACTACTCTTAGTATATGGTTATCTTTCCAATTTCTTAACAATTTTGATGGATTAACCTGTAAATTCCTAGGAAAAAGCTGGTTAAGATAAACCAAGTGGTATGTGCACTTAACCATGGCCGAATGAGGTTAAAGAAAAAAGAGTTAAGAATAGATTCAAATTTATGAAGAATTGAAAAGAAGAGATGAACAGAGTAAAAAAAAAAAGTATAAAAGGGGTAATCTTAGACATAATTATGATTACACTGTAACATTATAAGTTTACATATAAGAGACGGAGAGTACCGAGTAGGATTTTTACAACATAAAGTTTTAAAACACTTCTACTACGCTGTTAATGTCTGATAATCGTAATAATTATACATATCCAGAAAGCTTTGCAGAAAGTCTTAATTATAGCTTAGGCGAATTTATTTGGGACGTAGACATAGGATTCTATTCTATCGTAGACTACGCTATATATTTTATTTATATAACAGAAAATAGTAGATTTTGTGTAGATTTATTTAATAAGCAGTTATATCTTATAATTAGAATACTACAAATACATTTATCTAGCCTCTCTCACTATTCTTATTCAAGACAATAATTTTATATATAAATATTACTATCTAAGACAATAATAAATCTAAGACGGTTATTTTCTTATTTCTCTTTAATTTCTTATCTCTCTCTCACTATTCTTATTCAAGACAATAATTTTATATATAAATATTACTATCTAAGACAATAATTAATCTAAGACGGTTATTTTCTTATTTCTCTTTAATTTCTTATCTCTCTTTAATTTCTATTCTTATTCAAGACAATAATTTTATATATAAATATTACTATCTAAGACAATAATTAATCTAAGACGGTTATTTTCTTATTTCTCTTTAATTTCTTATCTCTAAGAAATTAAAGAGAATTTAGGATATAGATTAGTATATGATGATAGATGGTCAGATATATATATATATAGACTTGTCAATTTGCCCACCCTTCGCCCAATCTAAAAAACAAAATATTAATGAAATTTTAATTGTTAAAAGTTTATAATTAAAAAAATTAATCTTTATTCTCTGATCAATAATTTTATGTTCTCTACAATCTTCAAACACAACATCATCAATTGTGATGTAATCGCATTTTCAAGGTTGATTGTTTTTTTCCAAAATATTCAAGAGTCGCTTTCTTTATTTTTATACACATGGAAGTGTACATTTTTTCTCTTTTGCAAGAACTTTATCGGGCTATGTTGAAGGTCTAAATTGCAGGATCTTCTTTTATTGGTGCTAATAAAATTGGATAATTAATTAAGGTAATATATCTGAATGAACATCAACTATTAGCATAGGTACCTTGTTGTACTATTTTCCATATTTAGATGATATTTCTTCGGTTCAAAATAAGTAATGTTTTATATATTTTCTCATAAATTAAGAAATTCATTTTTTAGTATTAACTAGCAATGGAATTGACCATATTAACCTTTACTATCTCACGTAAACACTCCTAACACATATTCCAACACTATTTACTCCAAAGATAATGTAAGAATAAAATAATTCATTCATTCTTGAAATCTAAAAAAATCATTTATTTTGGACCACAAAAAAATACTATTAAATAACTTATTTTTGTTAGAAAATACGCTTAACGCTAGAGGGGGGGTGAATAGCGTTATAATAAAAAACAGCGTAAACTTGCGGAATTTAAAAATTGCAGGAATGAAATAAGTGCGATAAGTAAATAATAAAGAACGAACGCACCGATGTTATCCTGGTTCACCACAACCCGTGGCTGGTCCAGTCCCCGAGAGACTCTCTCGAGATTTCCACTATCTTCGTCAAGCTTACGGGTGCTTAACAAACCATTACAGTTGCTCAAGGATACCACACCTTAAGACTTCACTTGCTTGAGGATACCTCACCCCAAGACTTCAACCACTAAGACTTTGGGTACTTAGCAAACCCGACAAATGAGAAGATATGTTCTTCTCAAACAACTCTCTTTTATAACAAATACTCTCTCAATAGAGTGGATAAAGAGATACACAATAAGCTCTATGAACAACACAAAGTTGTCTATCAAATGGCTCAACAAAAGCTCTAAAATGATGCTTGAAAATGATCAATATGTATATCAATGTATGGAGGAGTTGTGTGTTTAAAATCAGCTCAAAAGACCTCTTTTTATAGGTGAAAAAGTGGTGCTGACCGTTGCTTAATTGACAAATAAAATCCCTGATTCTGTGCTCAAACAATCGATTGTTTGCAGTAGATAATCGATTGTTTGACCAACGTTCAAAAGACAGATTCCTGATTTTAGGCTAAACAATCGATTGTATGGACTAAATAATCGATTGTATTCAACGTTCAAAAATTAATTTAGGATTCTGTGGGAACGGTCAAAATATAATCGATTGTATGAAAATGACAATCGATTGTTTATGAATATAATCGATTGTATGACAAAAACAATCGATTGTTTAGATGTTTAAAAACTTCGGTTGCACACTGTCTCAAAATAATCGATTGTTAAAAGTACACAATCGATTGTTTGCTATTTTGAAAAACTTCAGATCACACTGTCTTAATACAATCGATTGTAGGATTCAAATAATCGATTGTTGAGGCCCAGATTTAAAAGACATGTTTAAAACCTTCAACATCATTTTGTTTTAACACAAAGATGCATGTTTATGATAAATATGATTTAATAAAATATTTTATGCATGTTTATGATGACCTAATGTTGAGCCAAAGGATAAGATAACTTAAACGTTGTCCTTACATTGGTTCTACCAAACGACCTACGTCTTGGGTCTTCGGTCTTGAACTCTTTGGCTCGTTCATGCAATTCCGTCATCAGTATGCTTCTCGCCATTTGATTGATTGTCATATTATATCGTTGTTTGACACTTGACTTCATTGTTTGTCATTCATCAAAACCTATACCTGAAAATCATGCTCATACAACCAAAGCGCACATATCATAGATATACATGATTTCCAACAATTTCCCCCTTTTTGATAATGACAAACAACGGAAGATATGCATATTGAATTCCCCCTAAATAGATGCTATATCTCAACATACAATTTATGCAACCAATTCAATTCAATATAATTCCGCCTTAATTGAATATTTCCCCTCAATTAAAGCATGCATATCGCCCATATTCTTCCCCCTTTTGGCATTAGCAAAAAGAGTATACCAAAAGTTATTTAAACCATTGACGATACCAATCGTTATAGACCAGATCATATAAAAAGTTAGTAAATGGCATACTAATAATAACGATCATTTTTCTCAACTATGCCAATTGTTATTTAAACTAAAAATATTCATCAAAACATGAATCAATCATTTATTATAAAACCAATTGATACTAATTGTTATTCAAAAATAAAACTTGTTAATGCATGTATCAACCAAAACTGATATAGATTATTTGCACATATCAACTCATTGCGTTTTTATTCAAAATACGATAACTAACCGACGTTCCCCCTTAATGCATTAAGGTTTCGTGCTTGGTGCATCCACTACAATATTATAGTCTTCAAGCACACCTGCAAAAAGAACCTAAAAATAGGTTTTTGGTACCCAACTTCTTTTGGGTCCTTGGGGGTTAGGATAACAATAGTCATAATCAACACATAAATCTCTATGTTTAGCAAAACAAACGGGTGCAATGTGTCCTACCCGATTACAATAGTGACATATAACATTAGGATTTTGCATATGTCTAGGTTGAGCCAAATGCGTTCTAGGTGATCTAAAGTTGTTCCCCCTAGAAGCGTTGAATTTCCTAGAGTCATGTCTAGGTGGTTTAAAATTATTCATTCTAGACTCATTTATAAAATTCCTAGAATTGTGTCTAGGTTGTCTAAAACAATTAATCTTAGACTCATTAGTGAGGTTCCTAGAATTCTTTCTAGATGGTCCGACCTCATTACTTTCATCCTTTTTAATATCTTCAATTTTAGGACTATCAACACTACGTGTTTCTAGTGCTTTCCTAAGTTCTGTGTTCTCTAGTATTAAAGAACTACAAGAAGAACAATTGGAACATTTATCAATAGAAGAGGCTTCATTCAATTCCTTGATTTTATTTTTAAAATCAACAATGTCATTTTTCAAAAATTTATTTTCTTTTTCTAAAACTTCAATTTTATTTTTAAGAACATCATTTTCATTAGTCAATTTTTCAAAATCTATTTCTTTCAAAGAAGAGGATTTTTCAAACTCTTTTTCTTGTAAAGAAAGTGTTTTCTGAAAATCTGTTTCTTGCAAAGAAAGTGTTTTCTGCAAAGAAAGTGTTTTCTTCAATTCTATGATAGTTTTGGAAGCATTAACAAATTCACCATACAATTCATCATAGGCATTTTGTAATTCTTCAAACGAGTGAGAGTTAGATGTACTTACCTCTTCTCCTTCGTTAGCCATGAGACACAATGCGGCGGTTTCATCGCTTGAGCTGTCCGAATCCCGTGATAAGCGCCTATGGTGTTTCTTCTTTTTCTTGTCTTTTTTCATAGACTTACAAAACTTTTTAATTTTATCATTGAAAATATTATCAACATCCCTTTCCGAATCACTTACCTCTTCTCTTTTAGAGGATGAGGCTTTGAAGGCGAAATTCGAATTGCTTCTAAGATAAGGATTAAGAATTGTGCTATCATAAGTTTCGAGGTTACCTCTTAGTCCATCAATTGTGATATCCGTGAATTCCATCGACTCTTGGATGGCATTGGCTTTGGAGCGCCATTCGGGAGTGAGACTCCGTAGGACTTTTCGAACAAGATCTTGGTTCGTGTAAACTTTCCCGAGAGCATGGAGATCGTTGACGATTCTTAAAAATCGTTCAAACATAACACCAATGGGTTCCTTCTCCATTTTAAAGATTTCATATTTATGTGTTAGAAAATCAATTTTGGCTTCTCGGACTTGAGGCGTACCTTCATAAATGATCTCGAGCTTATCCCACATCTCCTTGGCGGTTGTGCAGCAAGAGATTTTTCGATAACCATCTGGATTCACCACACAATATAATACATGGATGGCCCTTGCATTATTTTCAACTTTCTTGATATCCTCGGCATCATATTCATCTTCCTTCTTTGGAACCGTGGTCTCTCCAACTTTCTTTGTTGGCATTGGTTCACCGTTTTTGATGATTTGCCACAAACGAAAACTGTTTGCTTTGAGGAAGATGCTCATCCGCTCTTTCCAATATGTATAGTTTGTTCCGTCAAATAGTGGAGGGCAAGTGGTGGACTGTCCTTCATCCATCGTTCCTGCGTTCAATATTCTCAACAGAAAAATATATATTTCTCTCAACCGGTTAAGGCTTTCAGAGAGTTAGGCTCTGATACCAATTGTTAGAAAATACGCTAAACGCTAGAGGGGGGGTGAATAGCGTTATAACAAAAAACAGCGTAAACTTGCGGAATTTAAAAATTGCAGGAATGAAATAAGTGCGATAAGTAAATAATAAAGAACGAACGCACCGATGTTATCCTGGTTCACCACAACCTGTGGCTGGTCCAGTCCCCGAGAGACTCTCTCGAGATTTCCACTATCTTCGTCAAGCTTACGGGTGCTTAACAAACCGTTACAGTTGCTCAAGGATACCACACCATAAGACTTCACTTGCTTGAGGATACCTCACCCCAAGACTTCAACCACTAAGACTTTGGGTACTTAGCAAACCCGACAAATGAGAAGATATGTTCTTCTCAAACAACTCTCTTTTACAACAAATACTCTCTCAATAGAGTGGATAAAGAGATACACAATAAGCTCTATGAACAACACAAAGTTGTCTATCAAATGGCTCAACAAAAGCTCTAAAATGATGCTTGAAAATGATCAATATGTATATCAATGTATGGAGGAGTTGTGTGTTTAAAATCAGCTCAAAAGACCTTTTTTTATAGGTGAAAAAGTGGTGCTGACCGTTGCTTAATTGACAAATAAAATCCCTGATTCTGTGCTCAAACAATCGATTGTTTGCAGTAGATAATCGGTTGTTTGACCAACGTTCAAAAGACAGATTCCTGATTTTAGGCTAAACAATCGATTGTATGGACTAAATAATCGATTGTATTCAACGTTCAAAAATCAATTTAGGATTCTGTGGGAACGGTCAAAATATAATCGATTGTATGAAAATGACAGTCGATTGTTTATGAATATAATCAATTGTATGACAAAAACAATTGATTGTTTAGATGTTTAAAAACTTCGATTGCACACTGTCTCAAAATAATCGATTGTTAAAAGTAGACAATCGATTGTTTGCTATTTTGAAAAACTTCAGATCACACTGTCTTAATACAATCGATTGTAGGATTCAAATAATCGATTGTTGAGGCCCAGATTTAAAAGACATGTTTAAAACCTTCAACATCATTTTGTTTTAACACAAAGATGCATGTTTATGATAAATATGATTTAATAAAATATTTTATGCATGTTTATGATGACCTAATGTTGAGCCAAATGATAAGATAACTTAAACGTTGTCCTTACATTGGTTCTACCAAACGACCTACGTCTTGGGTCTTCGGTCTTGAACTCTTTGGCTCGTTCATGCAATTCCGTCATCAGTATGCTTCTCGCCATTTGATTGATTGTCATATTATATTGTTGTTTGACACTTGACTTCATTATTTGTCATTCATCAAAACCTATACCTGAAAATCATGCTCATACAACCAAAGCGCACATATCATAGATATACATGATTTCCAACAATTTTGAATAGTCAAATACATGTATACTAAACTTTCTTTTAAAAAATTTATCTATAATTAAAAGGAGAAGAAAAAGCATTCTTACTTAGCCAAGTGGAATCATCAAAATATACCACTTGGCACTTTTAAGACAGTCCTCCAAAAAATAGGAGCTATAAAATTATTTTAAAAAAAAACTCCTTCACAATTTCAGATTTCTTTATTTTTACAATATTAAATGTTTCTTTATTTATAAACCATTAACTGATTTTAAAATAAACCTTTTTTTTACTATTAACGTTGAACGTGGAAGAGCCGAACTTTTTTTATTTTAATAGCGCTTTATTGAGTTAAATATTACTTAAGTAAAACGGTACTAAAATACAAATACCGTATTTTAACCAGAAAAAAGAGGCACAATTGGCTTTACAACTTCTCACACTAAAAATCAGTTTCTAAGCAGTTTAACATGGAAGAAGTGAAGAAACTGACAAAAAAAAAATGATGCATATTGAAGCAAAAATGACCTTAAACACTCCTCACAATGGTGTGAATATTTATTATTATTTGCATATTTGCAATATAAAATCATATACAATATTGTTCTATGAAGAGTAAAAACTGATGATCAAGACATATGAGAATAGATAATGTTATGCAGTGTCTTTATTTTATTACAGTTGTCTTATCTTCTTCTTTTTTTTTTCCCGTAAATTAGATTTACCTGTTGTTAACCTGATTTATTTTATACTTGCCCGTTTATTCTTCCCAAAAGCTCTGATTACGTCCTTAAGTTTGCTTAACATACATATGTAAAGTTAATTTTTATGTGTTTTACTGCAATTATTGTTTGAGATACAATATGAACATTTCCTTAGAATCCATCCAGTTAAATTTTTGCTACATTGATCATCTTGCTTTGGGTCATTCTTCACCAGTAGAGTTCCTTCCAGAGTTGGACTTTGAATTTTGCCACTACACTTTCCACCACCATAAAGTTCTTGCTCATTTTAATCGTCATGTTGGTTACAGAATTGTGGTGTTTAAATTAACTTAATTGAACTGGCAATTTCACAAAATGTGGTCGCTCAATTTGTTTTATTAAGATTTATATCTACATCAGTTCAAAATCTAAAAAAATCACACAAAAAATTCCTGGGTACTTCAATAGAAAATTGTTGCGAGGTGCGCAAACTGAGATTGATTAGGTTAGTTATATTATATAGAGGCAAAAGAAACCTAACTTTACTGATTACAAAACTATTATACATATTAATAGAAATTTTTGGTATTTTTTTGCTGCCAATTTGTTGTTCGTTTAGGGGCAAGAATTGCATATATTATATTACACAAAATAAAAATAGAAGAAAAAGTGAAAAGGATAAATGGGTATGTAAGGTATGGGCTAAATATAGTATCTTTTACTTTTAACGCATATTGCTTTGTGAACATATAATTATATTTAAAACACGTGTTTTCATCACATCCTTTATTGGTTTGATAGTTTCCCCAAGTTTTTCTACTTCTAACATTAAGCTATTTTTTATTTTGTTTTATGATTACAAAATAGGGATTGCTCTGCTGGTAAGTAACCCCCACTTCTAATTGAGAGGTTGTGAGTTCGAGTCTCCCAAGAGTAAGGTGGAAACTATGGTAAACATATAGTTTCCCAAGCCACTAATGCTTTCTTTGATACTGTAGTTGTACCATTCCACAAAATGATTTGCATATTGCCTCGATCATCTTCATTATTTTCTTAGGCAGCAAAAAAATCTTAGACCAGTAAGATTGCATTTCAAACAAAATAGATTTTATCAACTGAAGTCTGCCTGCATATGATAGTAGTCTGGATGTCCAGCAGTTAATTTTCTGAGTCACCTTCTCCACTAGTGGTCAGCATTGTGTAATAAACAGCTTTTTGAAATCCAAAGGTATACCAAGATATTTGAATGGAAGGGTACCCTCAGGGAATCCCAATTCTTGTAGGATTTCCTCCTTGAGCCAATTAGGAACCCCTGCTATGTAGACTGCACTCTTGTCTGCATTTGCCTGAAGGCTTGATGTGGTAGCAAATTTCTGGAGAGTCTGTTTTAATAGTCTAACAGACTGCACATCAGCTTTACAGAATATTAGCAGGTCATCAACAAAACAAATATAAACCACTCCCAACTTCTTGCATCTAGGATGAAACTTGAAGTCTTTCCTTTTCATCATCTGCATAAAGTCCCTGTGCAAATATTCCATAGCTATGATAAAGAGGTATGTGGACATTGGATCCCCTTGCCTTATGCCTCTTTTGCCTTTAAATGGTGTTGTGAGTCTACCATTTAAGCTTAAAGAATATGTAACAGATGATATGCATTCCATTATCCAGCTTGTGAATTTCTAAGGAAATCCCATGTCCACCAGTAGTCTTTCTATAAAACACCACTCTACTGTATCATAGGCCTTCCTCAGGTCAACTTTTAGCACACATCTTGGGGAAATTTCTTTCCTATTATACCCTTTGAATAGCTCATGGGTACATAAGATGTTATCTGTTATGCTCCTGCCTTCAATGAAAGCTGACTGCGAACCTCCTATCAAATCACCAATAACTGTTTTGAGCCTTGTTGTGAGGACTTTCGTGATTATTTTACATAATATTGTGCAGCAAGCTATGGGCCTATAATCCTTTACTTGACTTGGATTTTGCACTTTTGGTATCAAAGTTACTGTTGTACTGCTCACTCCTCTGTGCAGTTTGCCAATCTCAAAAAATTTCTTCACAGCCTCAAATATGTCATCACCAACAGCTTTCCAATGCCTTGTGAAAAATTCAATGGGGAACTCATCTACTCCTGGTGCTTTATCATGGGTCATATTTTTGATTGCCTGATGAACTTCCTCCCTTGTGACTGGCCTGATTAGTGATAGTTTCTGCTGCATGCTAAGACAAGGTCCCTTTTGAGTGATTTCAGTATTTGGACATTTGACATATAGAGTTACTTTCCCCCAGAATCTTGCTGAATGACTTTATGAATTCTTCCTCTACTAGTTTAGGATCAAACAATCTATCCTCTGAGTCAGTGTAGATAGAGTTGATAGTATTCATGTTTGTCATCATCTTCAGTTGTGCAATAATTGGAATTTGAATCTCCACAAGAGATCCACAAAATTTAACATTGTTAATATGTAAACAGTTGTCAAATTCAGTTTTTGCGGCACTTTCACGTGGCAGGACAGAAGAAACTCACGAGAAAAAATATTATTTGTATCCAAAATCAAAATCAAGCCCATATTCCTGGATAGAAAAGGTAAGAACACTGATCAATATTTATAGATTTGAAAAATAAAGAAACCCATTGAATAAGTGCTACGAGATGAAAGGTATTAAATATTTGTATTTACACGTGTCTATTTATTCTGTTATTTTGACCATCCGATAATTACTATAAATGTAAATAATTTTACAACATGAGTTTTTGTACAGTTATTTCAACAACTATATGCAACTTTGTTGTGTTACTAAATCGTTTCGGTTCACCACTTGTTCGGTTTAAAGCTGCATTGCTTTGTCTATTTTATGTATATTTTTGTAAAAATTGTGTTCTATATGTATGTATTTTCTGATCTTCTAACCTTACAAGGAGCTTATACGTTGTTTATCATGTGTTAATGATCTTCCTTGCATAAATGTATATATATAATATGATGTTATATATAAAATTTTAAAAAAATTATGCCATCTATATTTATATCTCTGCTCTGTTTATCGTCTACGTGAAACAATAGCAAAAAATAATAATGCATCTGAAGATGAAGATGAGTAATTAAGGTATGTCTATATTAACATAAACAATGATTTATTTATGTCCAATTTTTCAATTTATATGGCTAATTTAATATGATTTTAATTTACTGTATATGTAGATGTTGATGTATATACAAATATTGACAATGAAGGTAAGGATATATATACATATATATAAGCATGCCATAACTTAACACCTGGACATTAATCTTTATTTGCTTCTTACATTTATATTTACTTCTTTCGTACAGTAATAGGAGCTGACGAACTTTTATTCAGATAAACAACATTCTGCAGATTAATTAGTCTCCACAACATTAAACTCATCAGTGAGCTCTTTCCGAGGAGCTGACATTCCTGCATGGATTATATATCTGGTATTCAGTTACACTTTTAATTATATAGTTGTGATACCATATTGGTGTGTTACTAGAAAAGCATAACGATAACTTTTTAGATTCTGAGAACAACTAATATGTTTGTCATGGAACAAATAATATATATTTTATATAATTGAGTCAATAAGCAAGATTTCATAGTGGCAAATTTTTTATGAAGAAATTTTCTCTATCACAATTGGAAGTAAATTGTCTCATGGCCATCAAGTGCTTACTAACCGGCCTATTCTTTTCTTTTGAATAAAGAGAATACTAGTATCATTCTCACATTCAAGATATATTGTTTGTCAAATTTGGTTCAACCAATTTAATTATTGTCGAGTCATAAATGTAGCATTCACTAATGAGTAAAAAAAAATTTAACTGTTATGGTCTATCAAAGGTTGAAATAGGTTTAGCTTTTCCATAGCAATTTAAAGTTTATTTGAACTAGTGATTTTCAATTGCCATTTTTAAAATTTTATGTGAACCACTGATTAGCTTAAGGACATGAGGCAACAGTCAAAATAAAAGCAGCTGAGGCTCGAAAAGGAGTTGCAACACCAGTCGCAGCACCACAAGTGATCAAATTTCTACGGTAACAGTCATTTTTGAATTACTTCAGGCACTTCTAAGTCAGTTGTGATACTTACAGAAGCCACACTAACCAAGAGTGCTTACTAAGCAAGCACCAAAATGAACTTTAGAAAAACTACGACTCCCTCCGTTCCAATATATGTAAACTTGTTTGACTTTGCACGTTGTTTAAGAAAAAATTAAGATTTTTGAAATTTGTGGTTCTAAACAAGTTAAAAAAGAGCCAAGAGTATTTGTGTGGTTATAAAACTTCTCATTAAAGGTAGAATTATATGTTTAAACTAAATTGCTTCCAAATTTAGAAATGAATCATTATTTTTTGAACGGACTAAAGAAAACAGCTTCACATAAACTGGAACAAAGGGAGTATATGTTCTATCTAAAAGACCTCCCATGTTATTTAGACTTCTTAATTTGGCTTTGATATTTCAATATTCAAGAGTCATATAGAAGAGGTATACACCTTTTGTATTTCCTTTCCCTTGATTCTTCTTTTTTAAAGTAAATCAGTCTACAAACTCATGAGATCATAAATTTCAATGGAAACAATATGTTTTGAGTAAAATAATAATATATCTCTGCAAACATTTCAATACTATAATATGTCGGTGTCGTTAGAAAGAGAACTGCTGGAACCACAATATATTCAACCGCATGGTCCAGATTCTTTGTACATTTATACATATATGCCTTTGAATTTACTTATAGTATTCATATTTTCTTTTCTAACTAAAAAAATCAAATCCCTCTATACAGTTATCGAATCACGATACATTTGTGCGGTTGAAAAGAGGACTTCTGTTATCGATTGTCCGTGTTCAAAGCAACGAGAAACTGGAAACCAGTAAGAAGAAGAGACACAAAAAAAAAATCACAGAAATGAAGAAATCCGAGACCACAGAACTCACTGTGTGTCCTTAAGGAATTTAACCCCCTCACTGTACCCGAGGTTGTGGATTATTTCCTCCCAGGATATAACGGATATACCTGTCGTAGGAGTGGCGGTACCTCAAACGCCTACGACTTCGACGAACTCAAATTCGGGAACGAAATCACACTATGACTCGATATGTTTCAGTTTGCAGAAAAGAATGCAGAATTTTTAATGCACGAATAAATTTTTTTTCTTTTCAGTACTCGAAAATGAGGCATTGCCTCAGTTTATATAGCCTCGAATTGTGACTGTTCGGAAAGGCTTGGTGCCTGTTCGGGAAAGGCCGTGCCTTTTTTCTGAAAATAAGAACGTTGGGAAGTTTACAGTTAACAAATTAATATTTTTCCCGCGGGAATTAAAAATAATTTCAGAAAATGAAGATTGAATTTTAAATAAATTTGGTCCAAAAAGATTATCAATCAATCAGATCATTTGACCAAATCCAAATCCAAATCCAAATCCGAGCCGAGCGACGACGACGGCGCGAGGGGAGTCCCTCTTCTTAACCCTTTAAGAGCTAGAAGAAGTGCTTTCTAATATAAGCACACAACTTTCCCTTTCTACCACCAATGTGGTACAAAGCTCCTTTTCAAAGGAACTTTGCTTTGAAACTTCATTTTCCTTCTATTGTCTTCTTCCCTCCATTTCTCATTCACACCAACTTAGCTAGCTTTAATCATTAACTAGCTTTAACAATCCCCCACATGAATGGGGAATGGCTATATGATGAAAAACATGCATGACAAAAAAAAAACTGTGTGATTCGTAAGCAATGATTAATTGCATCTGGATAAGTAGATTTCTCTTTGAACTTTCCGTAGTAAGCATATATCGGATATACTCGGTCAATCGGTAGATTTGATATCTTTGAACCGTCGAGCTTTGGTGTATACCTAGACAACCACATGTCACACAATTAACCCTTTAACCGTTTTTGGTTCTCATTGTTTTGTTCGTTTCAGCCATGAACACTTCCTGGTTCATAAGTGCGTAGAGAGCTGGCCTTACAGAGTTCTCCTTGAAGCGGCTTACACTTCACACTTACATAGGTGATTCCTAAATGTGTCATCCCGTAGATACACTATTTGATATACCCCGTATCAAACTTAGAAACCATTAAAAAGCCTTAATGCTTTATCCTGGTACTGAACATTGTCTCATCACGAGAATGGACCAAAACGTTATTGTGACAATGTTGAACCGTCATCAATGACTTTGTTTGATCTCTTTGAACCTAGATCTTGGGATCTCATGTCTTCTAGGTAGAGTTACCGCCACGATGACTTGTCCTCGGCCATAGTCCCATTCCCCTCGATGATCTTTCAACCACTTCTCTAGTTAGGCCTTTAGTTAGTGGATCCGACACATTATCTCTTGACTTAACATAGTCAATTGTGATAATTCCACTAGAGAGTAGTTGTCTAACGGTATTATGTCTTCGTCGTATGTGACGAGACTTTCCGTTGTACATAACGTTCCCGGCTCTTCCTATTGCCGCTTGGCTATCGCAATGTATGCATATAGGAGCCAACGGTTTGGGCCAAAATGGAATATCTTCTAAGAAATTCCGGAGCCATTCAGCTTCTTCACCGGCTTTGTCTAGAGCTATGAACTCAGATTCCATTGTAGAGCGGGCGATACATGTCTGTTTGGATGACTTCCAAGACACTGCTCCTCCACCTATAGTAAAAATGTATCCACTTGTGGATTTAGTTTCAGTTGAACCGGTGATCCAATTTGCATCACTGTATCCTTCAATAACTGCAGGATACCTGTTATAATGCAAAACAAAGTTTTGAGTATGTTTCAAATACCCCAAAACTCGTTTCATTGCCAGCCAATGATTTTGGTCGGGATTACTCGTGTAGCGACTTAGTTTACTTATAGCACACGCAATATCAGGTCGCGTACAGTTCATAATATACATCAAACTTCCCAACACTCTGGCATAATCCAATTGAGAATGACTTTCACCTTTATTCTTTGCAAGAGCAAGGTTCATATCAATTGGCGTCTTTGCAACTTTAAAGTCCAAATACTTGAACTTTTCAAGTACTTTTTCAATATAATGAGATTGAGACAATGCTAGACCTTGAGGAGTCTTATGGATTTTAATTCCCAGAATTAAATCGGCAACTCCTAAGTCTTTCATATCAAACTTACTAGCAAGCATGCGCTTAGTAGCATTTATGTTAGCAATGTTGTTACTCATTATTAACATATCATCCACGTATAAACAAACAATGACGACGTGGTTCGGAGTGTTCTTAATGTAGACACATTTATCACATTCATTTATCTTGAATCCATTTGACAGCATCGTATGGTCAAATTTTGCATGCCACTGTTTTGGTGCTTGTTTTAGTCCATAAAGAGACTTAACAAGTCTACATACCTTCTTCTCTTTCCCTGGAACTACAAACCCTTCGGGTTGTTCCATGTAAATTTCTTCCTCCAACTCTCCATTTAAGAAGGCTGTTTTCACATCCATTTGATGGATTTCAAGACCGTACACGGCGGCTAATGCTACTAACACCCGAATAGATGTAATCCTCGTTACCGGCGAGTATGTATCAAAGTAATCAAGACCTTCTCGTTGTCTAAACCCTTTAACAACTAGTCTTGCCTTATATTTTTCAATAGTGCCATCAGCTTTCATTTTCCGCTTGAAAATCCATTTGGAACCTAAAGGTTTATTCCCTGGAGGAAGATCAACCAATTCCCAAGTATGGTTGTTCAATATGGATTCTATCTCACTATTGATTGCCTCTTTCCAAAATTGAGCTTCCGATGAAGACGTAGCTTCGTTGAACGTTCGAGGCTCATTTTCCAACAAAAATGTTAAAAATTCTGGTCCAAAGGAAGTAGTCGTCCTTTGACGTTTGCTACGTCTTGGATTTTCCTCATCAGGAATGTTTTCCTTTATTTCTTCCCGAGGTCGTTTAGATTCTTTGCTAGACGACGCACATTCCTTTTTATACGGATATATGGTTTCAAAGAAGTCAGCATTATCTGATTCAATTACCGTATTCACCTGAATGTCGGGATTTTCTGATTTGTGAACCAGAAATCTATATGCCTTACTATTTGTGGCATATCCTATGAAAACACAATCAACGGTTTTAGGTCCTATTTTTACCCTTTTGGGTTTAGGAACTTGCACCTTGGCCAAACACCCCCACACTTTGAAGTATTCCAAATTGGGCTTCCTTCCTTTCCACTTTTCGTATGGAATAGATTTTGTTTTGCTATGGGGCACTCGATTGAGTATTCGGCTAGCTGTTAGAATGGCTTCCCCCCACAAGTTCTGGGGTAAACCAGAACTTATTAACAGGGCATTCATCATTTCTTTCAGTGTTCTATTTTTTCTTTCTGCAATTCCGTTTGATTGTGGCGAGTAAGGAGCAGTTGTTTGATGAATAATGCCATATTCCAAACATATTTGTTCAAAAGGAGATTCATATTCACCGCCCCTATCACTCCTTATCATTTTAATCTTTTTGTTAAGTTGAGTCTCAACTTCAGTTTTGTATTGCCTGAACGCTTCAATTGCTTCATCTTTACTATTAAGTAAATAAACGTAGCAATACCGCGTACTATCGTCAATAAAAGTTATGAAATACTTCTTTCCACCGCGAGATGGAATTGACTTCATGTCACAAATATCTGTATGGATTAAGTCTAAAGGACTTGAATTCCTTTCAACTGACTTATAAGGATGTTTAGCATACTTAGATTCAACACAGATTTGACATTTTGATTGATTGCATTCAAACTTAGGCAATACTTCCAAACTAATCATTTTTCGCAAGGTTCTATAATTGACATGTCCTAAACGTGAATGCCATAAATCATTTGACTCAAGCAAGTAAGACGAAGCAGAAACTTTATTATTATTAGCAACAACCATTACATTCAGTTTGAAAAGGCCCTCTGTGAGGTAGCCTTTTCCTATGTACATTTCTTTCTTACTTATTACAACCTTGTCAGAAACATAAACACATTTAAAACCGTTCTTCACTAGAAGTCCGGTAGATACAAGATTTTTCCTAATTTCAGGAACATGACAGACGTTGTTGAGAGTCACCACCTTGCCAGAGGTCATCTTCAGCAGTATCTTTCCATAACCTTCAATCTTGGCCGTTGCAGAATTTCCCATATATATTGTTTCGTCGGGCCCGGCGGGAGCATATGAAGCAAAGGCTTCTCTAACAGCACAAATGTGGCGAGTGGCGCCAGAGTCAATCCACCACTCTTTCGGACTTCCCACTAGGTTGCACTCGGACAACATAGCGCACAAGTCATCAACCTCCTCGTTTGTTTCAACCATATTAGCCTGACCCTTCTTCTTTTCCTTTTTCGGAGCACGACAGTCTGCAGCTTTGTGTCCGATTTTTCCACAATTATGGCAGTTTCCCTTGAATTTCTTCTTGTTGGGATAGTTCCTTGGTCCCGATGCCTTTTTCCTCTTTTTCATATTAGTTGGGGCAGTTTCAACTATATGTGCTCCCCCTATGGTTGATCTCCCATTTGCCTTTTTCTCCGCTGCCTTGTTATCTTCCTCGATTCTCAACCGGACGATGAGATCTTCCAATGTCATCTCCTTTCGCTTATGTTTCAAGTAATTTTTGAAGTCCTTCCATGAAGGAGGCAACTTCTCTATCACTGCCGCAACTTGAAACGCCCCACTAATCACCAAACCTACAACAAACAACATGTAAGTAACGGGGCACTGAATACTTTTGACAAAGGCATTAATTAAATTTATACCTTCAGCGAGGAGATCATGGATGATAACCTGCAACTCTTGAACTTGAGTGACAACAGACTTGCCATCTACCATTTTGTAGTCCAAAAACTTGGCAGCGATAAACTTCTTTAAGCCAGCATCTTCTGTTTTATATTTCTTTTCCAACGCATCCCATAGTTCTTTTGATGTTCTCACATTACTATAGACGTTGTAAAGATCATCCTCCAGTCCGCTAAGAATGTAATTCTTGCACAAAAAATCTGAGTGCTTCCACGCCTCAATTACAACAAATCGTTCATTTTCAGGTGTTGATTCCGGCGGAACCGGAATATCCTCCTTAATAAACTTTTGAAGGCTTAAATTAGTTAGATAGAAGAACATCTTTTGTTGCCATCGTTTGAAATCAATCCCGGTGAATTTTCCGGGCTTCTCTGCCGGAGCCGGTGCTGGTGCAGTACGACTGGAGGACGCAGCATTGCTCGTAGAACCAACCACGGGGGCTGGTGTGGCAGTAACAGTAGCAGTAGCATTCAAATTTGGAGTTTGGTCTCCCATTTCTGTCGTAGGAAATAACAGAACACTTTAATAATCGGTGAAGATTTTATTTCTTCAAACCGAATCAAATTTACACAAACAGAATTAAAACAAACTTCAAATAGAATGTAATAAACTGTATGTAGTATACT
The DNA here is from genome assembly GCA_034376525.1 of Nicotiana benthamiana. NCBI lineage: Eukaryota > Viridiplantae > Streptophyta > Magnoliopsida > Solanales > Solanaceae > Nicotiana > Nicotiana benthamiana. The sequence continues at coordinate 130,022,388 of CM067335.1, read as the reverse complement.
GGATGAAGTTTTTATATCTTCAAATCAAGTACCCAAATGAGTAGAAAGTTCTGAAAACTTTAATCTCAACCGGAGTAGAAAATCCGAAGATTTAGTCTCCAAACAACATACAAGTTCGTTACATGCAAACAACAAAATTACAAGTTTCTTTTATTTTCTGGACAGTCACAATTTTATGTTAGGAAAAACTGTATGTAGTCACTGTTTTATGTAAGAATTTTTTTTCCTGTACTGTTGTATCGTTCTGTAACGTTTTAATCAACAGCAGATGAACACGAAAATAATAATATAAATTCCTTAAGCTTGTTATCGACTGTCCGTGTTCAAAGCAACGAGAAACTGGAAACCAGTAAGAAGAAGAGACACAAAAAAAAATCACAGAAATGAAGAAATCCGAGACCACAGAATTCACTGTGTGTCCTTAAGGAATTTAACCCCCTCACTGTACCCGAGGTTGTGGATTATTTCCTCCCAGGATATAACGGATATACCTGTCGTAGGAGTGGCGGTACCTCAAATGCCTACGACTTCGACGAACTCAAATTCGGGAACGAAATCACACTATGACTCGATATGTTTCAGTTTGCAGAAAAGAATGCAGAATTTTTAATGCACGAATAATTTTTTTTTTTTTTCAGTACTCGAAAATGAGGCATTGCCTCAGTTTAAAGCCGAAGCCGAGCCGAGCGACGACGACGGCGCGAGGGGAGTCCCTCTTCTTAACCCTTTAAGAGCTAGAAGAAGTGCTTTCTAATATAAGCACACAACTTTCCCTTTCTACCACCAATGTGGTACAAAGCTCCTTTTCAAAGGAACTTTGCTTTGAAACTTCATTTTCCTTCTATTGTCTTCTTCCCTCCATTTCTCATTCACACCAACTTAGCTAGCTTTAATCATTAACTAGCTTTAACAACTTCTACATTTGTAATTTTAAAAAAACACAAGTCTAAATTATTTGTATACTTAAACAGATATTCTTTTGAGCTCAGTTCTAAATTTCTATTATTATGATTTTTCCAGGTTTGCGCGATCATACTAAAATAGTTATTTGTCTTTGCAGGAACATCGAAACTACGATCTGCATTTGCCATTCGAAAGAGGAATTATGGAACTACAATATATAAATATTAAGGTCCTAATTCTTTGTAGATTAATATAAATATGCCTTTTAATTCAGTTATGAATTTTTGAGATTATACTTTTCACATCTTTGAGCATTATGACTAAAAAAATCATATCTATCTGTAGGGTGTACAAAGAAAACCGACAAACCGCACCAACCTGATAATCCGAGTCAAACCGAGAAAAAACCCCGATTATGGTTTGGTTTGGCTTGGTTTGGTGTTGGAAAAAAAAAAACGCAACCATAATTGGTTTGGTTTGATTTTAACTAAAGAAAGTCAAACCGATACCAAACCAACCCGACATTACATATATAGCAATTTTAGATATATTTAATATATAAATATACTTATTGTAATGTAATTTATAAATATTTCTTAATAATTTTCATAATTTTATCTTTTAAGGTATTATTTCAAGGTTTGATTTAGAACTTTTGGAATGCTCCAATAACTTTTATATCAATTAATATTAGTAAGTTAAATAATGCTAGCAATCAATACTAATGCTAACAAAAGACATTCAATTCAATATTACGAACGGGAAGGTATTAAATGTCTATCTTTTATTTTGCAATAATTTAGATAAAAATACATAATCTATTTTTATTTTTCTTTAGCTTTTAGGCATATAATTAATACACCCTCAATAGTTTATCTAGTTTAGCATGAATTAGTGCTTTTAGATTATGTTTATATGACTTTTTAATTAGAAATATTTATAGTACACAATTTTATTATTTTTTATTGTTGAATATTTTAGGATAATGTCATGAGTCATGACATATCTCATATTTTGTATTATTTTTTTGAAAAATACTTTATATAGTTGTATCTTACTAGGATTAAAGAAATATTTTGAGCATACGTTACATATTTTGTTCTACGAAGATTTTACAAAAAAACTCGATTAACCCGAAAATCCGAAAAAACCCGAGAAAAACCGATATTGAAAAACCCGAATTTATTGGTTTGGTTTGATCTTTAGATTTAATAACCCGACACAATTGGTTTAGTTTGGTAATTGTTAAATCCGAACCAACCCGGTCTATGTACACCCCTATCTATCTGTACACAAGTCGAATAGATAATCTACTTATGGCGTTTGAAAGAGGACTTCATAATTACAATATATACATCAAGTTCAAATTATTTGTATATTTATAAATATATCCTTTTAACTCAGTTATGAATTTCTGTTATTTTACTTTTCACAGCTTCACATGTCCTGTCTAAAGTATTTATATTTCTCCGCCAGCATATCAAAACCATAATCCAATTTTGCGGTTCGAAAGAGAATTCTAGCACTAAAATATATACAAAAATTAGGCCAAATCCTTGGTAGATTTGTCTTATTTCTTCGGTAATATCCATCTTTCTTCATGTGAAATGTTTTGTAATTATTTTGTATTTATTGTGATTGAACTAATAAAACTTTAGCAGTATCACGATGATTCACTTATCAAGTGTAACAACCAAAAATTATTATGTGTCAGATGTTAAGACAAACTTCCTACAAAATTGGAGATTCAAAAACTATTTTTAAAATTTTATTACAAAAAGAAAGTAACATATAAAAATACTAAACAAAATAATATGCTCATAAGAATTTCTATTAACAATGTAATAAAACTAAAACATAGATAATATAATAAAGAAATATAAAGAACAAAAAAATTATTCGATGACTATATAAGTCCCTTCAATTTGATAGAAATTATATTCATTAAAATTTAGAAAATATTATTGATAACAATAAAAAAAAATATTTTGTGAGTAATAACTGATCCTTGGATAATTGCAGGAGATTTCAATGCCATATTGTCAAGTAATGATAGACAATCATGCCAACCAGTTAAGCAAGGAGAGACTGTGTAGTTTAACAATTGCATACAGCAAGCTGGCCTGGCTGAACTGCCGTGGAAAGGGGATTTCTTTACCTGGACCAATAAACAAAGTGGAATTACAGAGTGTGTAGCAGATTAGATAGAGTGTTTGGTAACTATGAATGGATGATGAAATGGAGCCATGTACACACTGTTTATGGAGCTCCCTTTATCTCGGATCATAATCCCATGCTATTAACCCTGACTGAAGATACTCATAGCAGGAAGGTACCATTTAGATTCTACAATGCATGGACTCAAAGTAAGGATTTCCATTCTTTGGTCAAAACTAACTGGAAAAGCACTACTCAATGTACATTGCAAGGGGTGTGGAATAACCTCAAAGCTCTCAAGCCTGCCTTAAAGTCCCTAAATTGTAGAGAGTTTAAGGGCATTACACAGAAGATTGAGAACAGCAGAAAGGAACTGGAAGCTGTTCAACACCAGATGGCCATGTCATATACAGACACCCTACAGCTGAGAGAAAAGGACCTGATGCAGCAATTGGAAAAATGGTCTTTGCTTGAAGAATCAGCACTGCAACAAAAATCTAGAGCCAGATGGATCCAGCTTGGAGATTTAAACAATAAATACTTCTCAGCAGTAATGAAGGAGAGAAACCAGTTTAAAAGGATTACTGAACTGACCACAGAAGGAGGAATGAAGATAACTGATCCAGCTGACCTACACAAGGAGATTACAGATTTTTATAAATCACTCATGGGTACAGCAGCCACTTCACTACCAGCAGTTAACAAAGTGTATATGAACAATGGACCTAGACTCTCACACCAGCAGAGGTTGGAACTATCAGCTGATATCAGTGACACAGAGATCCTAAACAGTTTGAAGGCAATTGGTAATGATAAAGCTCCAGGGATAGATGGATATAATGCTATGTTCTTTAAACACACTTGGCCTATTATAGGGCAGCAGGTACTCCAAGCAGTCAAGAATTTTTTTGCAACCAGCAAAATGCACAAACCTATAAACTGTGCTACACTCACCCTAATTCCTAAGGTACCTAATCCTCAAACAGTCAAAGAGTTTCGACCAATAGCTTGTTGTTCAGTCCTTTACAAAATCATCTCCAAGTTGCTGGCCAACAGACTCCAGAAGGTCATGAGCAGTATTATCTGTAATGCACAGGCAGGCTTTATCCCAGGAAGGAGAATAGCAGAGAATGTCATCTTAGCACATGAACTAATAAAGCATTACTCTAGGTCACATATATCTCCCAGGTGTATGATCAAAATTGATTTGCAGAAGGCTTATGATTCAGTAGAGTGGTGCTACTTACAGCAGGTTATGGAAGCACTGGATTTCCCTACCAGATTTACAAGATGGATCATGGAGTGTGTCCAAACTGTCAGCTATACAGTGGTGGTTAATGGGGAGATAACAGAGCCTTTTCAAGCAGCCAAAGGACTGAGACAAGGGGATCCCATATTCCCTTTTCTGTTTGCTATTGTGATGGAGTACCTTAGTAGGTCTCTGGCTGAATTGAGACAAACCAGAAATTTTGCTTTTCATCCTGGGTGTAAAAAACTGGGAATAACTCACTTAAGTTTTGCTGATGACTTGTTGCTGTTTGTCAAAGGAGAACCTCACTCTGTAAGTAATATGTTTACTTATTTCTCTCAGTTCACTGCAGCTTCTGGTATGACAGCCAACTTGCATAAGAGTGCTGTCTATTTTGGAGGGGTGAAACCTCAGGATCAGCAGCATATTATTGATCTCCTGGGCTATGTACGTGGAGAACTTCCCTTTAAATATTTGGGAGTACCTTTGACTACCAAGAAACTGACTGTTTTGCAATGGCAACCACTGGTTGACAAAGTTTCTGCCAGGATTACATCCTGGACTGCTAGACACCTACCATATGCTGGCAGAATCCAGCTGGTACAATCAGTTATATTTGGGATTCAGGCTTACTGGGCACAACTATTCCTAATACCTTCCAAGATTATAAAACTGCTTGAGGCAATGTGCAGATCCTATATCTGGTCTGGATAAGTTAATGTGTCAAGAAAGGCATATGTGGCTTGGGAGAAAATCTGTATGCCAAAATCTACTGGTGGATTGAACTTGACTAATCTATCACTGTGGAACAAGGCTGCTATTGCAAAACTCAGCTGGGATCTGGCACACAAGAAGGATGCTCTATGGGTGAAATGGATTCACACAGTCTATATCAAGCAGAAGCAATTGAAGACCATCACTGTCCCTACACAGGCTAGTTAGATGGTCCGGAAGATCATTGAAGGCATTGAACTATTGCAGCAACATCAACTGTTGGATAAATCTGAATGTACTATAAGAAGAATCTACTTACAACAGATAGGACAAGCACCAAGAGTCAGGTGGAAGAACTTAACAATGCAGAATGCTGCTCGACCTAAAGCAATCTTCAACCTATGGCTGCTCTTGCAAGATAGACTGCCCACCAAAGATAGGCTGATCAAATGGAACCTGGATGTGACAGACACTTGTGTCATGTGTCAACAAGCTGTGGAATCCAGAGAACATTTATTCCTGGATTGCACTTATGCAGCCCAACTGAGAGACCACACATTGCAATGGATTGGAATTAAACAGCCTACTGGACAAAACTGGCTCCAATTTGTCCAGTGGTTCATTGAGCAAGCTAAAGGCAAATCCCCTCGAGCTCATATAGTCAAAATGACATTGACAGAGATGTTTTATGTCTTATGGCTGGAAAGGAATGCGAGAATATTTGAAAACACTTATTGTAACAGTGACAAACTGCTTAGAAATATTGCTTATAATTGTAATATTAGAGCTCCTCCTAGGCTAAGAGTACTTCTGCAGCATTATCTACTATAAAGCTAGGCTGTTAGACAGTATTTGATAGTCTTTGTTTTCGTTTTGATAGCCAGCTGAGTAATAAGCTGGGCTATGAATCTGTAAGGTTAACACTTTGGTGATTAATACAAAGTTTAATTACCAAAAAAAATATACGATAAAATATTACAGTAACAACAACATACCCAGTACAATTTAACAAGTGGGATTTGGGAAGGATAATGTGTACGCAGTCATTGCCCTTACCCAGCAAGGTAGATATCTGATTAAATATTAAAAAAAAATATATACTAATAAAAATTTCTATTAATAATGTAATAATACTAAACATTTGATACTATAATAAATAAAAATACATAACAAAAAGATTACTGATGACTATATAAACCCTTTTAATTTAATAAAACTTTTATTATTAGGTATATCGTATTAACAAATAAGATGATAATTGAAACCTATTAAACCAATATGATCTAATGTTCAAACAAGCCCGATCATAATGTAATTTAATTGAAAATTTTAAAATATTGACCACGAATCGCACTGCTATAACTACTAGTTAAGAGGAAAAATGATGGGTTCACAGGAAGAAAAGAGAAATAGAACGTAGGGAGGTTAGCTTTAATTGGAATAATATAATAATAATCAACACTTTTCTCATGTTCACGCACCCTTTCTACACACTCAATCATATCATTATAAATTGTCTAATTGGCACATATGTGATTTGGTTGAAGGGCGTGATAGAAATAACTCTATATTTAGGTGTCCAAATGACAAAAGAAATCAAATTTAAGGGTCCAGCTATGTATTCTACCAAAATCGAAACTGAGAGTAAAAAGGTTCACTATCAATTTCCCTGCTATCTAATGTGCTAAAAGGGAAGAAATTTAAAATAGCCAGATTTAGAAATAGTCATTCAAAAATAGTCACAGTTTCAAAAGTAATCAAAATTTAACCATTTTTCATGTAAAGATAAATCTAAACCAAAATACTGTTCAAAATTCGAAAAGATACTCGAATATATTATACTGGAACTCTTGTATAGTATACTAAAACTTTAATATAATATATTGAAGTTCTGGTTCCAGCATAATATGCTGGAAGTTCATACACAGGTGCACCAATTTCCAGTATATTATGCTGAAACTTTTTGTATTGCAGCAAAATAGTTATTTTTCAATGAATTTACAAATACTACTTCTTTTTGAATGACCAGTCTAAAATTGGCTAGTCCGTACTATTGTAACTGCTAAAAGCCATGTGCACAGGACCATTGCAACCTCAGGATGACCATAATTTTTTATTTTATTTTGCTCCAGCCCATGATACAAGCAGTAGCGGAGGCAAAATTTTCGCAAATTAGAATGATCGTGACTAGTGGGAAATGAACTAGTAACTTCACAAAAGTTTTGAACCCCTTAACCATTAGATTATGCTTTTGGGCTATGACAACGAGATTCAAAATATAATATATAGAAGTAAAAATACAAATTTAACCTTATATACAATATAATTTTCCGGGAAAGGAAGTTCTAGTGAACCTCTTTTGCCCCATATATATATATATTTATATGTAAAGTGTAATTTTCCGGTAAACGGGGTTCGGGTAAACCTCCTTCCGCCCCCTACATTCGCCCCCCTAAATCCAGGTATTCGCTTATGGGTACGTATAAATGTGTGTCATATGATGAAAGTATTTGGTATAATCCGCTCGAAGTACGCACACCACATCACACTCATTTTTCATGAGTACATCAAGACAAAATGAAGGATCCACGTAAAATAGGTTCAATATGTGTTTCATAAAGCAAAGATTAATACATTACTAACATGAACTTAGAGAACTTCAGACAGGGACAACTCATCTACCAAACAATCAACTGCACTTCAATCCTAATTAGTTGAGATCGACCATATGAATTCTCAGAATCCATTCCGCTCCGTCCAAGTCAAATGGTCAATCAAATGTTGTATGTTTCTTCAAATTGTACATCACTTATCCATAAGCAGGTATATTTTTTCTGTAGCACTTGAACAAAAAACTGATACACGCGCAAGATATGTATCCGCCGGATAAGTTTAACAGATGATGCACATACGCCATATTTTGCAGCCTAGCATCTTAACTTCTTCTTTGATGTGGCACTACATATGATGAGTTGTAATCTTTAGCAATAAGAAAGCAACCACATGTACACCTCAATGTGAACCCTGAGATGAGCTTATAAATATAAAACAAGAGGACGCAGCATTTAGAGAATGATCAACCTCACTGCTACATGCTATCGCTATATATCTCCAGAAACTTTCTTACTAATATTCACAGAATATGGCTGGACTATCTCCAATTACAGCAGATATAGGCTGCAAACTAGTTCAAGAGATAGTGAAAGATGGTGATGAAATACCTGATAAGTACGTAAGCAAGGATTTTCAATATGAAGCCATAGATGATGACATTCCCATAATGGACATACCTGTAGTTGATATGAAGGTTTTGACATCTTCATCAGCTTGTGGGAGAGAGGAACTTGGAAAACTTCAATCAGCCCTATGCTCATGGGGCTGTTTTCAGGTTTGAATATCTAACTGAAGTCTTAATCACCATAATGATACTTTTTGCATCCAAGATTTGCATATTGTTAAACTGCATCTTTAGAAGGGGAGCCTTGACGTAACCGGTAAAGTTGCTGCCATGTAACCAAGTGGTCACGGGTTCAAGCCGCGAAAACAACCTCTTGCAGAAAGGCTGCATACAATAGACCTTGTGGTCCGTCCCTTCCTCGGACCTCGCACATAGCGGAAGCTTAGTATGCCAGGCTGCCCTTAAACTGCATCTTTCAAGCTCTGTTGAGTACTTTTAGCACATTCTAAGATAAGTATAAAGTTTCAGGCAATAAACCATGGAATTGAAGAATCGCTCATAGATGAAGTGCACAAAGTTTCAAGACAATTCTTTGAACTATCAATGGAAGAGAAGCAAAATATGCAAGAGCAGCAGATGATATTGATGGATATGGAAATGACATGGTTCTATATGAAAATCAAACTCTCGATTGGAATGACCGAATATATCTCAGTGTCCATCCAGAAAATAAGCGAAAGCTCAAGTATTGGCCCGAAAATCCCAAGTCATTTAGGTATTTCTGTCTCTACCTTTGGAAATAACAGCAACCTAATATTTAACCTCCAGTGCATAATATTGAGCACTTGCCACTCTTTCTTCACGAGTTTAACTTCTATACGCTCATAGTTTAAAAAGATTTATACATGATCAAGTCACCTAAAAATAACTATAGGTAAACTGTCCACAATAAGTGGAATTAGTAACCTAGAAAATGGAACATGTAACCTGTTACACCTGTGGTTAAAATATACTGATAGTGTAAAATTTTGAACTGTCAATGTATGTAATTAAGCTAAACCCTCTATTTACAGGGAAATTTTAGAAGAATATACCAGCAGATCAAAACTGATAGCGTAAGAGCTCCTCAAGTCCACGGCAAGGTGTTTGAACTTACCGGATGATAGATTTCTGAAACAATATGGAGACAGGCCAGTAATATTTGCAAGATTTAATTTTTACCCTCCATGTCCGAGGACAAAACTTGTTCGTGGCCTCAAACCCCATGCAGATGGAACGGCCATTACCATTCTCTTACAAGATAAAGAAGTTGAAGGCCTTCAAGTACTGAAAGACAATAAATGGTACCGAGTGCCCATCATGCCTTATGCTCTTCTTGTCATTGTTGGTGATCAAGTAGAGGTACTAAAATGATCCTATTTTTAAGTACAAGTGAATTCAATTCCAATTCTCTAATCTTGATCAATATCTACTACCTGCAGATAATGAGTAACGGACTTCTTAAGAGCCCCGTGCACAGAGCTGTGACAAACTCAGAGAAAGAAAGGATCACTGTGGCTATGTTCTGTAGCCCAGAATCCGGGATTGACATCGAGCCTGTTGAGGAGCTCATAGATGATAAAAGGCCAAGATTAAACAAGATAGCAAAGGATTATCTTGCAACTTACTTCCAATACTACCAGCAAGGAAAGAGACCAATTGATGCTGTGAAAACCTAAAGTATATAGCGCCTCGCTCTCATCTTTTCGCGTTTTACACAGTGCTGGTTGTATGCTGTAACTGATAAATCCTATGCAATAATGTGAACAATATTTTTGCTATATGGAATAATCTGAGCAATACTTGTGAAGACCAGATGTTTATCTTCCAATGTTGAACGATTGCTGTTATGCGTACTGTTATTACCATTTTGTCAATGTTTGACAAGAATCTACATTAAGGTAAGAACTAAAGAGAAATAAGATTTACAAACAACTAATTATAAAAAACAAGCCTTGACATTCCGTTCATTCCTGTGGTTTTTTTGGTGGAAAATACATTAAAACGTCAAAAACAAGTAAACAACCAATTCAGGAGAGGAACACTATTCAAGCCAATTCAGGAACTCGGACAGTTGTAAGGGTATATAGCTGTTTGATGTTCAACAGTTATAGCCTATTCACATCACAAGTTAATCATAGTCTACTGACAACAGAAATCATGCTAGAAAAGAAGAGCTCAATAAACTTCAATCAGGTCTCAAGTCTTACAGCTGTTCTCAGCTCTGATTTCTCATACACTACCCCGGTCATGTATGGTGAACACCCCCACCACCACCACCACCCAAAAAACAACCTTCATCCAGTTTCTGAACTTGAAATCGGACTTTTTCCCAAAAGTTATCCAAGCAAATAAGTGAACGAGAAAATTCACAAAATGCAATATATGCATACCGGAAATTTTTTTCGTTTTGGGCGGAGGGACACAAGTAAAGGGAAAAAGTTGTAAACAACAACAACAAATCCAGTGTAATCCCATAAGTGGGACCTAAGGAGGGTAATGTGTACGCAAACCTTACTCCTACCTTGTGAAGGTAGAGAGATGGTTTCTGATAGACCCTCAGCTCAAAGAACAGTTAAAAAAGAAGCAACAAACAATATCAGCAACAAGAATAACAAAGACACAACAACAAGAAAGACGCAACGAAGGAAAAAGTTGTAAATACAATAGGGTAAAATCTAAGGAAACAAATTAAACATTAGTAAAGGGAAGGATTTTAAAAAGAAAAACAAGAAGGTAAAATATAAATGAAATAAATGGTACTTATTTACTCTGTTGGTATGATAGGAGCTATCTGCCGTCCTCTTCGCGTATTTGTCAGCAAATAGTTACATATGGGAGAATTACTTGAGAGTTCAGAGATAATTCACGAAATGGCGCACTCATATCTTGACAAAGTGCATCAAATTAGCAATCAATTCTTTTCTTCCAACTGAAAAGAAGAAGTATGACGGACTATGACTTTGAAATGTATGGAAATGATTCGATTCTCCCAGAAAAACAAATGCTTGATCGGACCGATCAGATTGTATCTTAATGTAATCCTGAAGATCAAAGAAAGTAGACCTTCTGGCCCCTAAAATCCAAATGTTTTAGGTATATGTACTTTTACCCAGAAACTAAAGCTACAAGCCTACTCTTAAAACAAATCCCTGTCTAACACATTACCTGGCAGGAAAATGTTAGGAAAACACATCAAAAAGTCAAGTCTTTGACTGAGATTATGCTCAAGGCCATGGCAACTGAGGAGAACTGCTTTCTGGACCAGTGTGGAGAAATATTGCTGGATGTCCAAGGCCCAAATTTCATACTTGCAGTAAATCCACAAACTGATAGCTAAGTCTTTACTTCCTGTTTCAAGACAAAGAAGTTTGAGGTCTACTAAACATGAACCAAAATGGCCTTCACTGCAGTCTAAATCTTAAAACCCTAGGAAGTCTTTGTTGCATGCAGATCATGCGTAATGGCATTTTCAAGAGACAAGTGCACAGGATGGCAACAAACTCGCAAAGAAAAGAAAGCGCTCTTGTCATTTTTCCTTATGCCAGAAGTAGACAAGAAAGGTCAAAACTATGTCTCCAAACTTTATTTGATGGATTCTTCCACACTATTAGCAAGGAAGAAGACCAGATGAAGCAGCAATTGTATGCTCAAGATACGTCAGCTGTAATACTCTTTTCAAGTGTGTGGTGCAATACTGCAGCTTAAAGCAAGCATGAAACAAAGAGAGCTTTGCCTGAAGAAATATGCACCATACATCAAATGGTTTTCATTCACCTGGCTAGAGAATTATGTTAGGGACCAACGGATCAGCATAATACCAAAAATGACCTTGATATTGTCAAATACTAAAAGAGGTATCTTGACTGAGGAATAATGAAGATTCCATGAATGCCATCGTGATAATGGTGATAATTTTCCAGGGCAGTCAACATGACGTGTGAATTCATGGGCTCAACTCACACAATGATATGTACAGACAGCTGATGCAACATTGAAGAGGCAAAAGAGTATAGGCGACTCAGAAATGACTACTACAATAACAACAAACCCATTTTATTCAGAAATGACTATTCAATTTAATTAAATCCAATCCTTGCTATCACCTTGCCCAAAATACCCCCCCACCCCCACCCCCCACAAGACAAGTTATTTGATTTGTCCATTGTTCTTTTCTATATTGTTTAAGAGGAGAAAAAAAGAAACTGAACATACATTTTGGGGAAACAGTATACTCGTAAAGCTTCCAAATATGGAACATGTTGTGCCAGTTCAAGCCATATGCAATGGATGCAACATTTTCTTACACCATTGTTATATACAACTTGTATTTAACTCCATGTCACAAGCTATAGTAAAATCAAGGAGAGAATCATCAATCAAATGAAGAATATATGATGACTTGGCCCAAAAAGTCTCATAGCTTACGTGTATACATAAACAAAGTAAAAACCAAGATAGAGTCTCCATTAACTAATGACATCTAGTGGGACAAAACTACCATTTGCTGCCAGTAAGCTGCAAATCTCTACCCTGATGTTTTTGGAGTAGAAATAAAATAGCAAACAAAAGAATGCTCAAATCCAGTATCTTTTTCTTCAATTCTAGTTTTTCTTCGTTATTTTCAATCCTCTGTAGAAGAAGGATTAGGTCCATATACAAGGATATATAGAAAGTAGGCCTCAAAGATTTGAGTAGTTATTTCCAAAGCCCGCCATGACAGGCCCTTCTCTCTCCAGAATATGAGAGCAAGTTAACAAGGAACAGTAAGCACTCATCAAAGATTCATTAATGAAGGTTTCTAAAACTCAAGTTTCACAAAGTCGAACCCTTCAAACATCTCAGAGATTGCAAAGCAGCTCTGCAAAATAATAATGGCACTTGCATTTTCCTAATGGAAAGTGTGTCAATTGAAAGAATGATCTATTAAAAGTAATAACTTTCAAAAGCTAGCTAGCTATCTTTCTCCAATACACCAGTAGCCAAAAGAGATAAAGGAGCATGTATGGTCTTAATCATTCTCAATTTCCTAATAAAGCCATTACTTACCTGAAAATGATTCAACGTCAAAAAGATTATCAACCGGGGATGAAATTTTTGACAATATTGCACAACCATTAGCCAAGTTATGCGATTCACTCGGATACGAAGTTCTCAAATCTCGATTATGACATAAAGAATAAAATACAATTTTACAGGGTGGTGCTGGGGACCTGAATAAGTTACAGTCTACAAGCACAGGTGTCGGGTAAAGCTACCCACCAAGGTTGAAACAAATGAGAACTCATTAAGGTTTATAGCTGGATTAAAACTTGGGATCTCTAATTATTACTCATGTCTCAACCGCTCGATTAGAGCATCAACTATAAAAGCACTTTTTCATTAGAGTAAATAGTACGCTTCGATGCTTCTCTTCAGGCAAGTTGGGATTCAGATTTCATATGAAATGAGATGAACAGAATGAAGTTCTCTTTAGCTGACAAAACAAAGATTGACATATCAACTAAGAAACTATAACAAGATGCATAAGGGTCTATAGCTGTGAATGATGAAATAGATCTGAGTATAAGGTTGCCTCTGACAATTTGAAGAAGACAAAATGTAATCTGGCTGCTTAAAAAGGAAATGAACTACTCTTTTTACGACAAAATGAAAAACAACTATTTCATCTTAAACCAACAAATGAAGCAACAGAACATCATGCAGCAACTACGAGTGCATGCTATCTCAATTGCTAGCAGCCAATATGAATCTTCTATTTTTTTAGTTTCCACATCAGCTTTTCAGTTAAGAAAGGGGAAACACCTGAATCGAGAGTAGATCAGCTTTAACACTCTGCTCTTATTAGGAAAGAAAGCATCTGTCAATATACCAGATGCTTGCTGCAAAAAGTCGCCTTCAAACACATAAACAACTCTGAGAAAAATGTCACATGGGAAATGCAGAGAATGATTAGTTTTCGTGTTATGTGTTAGTGTTAGATCCTTCTAAAAAATGGTAGTGTTAGAATGTTAGGAGTGTCGTTCTTGAAACCTATAAATGCAAAATGCATATGCATCATTCTTGAAACCTAAAATCCATTGTATGCAAAAGTATTAAGGCATCAATACATCTCTTTTCTTCTCTTTTCTCTCCCAAAGCTTAAATCAACTTACAAGCAAAGATAAGGATGCAAAATTGGAATTCTGCTTCCCCTTTCCACTTTATAAGTAAATTAGTCAACGAGCTTGAGCATTCTAACAATCAATGGTTTATTGTGTTAACAACAACAACAACAACAACAACTACTACCGAGTAATATCCCACAAAGTGGGGTCTGGGGAGGGTAATATGTAGACGAATTCCGCCAATATGTTCTCTTGCCTTCAGATGAATGTAGAATTACCAAATATTGCTTCACACTACCACTTCTACTTTCTCTTCTACTTAAAGTAGACCAATATTGCAAAAAACAAAAAAGGCATATGGAAACTCATAACACGTAGGAAAACAGCATGGTAATGAAGGATCATACATCAAGTACTTATGACTCACAGAAAAACTTCATCTAAATATAAGAAATTTATGATTGCAGATTCGGTCTTAGAAATGTAAACCACTTCAGAAAAAATAAAGGTAAACACATAACTCGTCTTATAACATAAATACATGAGATACAGAGTACATCCAGTGACCAACAGATAAATAATGTTAACTGCTTTTTCCATCCTACGCTACATTCTCAACATCTAATAATTGATCTCATCAAAAGTAACTCTCATACAACAGATGTTCCAAAAAATCAAAAGGACAGCTGACATTGCAGGACAAAATGTTTATGGTCCTTTTGATGGTCTTACAACTCAACACCTAACCCCGACTCCAAATGGAAAAGAAGGTTGAATTAGTGATTTAATCTTCACTTAAAACAACACAATAAGCATGTCCTTGTGGCATAGTTACATTGCTAATATTGAATCATTACATGGGTTGTGCTAATAAACATATCTTCTTAATCCCAAAGCAAGAAGTTACCAAACAACATTGCAGACATACGAAGTTCCAGAATTCCTTTCAATTGTTCTCAGATTTAACAGCCTCCGATGAGGGAGCTGGTAGTGCATACCCATTCTTGGGCAACTTGGTTAGGATACGTCTCTGCCCTGCTTCCTCCGCCTTCCCGAACAATTGCTTCCTCAAGACTTCATGCAAATGCCCAAATAACTCCTTCTTCAAAGCCTCAAAAGCCAAATCAAGCCTTTCCAACTGCTCCATCGCATTCTTATTGTACATAAACAACCCATAGTACAAGTCAAAGCTATCACTAGAAGTATTCTCAACCAAATTCAACAAAGTCTCGTACCCTTTCGTATTAATTGGAGTTGTCTCCAATTCCAACTTTTCCAATACTCTCCCCATCGTATGTGTAATAAACTGCGAACCAGCAGCATACCTATCATGCTCCGCACACGTCATCTGCACCATCCTACACCCTTCTTTCTCAAATATATGAAGAAACCTATCAACCCTTCCTTTTCTCGATTCCCCTTCACCAATTCTAACTTTATCAAACACAAAGGCTAAATCTTTCCAACTATCCTTACCACTTTCAGGTCCAAACATAGGATGAGTACACAAAATATCAAAATGGGAAGGCAAAACTTGAAGGAAAATGTTCTTTGGAAACTCTTTAACAGACAAAACATCAACAAACAATGTGTTTCTTTTTAGCCTTTGAATAGGTAGTGATCTAAGGACAGGTTCAGTAGATATAATTGAAGTACAAAGTAGAATAACATCAGGGTGTTGCTCACAAAGGTCATGCGGATCTTGAAAAAACAAAACACCTAAAGAATTTGCAATGTGTGAATAATCAGTTCTTGAATGAGCAAAAACAACATGACCTTGACGAACAAAGGCTTTAGCAAGAAACTGACCGAAGTTGCCAAAACCCACTATAGCAATCTTGAGTCTTGTTGACTGAGCATATTGATTTGATACCAATGCTTCATAATCATAAGGCTGTGCTGCATCAATGGCGTTAATGCTAAGGCGGCGGTAACTGACTTTGGAGGGTGAAGAGGCAGAGAAGTGGCGGCGGGTAGTGAGGTGGTGGTAGGTGAGATGAGACCAAGACCAACGGGTGGGGTTTGAGGTGGGGGTGGGTGGTGTTGGCTTAGATTGAAGAGGGGTGAAAGACAACATGGTATTTTGGTATTAGACAATGTTGTCCGCACAAAAAGATAGAATCTTGATTCTTGATTTTCTTGAAATATGAAAGATTAAACCTTGAAATATTGAACAGAGGAGGGGAAATTTGAGCAAGATTTTTGGAGAGAGAAGGGAAGTGGCGAATTGGGTGTATGGTGAAGGGAGAGGTGAGGGCTTTATATGGAGGAAAATTGGGGAAGGTGAAGAATAGACAATGGGACGACTTTTTCGACGAAGGAGAGAGACAGAGATTGAAAAGTTTTTTATTTTTTATTTTGGAAAGATTGAATGAATTCTACCATAATAATACTCCTATGTGTTTTGGTGTCAAAGAAAAAGGTTAGCGAAAAAGAATTCTTATTGCTTCGTTTGGCCATAAAAAAGATTCTTTTTTTGAACTTTTTATTTTATTTTTTTAAGAATTAATATTTTGGCTATAAAATTTTTAATTAAAATTAAATTTAAAAATTTAAAAAACTTCGACTTGTATTCATATTCATGTACAACTCTAATTTTTAAATATTTTTTAACTTACAAGAAAAATTAACCTTTTTCGAAATTTCACAATTCATGTCTACACACCCACTTAGTACACTTTTCTTTGGAAGATAAATTTCGCACTTTTACAAATTAAGGCTTCTTTCTTACATAATTGCACATAATCATCACAATGTAGTGAGTTTTATTTAAGGGACATTAGTCTTTTAAGATATTTATTTTACATTTTTATATTAGTGATGAATTTATCAAACTATAACAAATGCTTAATTTAGTACATTTTTTTCTAATCTAATTGCTCATCAATCTTTATATTGTTAGTTTTTACGTGCATTATATTATTTCGAATATGTTTAACAGCTCGCAAAAAGAAAATAAGGTATGGTGGATTAATTTTCTTGGTGTAGGGGGGAGGGGCTTGTCGGGGGTGTTCTTTTGGACCTTAGGGGTAAAGTGGGAGTAGGTGGTTCAAAACTGCTGAATTCTTGAATTCAGTTTGAACAGCATGAGATCCAAATGGATAATTTTATTTCTTGTCTCATACAATTTAAATTAACTGTATAATATTCTTTTTTATCTTATAAATTTATAGATTTAAATTTTTATGGACCTAAAAATATAAATTATATAGACAAAAAAATATCTTTATATAACTAATATAAATTATATGACACACAAAATAAAACTTCTCGATCCAAATGGAGAATTGTGGTCAATAGTCGACGACTCGACGTGTTGGCTCAATGACTCAGGTTGGTGAAAAAACCAATGTCCTAGTGACATCATTTTACGTTTATAATATAAATCGACTTAAATATTAGTTTTAGTTTTACGGATTTTATAAAAGATTAATAAAACATAAAACTTTATTAGCTCAGTTTTTTCTATTCAAACGTTATCTAATATGTGTTTTTCTATTTTACATTGAGAGGATTGAGTATCCATTTTGTATTTCTTTTTTTATTCGAAATTGATAACAATATATATATATATATATATATATATATATATATATATATATATATATATATATATGTTATGAAATAATATAAAGACAAGAACAATAATGCAAGAACAAGAGCAATAGAGAGAATAGAGAGAGAGAAGTATTCTTATTGATACTTAGAGATTGTTAGGGATGGTTTACAATGATAGAAGACCCCTTTATTTATAGGGAGGGGGATGATTTAGCTACCAAGAATAGAACTCTAGAATCTCTCTAATTATAGACATTCACCTTAAATAGGAGATTTCATAACACTCCCCCTTGAATGTCTATTCAACAATGTGTCTCGTTAAAACCTTAAAACCAAAACCCAATGGGAAAAATTAAAGAAAGGAAAAAGAGTACACATGTTTGAATATGCGCATATTGGTTGCCTCGTTAAAAAACCTCGCAAGGAAAACCCAGTTGGGACAAAACCTTGTAAGGGAAAAAGAGTGCAACGCGCATTAACTCCCCCTGATAAGAACATCAATTTATATCCTTGAGCATTTGCATTCCAATCTTGTGCATCATCTTCAAAACGATCTTTGGTAGACGTTTGACAAATCAACCATATTTACTTGAATAAATATTCCGCACCTTGAAATCATCATTCTTGATAGATATGAACATCTTCATATAATGTCGTGGAATAACTCTTCAATATCTCCATAGATGCATTCTCAATGCCATCATGCTTATAGTTATAGCAAGATACATATGTACACAAATTGTACTAAGGATGTGGTACTTCAGGACCAAGAATTGCATATGCTTCAAGCAACTTAAATCTTTCAAGTTAAGTCATGTAAATCACATAATAGATTTTAGATGCATATCAAGTTTTCATGTCATGCTAAACAAATAAGATATCGAAAACTGATTATACATACCTTTGACTTTATACTTTCAAGTATTCGAACTATATGTCCAAAACTACATGTCTTATGGAATCAATTCTGCTTGAATTGTATCTCTTCCATTTATGATCACTTTGATCATTTGCTCATCTTCTGTATTAAGAAGTTTCTTTTGACACCGATTTGTCTATACGCTTCAAGAGTATCCAAGACTTTATCCTTCTAGGACTTAATATGAGCATTTGCAATGAGAATATAGTTACTTTCTTTGGGTCAGCAAATGCGTATAGCATGCTTTGCAATATGTTGCAATTGAATTATCCCTTTTATGAACTTCAGGTTCATATCATGATATTCGGGGATATACATATACAAATGATAATTCATCCCATGTAACCTTTTCTCAAGTGTTTATCATGTCTCCCCCTCATGTTAGAAAAGCTAACTTGTTTCCTCAACTTTGGGAAATCATCTTTGTGCATTATCATGTCAATATACACGGCACATTAATAATAAGATGGGGCGTGACAATCAAGAATAGCAAAATGGGGCGACAACCAGTCCATGTCCAAAATAATGTCAAAATCAACCATACCAAGTAACAATAAATCTGCTCTGGTCTCAAAACCACGAATAGTAACCAAACATGACTGATAGACGCGGTCCACAACAAGAGAATCTCCCACAGGAGTAGAAACATAAACAGGGGCACTCAAAAGAATCTCCGGCAGTAGTAGAAACATAAACGGGGGCAGTCAAAGAATCCCGAGGCACACCCAAATGCGGAGCAAAGTAAGAAGACACATAAGAATAAATAGAGCCCGGATCGAATAAAATCGATGTCTCTCTATCGCAAGCTAATATAATACTTGTGATAATAGAATTGGAGGCAACAGCCTTGGCATGAGCAGAAAGGGCATAATATCTGGCTTGGCCTCCCCCTCGAGGGCGAACTCTACCTCCCTGGCACCTCTAGCTGGATGAGCGGGTGGGGCGGCAACTAGAGCTGTGATCATGGCCTGAGAACTCTGTTGAGCACGTTGTGACTGAGAAGTTTGTGGGGGTGTACTCCTCCCAAGTCTAGGGCAATCCCTCACCACATGACGAGTGTCTCCATACTCAAAACAAGCTCTGCGAGGGCGCGGTGACTGTGACTGATAGGGCTAAGTCTGCTGGACTGACCTCTGGAAACACCCCGAGCAGGAGGCGCGCTAGAAATTGGAGGTGCATAGAAAGGCTCTTGAGGTACAGGCGCAGCTGGAGCACTGCTGGTTGCTGGAAGAGCTGAATGAACGGGACGACCTACAAAACCCCTACCATGTCGACCTGCTATAAGGGTACGAGCACCAGAGTAGTGGCCCGACTCTCGAGACCTCTTGGCCTCTCTCTCCACTCGCTTCATGGCGAGCATACTCTCGATCCTCCTAGCAATGCTCACTACCTGCTGATAAGGAATGTCCATCTCCAACTCTCGAGCCATGCAAGATCTGATGGGCAGGATAAGACTCTCTGTGAACATGTCGTGATGGCACCTAGTTCCTATAACTAGGTAAGCCCAACAATGCGGAAAACAGCATAGCTTGCGGAATAATTAATTAAAAACTGAACAACTAAAAGAAACGGTATAAAAAGGTCGCTCGGCATATACAACTCAAAATGCGAAAGTCTACAATATCATCCTAAAATCCGGAAACTCACGGAAACACAAGCTAACGAAAAGTAATACATGGCTCTAACTCCAGAATATCTAAAGATAAAGTACGGAAGAAGTCTAAATACTACAGATATAGTAAAGAAGGAGACTCCTGGGTCTGTGGATGCTGCAGAAGTACCTCAAAGTCTCTGTAACTCTCCTGGCCTCAAGGATAGTGTGCCTGAGATAAAGTACCTGCATCTGCACATGAAAAACATGCACAGAAGAGGCATGAGTACACCACAACAGTACTCAGTAAGTGCCAAGTTTAACCTCGGTTGGGTAGTGGCGAGGGAAGGTCATGGCCCTACTGAGATATAACATAATAAATAATAAGATGAGGGAAGAACGGTATAGATAAAGTGTACAGCAAAAATCTAAACAAGATAAATGCGGAAACCGTAATAGAAAGCAGAAAAACAAGACAATACTAGTAAATACTACTCGCAACAGGAACCACAACCGGGGATCTCTTGGTATCTCGAGGATCTCTTGGTATCCTCACCACATACACGAGGGATCTCTTGGTATCCTGAGATCTCTTGGTAGGCTCAAATCTTACAATGTCAAATGTCAGGGATCTCTTGGTATCCCTAGGATCTCTTGGTATCCTCAAATCTTACAATTTCACGTGCCAAGGATCTCTTAGTATCCCGAGGATCTCTTGGTATCCTCAAATCTTACAATTCCATGTGCTAAGGATCCCTTGGAATCCTCAAATCTTACAATTCCACGCGCCAGGGATCTCTTGGTATCCCGAGGATCTTTTGGTATCCTCAAATATTACAATTTCATGTGCCAGGGATCTCTTGGTATCCCGCACCCTCAATCCAGAACGTATCAAGTGCAATGGGGATCTCCCGGGAGGCCAACACGTAGTCCTAATTTAAAAACACATAATAGCAACCCAAACATTAGGATAGATACTAAACTCAGGACAAGAAATAGAAAATCCTAACCAAAAATACTATACGGAACACAACCAAGATAGTTTAAACACTTAGGCAAGTCAAATAAACATGCTTCTCTAAACTAGCATAGAATAAACCTACAATTTAAAATGAACAGATAAACAAGAAAACTCAATTTAAATATTTCAAGTAAAAAAATGGATTTCTAACAATTGCTCAAGTAAGCGCTTGTCACCTCAAGTATGAAGCATTCAAATACCAAACATCATGTCCAAAGGGGAAGAAGTCCCCCCCACAAAGTTAGACAAGCCATTTACCTCAACCGGCTCTAAAATCAACTTGAAATCACTTTTTTTCCACGAGTACCCGACTCCAAATGGCCCAGACCTATTCATTTTAATTACATATCGTAAAATAACATCTCAACCAACTAATTCTACTATTTAATTTACAGCTAAGACGCAAATTTAGGTAATAACCAAAATACCCCTCAGGCCACCGTGGCCCGAGGTTCGAACTAAAATTCGGCTACCAATTTCCCACGAACCCACATATATAATTTGTTTTGAAATCGGGCCTCAAATTGAGGTCCAAATCCCTAATTTTTTGAAAAACCTAGGTTCTACCCCGAACACCCAATTTCACCCTTGAAAATCCTTGATTTTAAGTTGAAAACATGTTAAATGATGTTGAAGATTGAAAGAAACGAGTAAAAACCAACTTACAAATGATTTGAAAGAGGTCTTGTTCTTGGAAAATCACCCAAAAGAGTTGTGTTTTGAAAATGGGGTGAAAAATGTCCAAAATTCGACCAAGTATAAAAATTGCAGGTTGCAGATGTCGCAATTGTGAACATGGATTAGCAATTGCGAACCCCGGCCCTGCTAACTTGCGAATTGTGAGATTATTATTCGCATTTGCAAACAATGAGGGAAGCTGGGAGGTTCGCATTTGCGAACCATAAGGTCGCATTTGCGAAGACCTCACCTACGCATTTGCGAGGGTATAGTTTGTATTTGCGAACTCTGCCAGAAATTAAGGGCTTCGTATTTGCGAGTCCAAAGTCGCATTTGCGATAACTGCATGTGTGGGGCATTCCCGCATTTGCGAGCTGACCTTTCGAAATTGCGAGCTCACATTAATTGTGAAGCCTGCATGTCAGTTATAGCAGTAATTTTCCAAGTTCAAAATGCACTCTGACACCTATCCAAAACTCACTCGAGTCCTCGGTGCTCCAAATTAAATATAAACACAACCTTAAAAATATCCTACGGACTTACTCGCACGATTAAATCGCCAAAATAAATGTCATATACATTGAATTAAGCCTCAAAACTCATGATTTCCTCCAAATTTTCATAAAACATCAAATTTTCACTTTAAGTCTGAAACACATCAAACAACGTCCGTTTTCAAATAAACTTTACAGAAAGCGCTTAAACCATATATAATACTTGTATTAGGCACCTAAACTAAAATACGGGCCTGATACCATAATCTTTTAATCAAATTTCACTTCCTATTTTCTTTGTTATTTTCAGAAAATAATTTCATGCAAAAATTCATTTCTCGGTCTTGGGACCTCGGAATTCGATTCCGGGCATACGTCCAGGTCCCATATTTTTCTGTGGACCCTCCGGAACTGTCAAATTATGGGTTCGGATTTGTTTACCCAAAATGTTGATCAAATGTCAAATTTATTCAATTTAATATCAAGATTTAGTATTTTTTTCACAGAATTCATATCTAAACTTTCCGGCCACACGCCCGGACTGTGCACACAAATTGAGGCAATCCCAAATGATATTTTCAAGGTCTCGAAAGTATAGCATGGGTAAGAAAAACAAGTGATGGCCCATTTGGCCTATCACATAGTCAAACTTGTGCCTACCATGGGTAAGCGAGTCCGCATCCCATCACAAAAGGCATTAATGGTGAAGGAAGCGTCGACTTTGTAGAGTAACAACCAGCAAGGGCATAAATCATGACTAGAAATTGGAAAATCAGTGAGTTCAAGTTCAACTAACCTTAAATCTAATGAAACAGTAACGCAACAACAGAAAATTGTGAAATCGGATTAAATTGAAGCAGCTCATCTATACAATGAGGAAGTATTAGCCTCACCAAGTAGTAAACAATCAGGATCAGCAAGCAATGGAAAGAAATCATGGGCAGGCGGGGTCGAAGAGGATACATTCAAAGGTTATGGAGAACAAGCATGTGGTAGATATGATTGCTATGCTAAAGAATAGAGTGATTGTAGTTAGAGTTGAAATAAAGATATGGAAACAGGAGGTGATTCAGGGTGGTATCTTCCATTTTGAAAACAAACCTCTCATAGTTAAAGCATGGACACCGGATTTGGAATTCACTAGAGAAGAGTTGCAGACTGTTCCAATATGATCAAGTTTCCAAGTCTGGATTTCAAGTACTAGAGCCCTAAAGGATTGAGCAAAATTGGTAGTTTGGTTGGTAATCCTCTGATGGTAAATCACAATACTGAAAAGATGAATGGACTAAAATTTGCAAGGTTGATGGTTGATGCAGAAATGGATGCCAAGCTTCCAGATGTGATATTATTCAGCAATGAGAATGGCAAGTTAGTTGGACAGAAAGTTAGCTATAATTGGAAGCATACAGTATGTGGTCATTGCTCTAAATATAATCATGCAGATGAGGTATGTACATTAAAAAAGAAAGTACCAAAAGTCCAGAACCAAAATAAATAAACTAGAGTAAAGCAAGGAGAAGGGCAAACAGATGTAAGGAATGAACAACCTCATGAACCAGGGGTTAGCAAATTACAGGAAGGAGGCAAAGAAATCACCATAGTTCACCTACTAAAATTGGAAACATACAAACAACTGGAAAAAATAAGACAGATGAGGGGCCAACTTGGCAGACTCCACTCAAATTGGCAAGGGTATGGTCAAGCAGACTACACAGATGGAGAGTTCCAACTCTTTCAGGTGCTATATAGAAATGATACACAAGCTAGGTGTTCTAAAGGAGCAACAATGCTATATGTGGTAGGACAATCTATTCCTTAATTGGGAAATGGATAGTTTACTTAGAATATTATGGGACTCAATGCCCCTAATAAGTAAAAGGAGGTTAAGCTCTTTTGCAATTAAGAAAAGGTTGGCTTAATAGGCCTACTTGAAACAAAAATTAAAAAGACAAACTAGATGGTATAGCAAAAAAGTTATTTGTTGGTTGGGGAGTACTTATCCAATCTAAAAACTAATTATAATGGTCGGATATGGATAACATGGCGGCCATACCACTATGTGATAAAACCTGTTCATGTATCTCATTAGATTGTGACATGTAAGGTGTTCTTCATCCTAATGCAGCTGAAGTTTGACATATCCTATGTGTATGCTTTCAACACTAAAGAAGAAAGGAGGAGTTATGGGAAGAGTTAGTGAGGCATAGCAGGGGATGCACTAAGCAACCCCCTCTTCCAACCGAGAGGTTGTGAATTCGAGTCTCCCCAAGAGTAAGGTGGGAAGTTCTTGGAGGGAAAGATATCGGGGGTCTATTTGGAAACGGCCTCTCTACCCCGGGGTAGGGGTAAGGTCTGCGTACATACTACCCTCCCCAGACCCCACTAAGTGGGATTATACTGGGTTGTTGTTGTTGTTGTTGTTGCACTAAGCTACCCTCCCCAGACCCCACTAAGTGGGATTATACTGGGTTGTTGTTGTTGTTGTTGTTGCACTAAGCGATGGCTAGTGCTGGGGAATTTTAATTCAGTGATATACTCAACAAATAGAATTTGAGGGAACGCAGTAACTTAGGCAAATGTGATTGATTTTCAGCAATGTGTGCAAGAAAGTGGATTGATGGAAATTCCTACTCAATGGAATAGATATATCTGAAATGACAAAAATGATGAGCAGATAATCTTCTCAAAAATAGATTGGGTCTTTATGAATGGAGATGACTTGATGGAGGTTCATTTTACTTTAATAACATTTGGGTACAACATCCTCAATGTAATGTAATAGTCAAAGATGTGTAGGATATGAATAATGAAGGATATAAAATGTATAGAGTGATGCAGAAACTAAAGCTATTGAAGAAGAAGTTGAAGAGATTACATTCTCATCCACTTCCCGGTATTATGACAAAAGCAGAAGAGGACATGATAACACTTTAGCAAGTTCAGGAACAATTACAATAGAGCCCTATGAATGTAGCTTTGCAACTTAGAGAAACTGAGGCATATCAAAAATTCAGGAGGTCATCTTTGTTAGCAGAAGTATACCTACAACTGAAGAGTAAAGCCAACTGGATTAGATTCTGTGATGATAACGGTACTTACTTCTATTCAATAATAAAACATAGGAAGCTGAAGCAAGCTACTACACAATTGAAAGATACAGATGGCAATTGGCAGAGGACTTATTGGGGAAGTGTCCATGTATGAGAACTAAAGCAGTGGAAGGTATCCTAAAGAATGATAAAATTTTGTCAATAGAACAATAGATGGAATTAATGAAACCTTTTGGGGATAACGATATGAAGGAAGAAATATTTCACATTGGCAGTAACAAAAGCCCAGGGCCTAATGGTTATGGCAGTGGGTTTTACAAAGCAGCCTGGCAAGTAGTAGGGCATGAGGTAATTGAGGCAATGCTTGAATTTTTTCATAATGGGAAGCTAATCAAGCTGATTAATACAACTAGTATTGCTCTGGTATCTAAGGTGGATATGCCAGAATATGCTAGCCAATTCAAACCAATCTCATGTTATAATATCCTCTACAAATGTACATCTAAATTGATTTGTGATAGGTTGAAAGTTGTTGTGAACTACCTGATAGCTGATAACCAATCAGCTTTTGTGCAAGGGATATAAATGATGCAGAATGTATTGATTTGTCATGACCTGTTTAGACACTACTGTTGAGTTGTCCCACGTCGGAGGGATTTGAGGTGCTTGGTCTCCTTATATGACTTGGAGCCTTGGACAATCCTCACATCACAAGCTAGCTTTTGGGATTGAGTTAGGCCCAATGTCCATTCTTATTATGGTATCAGAGCCAGGCCCATCCCAATTATTGTTACCGATGTTGGGCCCCCATTTATGTTGTCCACACTCCAGAGATTTGGGCGTGAAGAGGGGTGTTGAGTTGTCCCACATCGGAGGGATTTAGGTCCTTGGTCTCCTTATATGGCTTGGGCAATCCTCACCTCATAAGCTAGCTTTTGGGGTTGAGTTAGGCCCAAGGTACATTCTTATCCTGTATTGATTTGTCATGACATGTTTAGACACTACAACAAGAGGACAATGATATGGTGAGTTGGGAGTTTCTTGAGGAAGCTTTAATAGGTTTTGAATTTCTAGACATATTTGTTCAATGGATCATGGTGTGTGTTTCAACAACTAGATTCTCTATTAAGGTGAATGGTGTGGGACATGATTTCTTTGCAAGAAAGAGGGCCTGAGGCAGTGTGATCCTATGTCACCTATGCTATTTGTTATTGTCATAGAATACTTATCTAGAGCATTGAATACAATCAGCATGCTCCCTGACTTTAGATTCCATCCAATGTATAACGGCTTGAGCCTTACTCACCTTATATTTGATAATCTTATGCTAAGCGTCTCTTTTCTGGAGTTCTATTTTTATATTACCTCAGAGTGTTCTAAAGGAGGTAGACAAGGAATATATTGGGGAAAGATGAAGAGAAGAAGAAAGTGGCACTAGTTGCTTGGGAAAAAATGTGATGCCCGAAGAAACTAGGAAGCCTATACAATAAAGAAAGTAGGGATTGGAGCATAGGTTCAGTGGGGAAATTATTATGGCAAATGTTAATGTGCAAAGAGTCTTTATGGGTGAAATGTGGTATATATGCGTCTGAACCAAACACATGGAGTCATAAACCCCCTAGACTGTAGTTGGTATTGGAAGAAACTGAATTCTCTTAAGGAGGCATTGCAGGATTGGTATATTCAAGGCAGTTATAAGCTCACAAGCATAGACAATAACACGGAGTTACCTTGCCCTCATTGGCCAACACAACAAGCTTGAATTTATATAATTAAGTATATGATACGAGTAAATTTTTATTAATACAAAATAGTTTTCGATAGACATTTTGATCTCTCAATTATCGATTGGGAGTTGGGAGTATGTACCTCTCCACGGGTAGAGGGAGAATATTATGAGTTACGTAAATCCAATAATTTTTGTTTATTTTGTATTTTTATTAAAAAATCTAATAAATGTACATAAATATTCAATTGTGAATTAGTAATTATGACCAGTTATAGATTTGGTGTCGATTCAAAATTAATAAACTTTAAATTTTGACTTCGTTTGTCTGCCTTTCCGTCACCCTACGCAATAATTCTTTGTACCATCAGTTTTTCGTCACTCTTCTTGTGCTCCACTAATTTCAACTTCATTAATGGTGAGATTGCTTGTCTTTTCACAGGCAGCTTTTGTCGCTGCCTTTATTAGTTTGAAAAATTTCCTTCATATGGCCATTATTTATGATGTTAGGAAAGATCTGTTAAATAAAATATCACTTACCACGATCATTATTTATTATATTGTATCGTATTGTTACTTTAAATATAATATTTATTTTGATTGTTACTTAAATTTTATTGTACCATATTATTATTTTCGTTGCTACATAATGACAAAAAATGTCACATTATAGAACAGCGAATTTTGTGTAATGGCGTCGTTACCTTGCTTTGTTTCTCTCGTCTTGCACTTCCTTATTATTAAATTATCATATTTTATCATTTGTCCTACTTCTTTATACAATAATTTTACTTTCCTTACTAATATTGCAAGTTTATTCTTCATATTGTTGGTATGTGACATCGTGAAACGACGACAAACGATATAATTTATCCAAACATTATATTTATTAAACAATACAGTACAATACAAATCATTATAAAATAACATATAATAATAATCGAAACAAGCTGGTAATTGAACGCACATCGTTAGCTCGGGAGGCTAAGCGTTATAGTTTATGTCAATTTGATAACAAATAATAGAATTTTTCAAATCGTCTCAAGTACGGGAATAGAGATAAAGATTGAGATAGAACAATAAAAAGGGAGGTTCGGTGCACAAAGCATCCTGTGTTGACACTTAATCGAAGAAAGGCCGCAACCCAAGCGGATGTGATATAAATGAAACACTAAGGGGTCGTTTGGTAGGAATTATTAGAAAAAATAATGCAAGCATTAGCTCTATGCATTATAAATGCCTTGTTTGGTACATTTTCAACATATGTATAAATAATGATCCTATGTATAAATAATGCATAGAAAACCATGGCATTAGTAATAGAAAGATAATTAACGCATGCATTAGTATGGATAAAGATAAAATTATCCCTAAAGTCTTGTAAAACTAGAGAATATAAATGGAATTTTTGTAAACAACAATTTTTCTTAAAAATTATGCAATGCATTATAACTTTAATACACCGTATTAAACAGTAGATAAAAAATAATATCTGCATAACTAATACTTGTATTACTAACCCATGCATTACTAATACACCTTATTCTGTACTATTCTTATACACCCTACCAAAGGATCCCTAATTGTGATAAAAATGGACACACCTTAAGAACCATAAGAAAATATGAAGAAGTTTATTGCAGTGTGACAATAAAAAGGGGCGGCTCAAGCATATATATGATTCTAAAGCAAAATTTTTATGTTAGACCTAATTTTTTTCTAAAAGTTATTACATATACTTATTTTTATTTGAAGTTTATTTTTCTAGGGACTAGCTATAGCATAAGAGGTGGCCCCGGCACCAAACAGATGATCGGAGAGAGATTTGGTAGATGAATTTGTTTAACCAAAAAATGAGATTTTAGTCAAAGCCATAATTTAGAAGAACACATGTTACTAATAATCAAAAGAATATGTAAAAGGGAATAATTTGTTTTCCTCAACTGATCAGATGTCTCCCTTTTATAGGTGTCCTAAAGATATATGTTTTGCCGAATCATAGTGAGGCTATTATTAGTAATTAAAGACTTGAATGCTACATTACACAATCATTACATTCAATACAAATTCTCTAACGTATTCCATATTTAATGTCCATTAAATGCCGTAGCTGCGCTCTTTTCTATTGTCAGATTTATTCTTTGGACCCTTAGATATAAATGACTTCAATAGGTACATGTGCTTAGTTATTTGTATAACTACCCGTACCTCTTCTCCTGTCATTTGCTCGTACTTGTTATAACTCGTGCCTCTTAGCTAGCTATCATTCTTTGACCACTCAATCAATCTACGTGTCTTCACACATTTCCTTGAATATAAATTTTTTCCAACACAGAATTAATGAGTAAAAACAAGTTGAGGTTTGCATTGAAATGTTAGGTTAAGCTGTGCTTGGATGTGAGAAATATGATACACATGCAAATATACGTGATCTCACTATTTATTACTCCAATTAAAATTGCAATTCAATTCATAATGCATCTTTTTTTAGTCATTCGGTCTTACATTTACCGGTCTAAATAATTAAAATTTGTATAGAAAGGTTTCAAGGCGCCTTACCTAAGAGCGTGTTCCGTATCAACTTTAAATAATCACATTATATATTAAAATATAATACAATCAAACTTCTTTATAATATTTTTATTTATTTCGTTATTTTTTTATTGTCATATTTAAGTATAATTGTAAAATACATATATTATAACATAATATGAGAACTCCCTTTTTACCGCCTTAAACCAACAACCAAAATCTTATAAATAGTCGTATCCAAGAAAAATATTCATACAATTCTTGTTTTACTATAATATATATATATATATATATATATATATATATATATATAAAACCATCAAAATTTGTGATTTGTTTTAGACACATTCATAAGATGGTACAATGCACGTTTGCAAAATCGCAGTCTACCAACTCCCAAAACTAATTGAAAAAAAGAATACAATGGAGTGGTATTATTCACCGCCTTTCTTTAAACGGTCAAAACGTAATCATTGTAACACTTTCTAATCTGCTTAAAATATCAAAATTGCTATCGGTTTCAAATTTATTTCTTAAAAGTGAAGCATAAACTTATTTATGACAGATTTTAGATATCTTCTAATTAACAAGCAAGTGCAACAATTTTAGGTTATATGTATGTAACAAATGTTATTAATAGTCTTTTTGGCCAAACGGACCTGTCAGCCCATCTGGTAATTAATTATAGGGATTTTTATATATATATATATATATATCATATAGCAAATCTTATTATCAAAATTGTGTATGGTTTGGTATTTACCCGCATATACCATGTTTTGTTTATAAAAATTGTACCAAACCAAAAATAGATAGATTCTGCCCTTAAAAGGCTCCAAATTTATAGGAATCACATTTAATGGTGATTCTATCACCATTAATGCTTCTTTTGTTTGTTCTGTTCGTGAATCACAAGGTCGTGTACTTTTATTGGATATATTTTCTTTGCTCGAAGTTATAGGGAATCTGTTTTGCTGCTCACTAACTGTGCTTCTCCGTCTTCACAATTGGAAGGGATTTTGTGAATTATATATTATCATACTTTCTTTTACCAATCAGAAGAAAAGAATTGTGGGTACTTTAGCCTGGTCATCGTATCTCTGTGTGTAACAAATAGGCTCCAAATTTGTAGGAATCACATTTAATGGTGATTCTATCACCATTAATTTCGAAAATTAAAACTGAAGAAAATCTATTGCAGCGTAATTCTCTCCTTCTCCATATATTTTCCACCATTATAGCCATTAAAAAGCTTGAAAGCTTTGAATTCAAATTTGAATTTTCAAAAATCATTATTTATTTGGATTGGGTGTTGTTGTAAATAATTCGAAATATGTTTAGGAGTTTATATCTCAATTTTGAGGGGTTTTGGTGAAGATTACACTTGGTTTTGACTGATTTTCAGATTGAAACTCGTCGAAGAAGAAGAAGACATATTTTCCAGAAATTGTAGTTAAATTATAGTACAATTGTAGTTAAATTGTAGTTCAAATGTAGTTAAATTGTAGAATTGTAGATAAAATATAGATAAGTTGTAGATAAGTTGTAGATAAATTGTAGATAAATTGTAGATAAATTGTAGATAGGGAAGACTAAAACTTCTACAAGTCTTCTACAATTATGTAGAAAATGCCAATTATGCTACAATTGAAAATCCCTTGGATTGGGTGTTGTAAATAATTCGAAATATGTTTAGGAGCTTATATCTCAATTTTAAGGGGTTTTGGTGAAGATTAGACTTGGTTTTGACTGAATTTCAGATTGAAACTCATCGAAGAAGAAGAAGACATATTTTTTTTCAGAAATTGTAGTTAAATTGTAGAATTGTAGATAAAATATAGATTTTTTTAGATAAATTGTAAATTGTAATTAAATTGTATTATTATTGTAGATAAATTGTAAATTATAGTTAATTTGTAGATAAATTGTAAATTGTAGTTAAATGTGTTTTCAGTCATTTGGCTTATTCAAGTCGTTGGAATATGTGAAAAGTTATTAGGTGTAGTTGGTTGAGCTAACTGGCGCTTATGTCAAGGATGAAACATATGGGTGGATGCCGTGTTAGAATTAATGTAATATGTATTATTGCCAGAAATGGTACAATGCGAACACCGTGGTGCCTCCTTTTAAATAAGTGGGGACTGGAAAATATGGACAAATCCGCACTGAGATATATAATCAACGTTCATATCTTCAAGTTATGAAAATGTTGGAGACTTATTGCTGCACATATCAAAAGTCAAAACTAATCGATGTATAATACATATGTCACTCTCTTGATATAAAAACACGTACGTTAGGAAAGAGAAGAGGAAAAAAAGGAAAAAGGAATATATGCTCCTAAAATCATGCCTAGAATAAATGAAGCAATAATTATACCCTTAATTTGAATTATGGTACATAAATTAAAATTTGGTATACTTAAATGTTATAAACACAAACCCTAAACATGGGAGGTAATAAGGTTTGCTATATGGTATATATATGTAAAAACTGGTATGGAATAAAACTGGTTTATAACAAACAATCAAATGGTCACATGACACATAGAACCGAAGATAGACAAAGGGCAAGACAATAAATAATCAATTTCGAATACAACGAATGCAATTGATATTGGATAAATCCGAAGAGAGCGTTCAAGAGAAGATTAAAGGTTTGTCACTGGATATTATTCAATGAGGGAATATTTATTAACACTAAATGAGCGACCATTACAGAAAAAAATTGCATTCATGATCTTCCATTACGGGTTCATCAATGTCTCTATTATTATCATTTTAGAGGAGTTTGATCATAGGATCTTGTTTCCTTAGGTAAAGCTAAAAATAGCAGACGCACCAATCACTATAAATGGAAGAATTTCTTTTTGCATACAAAAGCTTTACTGTATTACTTTTGCTCTCCATTAAACAGCTCTACTTACACTTTGTTGCTCTGTCACTATTGCCACTGGAGGCATTACATTTGGAGACAGATTTGTATTCTTCAAAATTTAATTGTTAATCTTATTTTTTATTTTATTTCTTTGTCATTTTGAATCAAATCAGTTCGCTTGTCAATAAATCACGTAAAAAATTTAACTGTACTATTTTACCGATAAACAGTTCACACCTACCGTGGGGCTGAGATAGTTATGTAATTGCTTTGATCCCTATGTTTATTACTAACTTATTTTGATTCTTTTCTTAGTGAAAAAGAAATATGGTGGCTAACAATGTCAACATCACACACAATGTTGAGGGGCACGAAGAATTATCCCAACATGATAACTCAATCTGTGAGACTCACAACGAAGGGACGAGGCAACCCCAGTTCGAGATGGTCAATACCCTCGTCAAGTGCGGGAGCCAACTCTCATTGACGAAAAGGAGGAACATATCGTGTAAACGGTTAAAATCCTGATAGAACAGTAGAAAGCAATCATGAAACACCTCTCAAGGCAGGATCAGGTGATGATAGAGTTAAAACAAGACATCTCCAATAACGTAAACGAAAGGGGTCCGGTTCCTCATAGTGTGCATGCAAACCAAACGGCTCTAAGGGTCGATAACAACACCCGAATGGGTGAAGTTGGTTTTGACGAGGCTGGAGGGACCGAAAAGGAATCTAGAACAACAATAGGAACAATCCCTTTAAAACTGAGCTTTGATGCCTCCCGAAAGCTGAAGGAAAACCTGCTCAATTTTCAAGCAACTACATGGGCGGATGTCCATAATTGTTATAAGTCAAAAATAAGGATAGGAGGCGATCAACTCGGATTCCTGGTATCAACCAAGGTAAGGGACTGAGACAAGAACCATGACAAGTTGACAAGTTTAAAAGTGACTTTAATGTGGACCCGCGGTCCTCTAGAGGTCATTTTCATCCTTATGAGAGAACCAAGGTCAAAACAACAAATGATTTCGGTCATCGAATAAGTTTGCTTCTGATAGGAGAATCGATTGTAGCCGGAGCAAGGCCGGTACGGAAGAAGGAGGTACCATGGGCCGAGACTCCACATATCCCAGGTTATTAGATTACCACTTTAACATCAGCTTAGTAGAGCTAGTATCGGCAATGAGGAATATCAAAGAAGCACGCTTCTCGAATCCAATCAGATCCAATACAAGCCAGAGGGATCCCAATTTATGGTGTGAATATCATAGGTCTCATGGCCATAGAACTAGGGATTGTCGACATCTTCATGGAGAGATGGTGACATTGCTGAAGAATGGCCATCCTAGGGAATTTCTAAGTGATCGATCCAAGAATAACTACGACCAATGCTAGGACAATGCAGAGCCTTTGAAGGTGGCTGAAAGCTCCCCTCTGTTGACTATCAACATTATTTTGGAGGAAATGAAGTCAACAATGTAACATTCTCAGCAGCTAGTAAAACAAAGATATCGATGACTCACAACAAGAGACTCTGGAAGTTGTGGAAGATGATATCACCTTCACGAAGGAAGACACTGACGGACTCCTCATGCCACACAATGACGCTTTAGTAATCTTTTTAGATTTCAAAATTAAATATATTTTGGTTGACCCCGGAAGCTCAACCAACATGATACAATGGAGAGTTTTGGAACAATAAAAATTAATCAGGATTATCATTACGACAATGAAGCTCGTCGCTAGATTCAACTTGACGAGTGTGACAACTCGAGGAGAAATTTTTGCTGCCCACACATGCTGAATGAGAAACAAAGACCACTCTATTCGAAGTGGTAGATGGCGATATGGGTAACAATGTAATATTTAGCATGCCACAGATACATGAGATGAAGATCATACCTTTAATATACCATCAGTTGTTGAAATTTCCATCACTAGAATGAATAAAGCAAATAAAAGGAGATCAACCGGAAGCTAGGGAGATGAATGCAATAACTGTCTCCAACAACAAAGAGAAAGATCCCAGCAAATATAAATTATAGGAATCAATGCCTTCTCCCTTTCCGAATGAAGACGATAAGAGCGAGGAGTCATCAGAATCCTAGAGGTTTCAAGATGCTTTCACGTACCGGAGGAGTCGGATGCAACTACGTCAATCATAGAAGAACTTGAGCTGGTGGCTTTGTTCGAGCAATTTCTAGAAAGAAATTTCCATTTGGGAACATGGTTAAATCCCGAGCTCAAGTTGGGATTTATAAATTTTCTTAAAGCCAACGTCAACTGATTTGCATGGTCGAACTCTTATAGGACAGGAATCCTATTAGAGTTAGCGGTTCACAAGTTAGGTTTGGATCCAAACTTCCCTTCGGCAAGACAAAAGAAGTGGTTGATAGCCGAGGTCAGGAACATGTTTGTTAAAGAAGATGTAACCTAATTACTCAACATTGGTTCAATCTGGGGGTAAAGTATCCATAGTGGATAGCTAATGTAGTAGTAGTACCTAAACAAATAACAAATTTAGGATGTGCGTAGACTATAAACTTTTAAATAAGGTGTGCTCTAAAGACTCATTTTCACTGCCAAACATTGATCAAATGATTGACGTTACGATCGTACATGAGTTAATGAGTTTCCTTGATGCTTAATCCGGGTACAATCAAATAGAGATGAACCCGGAGGATCGAAAAAAAACCTGTTTCATAACAAACTTTGGCACATATTCTATAATGTGATGTCAATTGGGCTTAAGAACGGTGGAGCCACTTACTAAAGGTCTGTTAACAAAATGTTTGAGAATCAAATAGGCAAAATAGTGGAAGTATATATTGGTGACATGGTATTCAAGTATTTGAATACAGGAGATCACTTGAAGCACCTCTGAGAGACTTTCGACATTCTGAGAAAGCATAACGCGAAGATTAACTTAAGGCTGTATCCGGTTCCGGTTCTGGGTCTATTTGGGTCTGCCGTTCCGGTTCTGGCAGTTCCGGTTCTGGAGATTCTGGTTCTGCGGTTCTGGCGGTTCTGGCGGTTCCGGTTCTGGCGGTTCTGGCGGTTCCCGGCGGTTCTGAAATTTTTTTTTTTTAAAGTCAATATCTTGTATAGTAGTTATTAGTATATTGTAGAATATATTTTATATGGTGTACTATGTTATTAGTATAGTATATATTGTGTTTGGTAATTAGTATATATTGTGTATAAGTAGTGTATATTTTGTATATAAGTAGTGTATATTTTGTATATAAGTAGAATATATTGTATTTAAGTAGTATATATTGTATATTAGTAGTGTATATTGTGTTGTAGTTAGTAATTAGTATAAATTGTATATAAGTAGTATATATTGATAAAAGAATGTTGTCATTAGTATATTGTGTTGTATGTTATATATTGTATGTTATATAAATATTCAAGGATTGATATAGAAGTAAAGACAAAGAAATATTGAGACAAAAGATATTCAAGGATATGATAAAGAGCTTATTTATTGACCAAAATGGCATATCTTTCTTAGTCTTCCTTCCCCCAATGGAAAAAAAAACTAAAAGAAGACATGCCAATGTACAAGTTACATCATAATTTATGCATTATTCTCTGAACATGACTTAACTCAATTTCTATTGACAGTTGCACCCACATCATCGGCCACTTCAGTTTTTTCGACATCTTTTGGAGTTCCTGGAGCCGAGCCATATGCTTCTTCCCTGTCCGAGCCATATGCTTCTTCCCTGTCCTGCGTGCCTCCATTGATTTCTCAGACAAAGCCCCTACAATAATAATGCAATAAAATCCAGATAACAAAAAAGGTCTTTTAACTTTTCAGTCATGTTATATCACTCACAATAATAGACAAATACATATACTGAGCCATGTCGAATACAATGTCAAAGTCCATCAAAAGATAAGTTACTAAGGATTCAAATTGCTCAGGTATTAGAGAATTGAATTACAGCAGATGTTAGATCATGTAGATAATGTACTGGACTTACCTTAAAAGTTGATGCCATAAGTAGATCTTGAAGCTTAGGGACGATGTCGTACGATACAATGTTGAACACACCATCAAGGTGAACGGACTTCTTAGTGTTTGAAGGCACTACTTTAAATCCTGCCTTATTTGAACCACCCCATTGAGATAAAACTACCTGTTCCATTGCACCTTCTTCCAAGCCATCAGCATGGTGTTGCAAAGATGGTGTGACGTTGTCCTTTGCACCTTCTTTCTCCAAAATCTCTAGAGATGTTCCCTCCACCAATTTATTACCAGGCAAGAATTCAACTTTGGGTTTTATGTTGAGATTGTCATCAACCGGGGGAGGGGTAGTATTTTGGCCACTACTTTCACCGGTTTTAGCTTTTCCTTTACCGAACATATTTTTCAACGAAAACGCCATAATAATTAGCACGTAAGAGTTGAAACGAGTTTACCGGATTGACGAACAACTTCTTGAAAATTGAAAATCGTTGAAATTGAATACTTGAAAACTTCAATTCAACAACTTCACAATGTTTCACGAATTTGAAACAATAAATTAAGCACTTGCACTAGAAAGATTGAAAGAGAGCTTGAGAGAGATTGAGAGATATTGATGAATTGGTGAATAAAAATGAAAGAATGAGGGGGTACTTATAGTTGAGAAATGGGAAATAGTGTAATTATATAAAGTTTGGTGGCCAAATGGCTATTTTTTAAACTTCCAAACGGCTACTTTTGAAAAAGAGCCGTTTGGAACCGTTTGGAACCGCCA
This sequence comes from Nicotiana benthamiana, assembly GCA_034376525.1. NCBI lineage: Eukaryota > Viridiplantae > Streptophyta > Magnoliopsida > Solanales > Solanaceae > Nicotiana > Nicotiana benthamiana. The sequence goes on along the minus strand of CM067335.1, from coordinate 129,984,844 downwards.
GAACCGTTTGAAATTTTTTTTTTAATTACAGAACCGTTTGAAACCGCCAGAACCGGTCCTGTTCCGGTTCCGGTTCTGGCGGTTACGTTCCGCTGTTCCAACGGGTGGAACCGCCCCGCCACGATTCCAGGGAACCGCCGGAATCGGAACCGCTGGAACCGGGCTGCCGGAACCGGCAGAACCGCCAGGGCCGCGGTTCCGGTCTGGTTCCAGTTCGGAACCACCCCGTTTACAGCCTTAGATTAACTTAGAGAAATCTGCATTCGGGGTGGATTCTGGTAAGTTCTTGGGTTCCTGGTCTCGCAAAGAGGGACCAAGGTAAAATCAAAGTCATCGAAGACATCCTAGACAAGATAACGAGTGTGAAGGAAGTGTAGAGGTTAATCGAATGGTTAAAAGCTTTAAGCAGGTTCACCTCGAGATCCTCAGAGAAATGCCATAACTTCTTCTCACTTGTTACTGTCAATAGGCCTTAAAAGATATGCCAATAGGCCTTAAAATATCTAAAAAGCTACTTATCAAACCCCTTGTTACTGTCAAAATCGAGGAAGCAAGCAATTGTTAATATATCTAGCAGTCTCAGAAGTAGGAGTAAGTGCCGTTTTAGTCATAGAGGAAGAAGGTATGCAGTTTTCTATTTATTATGTTAGTAAGATATTGTCAAGAGAAGAGAATTGCTATCCGCACCTCGAAAACTGGCCTTAGCTCTCGTTGCCACCTCTCAAAATCTTAGGCCTTATTTTCACTTCCACCTAACAGTCGTTGTGACAACCTTTCCCTTGAGGAATGTCCTTCACAAGCCTGAGTTGTCAGGCCATTCGGCTAAATGGCCAGTCAAAATTAGTGAGTTCGACATTAATACACACTCAAGAATGTGATTGGCCAACTTTGTGGCCGATTTCAGTCTTGGACTAATTCCCTTGGCTACTAAGGAAGCAATGCTTGTATTGAAAACGACATCGAAATGTTGGACCTTGTTTATATATGGATCTTCCCATGTAAAAGAGTCCCATCTTGGGATAATTATGATCACGCCCTCGAGAGAAGCTCTAAGACAGGCTATTGAAGTTTTTCCCTTAACTAATAATAAAGCCAAGTGTGAGGCTTTAGTTTCAGGACTTGAACTAGCCCGGGGTCTCAAATTTGAGGTCATCGAGATAAAGTATGATTCTCAGCTGGTAGTAAACCAAGTATACTGTATTTTTGGCACAAAGAAAAAGCGCATGCATTTATTTGTACAAAGTCCAGGCATTACTTGCATGATTCAAGGAATGAGTTCATTGAATACCTGCGGCATGATAAATTACCCGAAGACCCGAAGGCGTCTCGGGCACTACGAACCAAAGCAGCACATTACTGCCTCGTAAATAGGCAGTTATACAAAAGATCATACCAAGGACCATTTCCATAATGTCTAGAGGCTTCGGAGGCAGACTCCGTTATGAGGGAAGTCCACAAAGGAATTTACTAGAATCACTATAGTGCAATTTTATTATTTCTAAAGTTGATCAGGCGGTATACTATTTGCCTCTGATGAAACAGGATGCAAAAATATTTGTTCAAAATTTGATAAATGTCAACGCCATGCATAGTTGGTACACTAACTAGCAGAACTCTTACATTTATTGTTGTCCATATGGTCATTCATGAAATGGGGGATGGATATGGTTGGTCCTCTACCACCGGGCCCTAAAAAGGTAAGATTTCGTTTAGTTTTAACTCACTACTTTACTAAATTGGTTGAAGTAGGTTCTTACTATAAGATGGGTGAGTGAAGTGGCCGACTACATATATTACCACATAATATGTCGATTCAGAATACCAAAGAAAATTGCATGTGACAAAGAGTCGCAGTTCATACGTTCAAGAGTCACAAAATTTCTGGAAGATTTGAAAATCAAGAGGATTTACATCTTCACCGTACCATCCAAGTGCCAATGGGAAAGAGAAATAAAAAAAATAAGGTAATTATCCAGAACCTTAAAAATAAAAAAGAGGCCGCTAAAGACAAATGGCCCAAAGAGCTACCAGTTATGCTATGGGCGTATCAGACAATGACAAAGTTAAGCAAAAGAGAAACACCTTTCTCTCTCGTATATTGCACTGAGGCTCTAATACCGGTGGAAGTAGGGGAACTAACTTTAAAGTTTTCCCGAACAAATGAAGAAGCAAACAATAAAGCGATGTTGTTGAGGCTGGACTTGCTCAATGAACACATGGACTTGGCATATGTAAGGATGGTGACTCAAAAGCAAAAGATAGAGAGATATTACAATCACAAGGCAAATCTCCATTATTATAATATAGGAGACCAATATATGAAGGACCTTATGGGTCTATAGCTATCACTGGTAAAGTGTCGCACGAGTTAGAAAGTCAAGATGGAGTCAAATTACACAGCAGTTGGAATGTGACTTACCTTAAAAGTTATTACTGTTGATGAATCCTACCCATATAAAAATTTGAAAGTATGTGCTACAGTCTTTTTCCCGTTGACCAGTTTTTGTCTCACTCGAGTTTATCTGGCAAGGTTTTTAACAAGGCATCAAGGAAAAATATACTACCTATGGAGCATCATCGGTAAAAGTAAAGGCCTTTAGATATCAAGGTATTAATGTTTTTCACATCGATGATAAACGGCTATATGAATGGTTAAATATTCTTTGGTTCGATGGTAAGCTTTGCCTTCCATCACTAAAAAAAGATTATTTAACCATTCAGAAGTTGTTTCCACCGATGAAGCAAGACTTCCAGTATTTGAATTCACATGCTTCGCATTAAAATGTTGGGGGGAATAGTATCTGATATGGCACCAGGAGTGCCACGAAAATCGAGACTACTAGATCTGGGATCAATATTTCATCAAGTTCAAGGACTGCATAATCAGTCCCGTAGAAATAAGTTGTACAAGTTAGCCACATGTCCATTTTTAGCTTAGCAAATTAATACGTATGTACTTTTAAATATAGAAGGAATAAATTAGAGTCCTTTTATTTTTATCTTATTTCTTATCCAAATGATGAGTTAATTTTATCATTTGAAAGTTAATCAAAACGTCAAATGCTTGTGCCGGAATGAACATGAGACATCCTTTTCAAGAGCACAATAAACATAAGGGCCCTCTCTTATGAAACTCTCATAATAAAGGGTTGGTTTTGGAATAATTTATGTCCAGAATCAAAGGCTATCGAATGAAAATGCACTTGAAGATTTAATCAATTCAACGCAAAAGGGATATATTTTGCATAACATATAAGCAAAACCTCTTTATTTAGTTATCAAGTGCCAAACTTGATGAAATATTTGGCACAATTAAAATGTTTAAATAAATGGAGAAAGTAGACAAAAAGAAGCTATGCGTCATTGCTGCTGGAGCCCGAAGGGAGAGGGATCTTCCTTTCCCCTGGTAGAGGAAAACGTATCCACTACCAGTTCGGGCCTTCGTCTTTATTTTCATCTTCTTCAATCTCCTCTTTGGTTCCTGAGTATTTAGAACTATTTCTCAAATAGTCAGTTGCAATGGACTGAGCGGGAAGATTTTTAGGAGCACTTATCTCCAATTCTTGGGCCTTGACGATGCAATTGTCAACATTGATGATGCCCGCTTTGGCCTCTTTGAATATTTTCCTCCTCATATGATATATAGCATAAGTATTTTCGGATACGAGGGAATCCTCTTAGCTCTGGAGCTTTGCTTGGAGTCTATCAATTTCGTCCCGAAGTCCATCCCTTTCGGATCTCAAGGCACTAAGGCGATAGTCGAGCTCAACATTTGTAGTTGAGTGAATCCGGTTCTGATCCATGTCCCTTTTGAGCCTCTCTTCCATTTTGGCCTATTTTCCTCGGCATCATTGTCCTTCTCAGTATTAGATCTTAAGACTACCTTCAAATTATTGATCTGCTCCTCGAAGGTAGACTCATGCTCGGCAGCAACAAGAACAACATCATGGAGCTCAACTTAGTTAGCTTCTTGAAGTTGTTCATGTAATTGAGCAGCTTCCTGGCTGAGGGCCATTTTTTCTTGTTCACTTTGCTACAACTGGGCTTCAAGTTCGCCCATTTCAGTAATTTTTGCTTCCAATGCTGGAATGCGCACAACAAGTTAGTTTCTTTCGGCCAAAAGTTGATCACACTCGGAAGCAAGTCATTGCTTATCAAGGATCAATTTTTGCAAGCCTTTAGAAGCAAGAAAGTTAGCTTTTAAAAAAGATTAAAGTTATGATTTCCGTTGTAGCATACAAGTAGAAAAAAATATATGAGATAAACTAGTACGGTGCCAACTCCATGCTATTCATGGTATTGTTCATCGGGAACTCCCAAAAAAAGGAGTGCATTTTCTTCCAATCTTTTTCTGAAGACAACGGTTTCAGATAATTTGCAACCCCACCAGCTTGGATAAAAATGGCACTCCTTTGGAATTGGAAGAGTGGCACTTCTCCTCCCTCGAGGATTTGGGGAAGGGGTTGAATAATCACACCCCAAATTCTCGTGGTCGAGAGACAGTGGAGGAGAAGCATCATTTTCTCAATTATCTGTTGCTCGTGAGATATCGGTGGTGGCAAAGGAGTAGCAGTGTCGATGGACGTGAAGTTTTTAGTGTGGAAGTATGAGAAGCAGCTGCGGCAGGAAGTAGTACTGGTTGTTATTTGCTTGGTGATCAAAGTTAGAAGAGGCCCTGAGGCGAAACTTTGTGGACCAAAAACAATGATGGGGGCTAGTAAGAAAGAATCAACATTCTCTACCATGTTCATCTCACCCAAAATGTTAGGGTTTCTTCTTCGGCCGGGTTTGGATCTCCCCCGACTTTGAGCATCCAATTGAGCTTATGAAGATCTTTTCCTCCTTTGAAGGGAAGCCTTTCCATCACTAGATTTCCCTTTATCATCGAGGATCACTGTGATTGTGGCCGACTCAGTTATTGTTTTCTGTATATTATTCTTTTGAGTCCTTGCCGAGGAAGAATGTCGTCTTTAAGGGTTCTTATTCTCGGGTTGGGGACTATGGGAGGAGGCATCCTCATTGGAAGCAGATCCACGAGTTCTACTTAAGGCAAGGGCACCTTGAAACACCCTTCTAGCATCCTCGGGGTCCTCTAAAATGTCGATTTCAGGGCAAAAGACAGATCCCCTCGGAAGTCTTGAACAAAAAAAATGGGTAAGAAATGTTTTCGTAAGATTACTTATGTTCCTAAAAAGATAAATGGAAAAGAGGACTTGTTACTATGATGTTTGGCTTGCCAGCCGTATTTAAGGGCCATTTCCTTCCACCAACGAGACTCTGGTGTTGTGATATTAAGAATTTTCTGAACCCACTTCCCTAAGTCTTGTACCCGTGGTGGTTTGGGTACTTGAAACAAAAGAAACAAGTAAATCAGTAACAACACGAAGCAATCTTTTCATGAAAGAAGGAAGTGAGTGATCGAAAACTTATGAAAACGATTCCATGACTCGAGAAAAGTTAGAGATGTCATCCGGATGAATTTCTTAGTGGCAATCATAACCTATTGTTCCATTCAGCCACGATTGTTTTCATCATCTACACTGGTGAGGAGAACTTGGTGGCCATGTTTGCTGAAGATCGCTCCTCCATGAATAAATTTGGGGGAGTAAAGATCCATCATGTGTGCAGGGGTTAGGGTTTTCTCAATTTTCATGCACAGTTGGTTTATAGACAAGTGTGCCGAATTGATCTTAAAACGATAAATAAATTTGAAAAAATGTAAGACTTAGCCTTGTAATCGAGATAAAGCAGCAGAAATCCTTGTTCTAGGAGTAGAGCTTCCGGAGACAGTAAAAACAATACTAATGAACAAAAAGGTAAAATAGTACTCCATTGAACATTTGAGCAGAGTGTAGTATTAGCTTGCTATAAAATTCATCCCCTCCACAATAACTATAGAGCTCACTATTTATAGTTGCACCTATAAAACAAGAACCTAGGATCAAGCCCTTCTTAAATGACAATTATGAAGTCTATTAAAGAATGTGTAATGGTGGGGAATGAATGTCATAGTCTCTATAACGGACCGTGCACTTAATGTTATAGAATATTCTCCATTAAATGCTACTGGTGGCAGATATTTAATTTGCCTTTATGAATACCATTCTCTTCGAGATCATTACCTTCGGTTGATATTGTATTCTATTCTCGACTCCACGTGTTGCTTATTAAATATGAATATATTTTACCCTATACGGATAGTCTCCCTGCATTCCGTTGGCATAGCCTTTTCTTGTGTCACCGGAAAGTTGGTAACAATACATTTCTTGGCAGGAAATTCTCTGACCCCCTCTAAAATCTACTAACGATTGATTAGACGCATGTCTCTCCATATTTAATATTCCGAACATGCGCTATCCCACCATTCAATAATATTTTGCCGGTTATCGAGGTAATTCTGGCCACAATTTTAGCTGCATATTCCTTTACTTATACGAATCAAACTTCTCCATTTACACTTTATAATTTTCTAAACTCTTTCAAACTTTCTTTACTCAACTCAAACTTTTCTTAAACTTTCTCTAATATTCTTTTTCAGAAAAAAAAACCTTCTCCCCTTCTAATAACATTGGCCTCTTCTTCTAGATATTCCGGTCCCTCAAAGAAAAAAACTAGTGCTTATGATGATGCTCCTCCCATGGTGACCACAATTATTCCATGGAAAATCATCATAACTAAGGACTTCGAAGACAAGTATCCTTTTGCAACCCTGACATCTAGGCTGATGATGTGTATTCTTCTTCCATCTTTCCTTCCAGCATTCATGTGGTGAAGGAAGACTGTCGTTGCCATTATTTAAACATAATTGCTCCTGACTTGGCAGAGCAGATATCCTTACCCAAGAAGGGTTTCATATATTTTAACATGTATCCCTTCCCTTTAGGACCTTTCTCCTTGAGCGAAGAGCTTGACTCCATCGTGGAGCTCTACATCCATTACTAGGTATGCCTGGCACATGTAATTCCATTGATGTGGAGGACAATATCTTGTATTCAGTATCTATGCCAGGATGGAGAAGAGCTATCTGTGACTCAATTAATGAACCTTTATTCCTCCAAGATTTTTCATGGGGGAATGACATATTTCAGAAAATGTGGCCACCATGCTTGCTAACCAACATAGATGATGACAACAAACTTGGGTGGATGGAACGGTTCGTTGTAGTTGCCACCAGGGACATTATTCTGGCCACAACTCTATCCTTTCTGGAATTATATAACCATACTCGTAAGTTCACCGTATGTCTTTTTTTCTAATTACTGATCCCTCTTTTTTCACTTATTTCAGCAACTCGATGGACACCATCTAGGATTGAAGCCTTGGACCAATGATCTAGAAGATTGTCGATGTCACTACATCCAAGAACTGCACGTGGAAAGAACAGGACCTTAAATATGGGTGAAAAGCCAAAAATCATGGTAGGTTGAATCTTATTTTTATTTCTTGTGTAGGAAAGTTGTTTAACTTTCTTCCCTATTGAATTTAGGTCTACCGAAGGGCTCTGTTACCGTCCCCGAGAAGGACCTTTTGGTTGATCCTGTTGATGTGGTAAGGCTGCTGCAGGAGCTTTTCACTTGAACAGGTTTCTACGGACCTAATTCTTGTTTACGTGCTTCTTCTCAGAGTCCTCGATCGGAGAATAAGCAACAAAAAAGGCGATGCTTCTCTGCGATCGGGGGAAAATATAAAAAGGCAAAGAGTGCAACACCCGAGCCATCCTCAGATACCATAGTTATAAGTGCCGTGCACATAGACACTGAGGTGATCGACGATCATGGAGGAGCCAGTGATGAGGAGGATTCTCTACATAGAAGACGACGATCTTCATCAACTCAATAGAGTGCTCAATCTGTTGAGATAGTTACGCCAATCGAGGATGATGCCTCGTCACTCTAGGGAGAATGATATGGTGGAAGATGCTAACTCTTGCTTCCAAGTCCCAATCTCCATGCCCGGTACCATGATGTTGAGTAGCAGGTCTCTTCTGTCTTTGGCTGATGAGAAACCAACAACCAGTACTACATTTCCCGCAGCTACTTCTTAATCTACAATGCTACCAGTTTTATCTCCATTTCGCCAACCTTGCCTTTGCCACCAGCAACTGCTATATCATCTCTACCGGCCATTGTTAGCCGAGAGAAAAATGTCCCTCTTCTCCAGTCCCTAGTTCTTGGGAATTTCGGGCATAATTATTGTTCCCCCTCCAAAGATCCCCAAAGGATGAGGAGCGTCATCCTCTCGGTTCTACTGGATGCTATCTACTGTCCTGGCCGATGGAACTTTCTAACTATCTGAAGCCTCTAGCTTAAAAAATATAGGAATAAAATCCAATCTCTCTCGGAAAGTGCTTGTCTAACAATGCCATACACAATGCAACGATGGTACAAACTTTTCTTTTTCTGTTGTTTCTTCTATCTTTGTTATGGCTGAGTTTTTAATTTGTACTTCTATTTTGCAGGCTAACTTCCTCGTTTCCGAGGGCTTTTAAAGGTTGATTCTTGATAAGGAGGAACTCACTTCCAAGCAGGATCAATTATAGGCAGAGCAAGACCAAACTGCTGCTTGCCTCTCAGCATTAGAAGAACGAGCTGTTGAGGCCGTTGAGTTGGAGACTCGGTTAAAACAAAGTGAACAAGAGGTAGTGACCCTTGGCCAAAAAGATGCCTTGTTAAGAGTTCAATTCTAAGAGGCTAGGGACAAATGAGTTGAAGTCCATAATGTCGTTCTTACTACATCTGATCATGAGGCTGACTCTACTAAAAGATTGAATAATTTTGGAGGCAGCCTTAAACTCCAAAGTTAAAGAAGCTACCGTTGCCATAGAGAAATATGAACGGTTGGAAGAGAGGCATAAGAGGGACATTAAGCAGAATAAAGATTTTAGCTCCACTATCCATGACCTTGATGTCAGCCTTCAGGCAAGTAGATCTAAGCGAGATAACCTTTTGCCGAGGTTGACCAAATTAAAGAAGAACTTCAATGCCGAGCGGCTTCCCTCATTGTTGAAAAGGTATATTCTACATATAGAATGAGGAGAAAAACCTTTGAAGAGGCCAAATGGGGTGTTATTGAATTTTATGCCTATATCTTTAAGGCCCATGAGCTGGAGTCAACTACTCGAAAAGGTCTTCCAATCCAGCATGATGCTACCGACTCGTATGGTTCCGGTTTCGAGTTCTCAGGAACTGAAGAAGAACCAAAGGTGATGATGCTGAATGCCAAGATGGTGAAGGCCAGGATATAGAGTCGGGAGGGGGGATCCACCCACTTCTCCTGGTGTGCAGATGCTTCTCTTCCTCCGGGTTCCGGAGATGCAGCAGCTTTGCATTTTACTTTTTTTCTATATTTTTGTACGCGTGCTTCTAGGCATGGTTGTTATAAATAGAAGTGCTTTTCGTTCAAATATTGTGCAAGTTTTTCTATTTGCATTTTTTATTTATGTATTCTCGCAAGTTTTTTACACCAAGATAGGCAAGGATTTGGGTGTGTTTTCCCATGATAGTTTTTGGATTATGAGCATAAATTATTCCAGAAAGCATGAGAGTTTTATAAGAGATGGACCTTTTATGTTTACAATGCTCTTGAAGAGGACGTCTCCTATTTATTAGTACTTTTTAAATTTTAAATGATAAAATTAATTCATCATTTGGATAAGATATTAGATAAAAATAAAAGGACTTTACTTTATTCCTTCCATTTTCAAAAGTACATAAGCATTTGTTATGCTAAAAAGAAATTAACATTACTTGTAGCTATTTTTTACAACTTGTTTCTACGGGGCTGGTCGTGTAGTCCCCGATCTACGAGTTTGACCACTGGAAGTTTTGTTCCTTCAAAGATTCCACTAGTGAATAGTTAGATAATCTCCGGTTCGATAGTAAACTTCACTCCCCTTAGAAATTTTTGCTATTGAATCAAAGATTATCTAACAATCCCCTAGTGGCTTGTACTTGTGAACACCGGTAATCTTTGTCTGATAGAAAACTTTATTTCCCAGTAGGAACTTTCCTGCCGAGCAAAAGACTATCTAACCGCTCTGTAGTGGCTCGTTGCTTGTATGCCTTATCATTTAATTGTCTTATTTCTATCGGCAAAGCTTTTTTCGTAGTATGCTTTCTGTTTATCCCTCGTTAAATCTTGCTAGAAAATCCAATTAGGACAAAAACTGGGCACATGAAAAAAGAGTGCAGCACAAACCTTCAGTATAGATGAGGCTCATCAACAATAGTATCTCTTGAGGTGTTCCACATTTCAATTACTCGTCTTTACTCCATTTTGATTTTCTAACTAGTATGACTCTTTTTCGATGACAAAACCCGGTAGGGGCCTTCCTATGTTTGATCTAGCTTTCCTGCATTGAGCTCCCGTGTGTTGTCAACTACTTTCCTTAAAACCAAGTCTCCTACTTTGAAATAACGGAGGTTGGCTCTTAGATTATAATATCTATCCATTCTCTGTTTTTGCATTGCCATCCCTATATGCGCCAAGTCCCTGTATTCATCGAGCAGCTCCAATATGACTAACATTACTTCTTTGTTTATTTCTTCATCCACCCGAAAATACCTCAAGGTAGGTTACCTACTTCCACCGGGATCTAGGCTTCTGTTTCTTACAAAAGAAAGAAGGAGTTCCGCCCATGCTTGATTTGGCCATTGATCGGTATGCCCATTGTACTCCTGTCAGCTCTTCAGGCCATTTGCCATTAGCTGCTTCCAATCTCTTTTTGAGATTTTGTATAATAACCTTATTTGTTGATTCTGCTTGGCCGTTTGCGCTCAGATGATAGGCTGATGATGTGATCCTTTTTATTTTTAAGTCTTAGAGAAGATTTTTGACTTTTGCGCCTGTAAATTGTGGCATGTTATCACATGCTATCTCTTTTAGTATCCCAAATCTACAAATTATATTTTCCCACAAGAAATCTACCACTTCACATTTGTCAATCTTCTGATAAGGACCCGCTTCAACCCACTTAGAAAAATAGTCAGTTAAAATTTTAAAAGAAATTATACCTTACTGGAGGCCGGGGGAAACGAACCGACTATATCCATCCCCCACTTCATGAACGACCATGGTGAATAAACTGAGTGTAGTGGCTCTGCCGGTTGATGTACTAATGATGCTTGGTGTTGGCATTTATTACATTTGTTAACATAAGGCGTGACATCTTGTTCCATCGGGTGCCAGTAGTATCCCACCCTAATTAATTTTAACACTATGGAATCCGCGCCTGAGTGATTTCGCAGATTCCTTCCTGGACTTCTCACATAACATAGTTAGCTTTAGAAGATCCCAAACATCGGGCCAACATGCCTTGGAAAGATCTTCTGTACTATTGACCTCCCTTGAAGCTGTATCACGCTGCTTTAGTGCGTAGTGATAACTAGAGATTCTAGTATATTTTATGCTCTTTTCTGCTTGGGTTTTGGACTAAAATGTGTACAAGTATTCCCAAAAGCTAACTTGTTGTGCTTGTTTGCAGCTTTGGTCAAAAAGAGACAAGGATGTCATAACCAGCTAAAAAAAATAGAGTGAATCCTGCACAAGTTCAAAACCAAGTCAAAGCAGCACTACAATGGAAAATCCACCGCGGATAAAGAAGACCCACCACGACCATGATCCTTTTATCACGGTCCGCGGTGGTAAGATTTAGAGAGATGATATTTGAGGCTTTTCAAGTCTCCGTGGTCCGCGATAATTTTATGCGACTGTAGTACCTCTATCGTGACAACGGTCTTTTACCGTGGTCCGCGGAGAAGGGATTTAGAGAGCATGGAGATTGAGCTAAAGTTGAAGACCGCGGTTGATTTACCGCAGTCGTGATAACCTCACTACTATAGCGGTCCATTTTTCGTTGTCAGTGATACCTCTGTCAAGTGCATTTTTGTCCAGAAAATTGAGCTGTATATAAATACTACTTTTTCAAATTTTTAGGTCATCTTACGTTAGTTGAACACGTAAAGCATCCTTTTTGTCTATTTTAAGTAATTTTGTAGCTTACTTAGCCATTAATATCTTATCTTGTAATTATAATTTATGGATTATTCTTTGATTTCTTCTTCAATTATGAGTAGCTAAACCTATTAGCTAGGGTTTTGTCTCAACCCTAGTATGGGTATTTAATGGGTCTCTTATTTTAGGGCGTAGATGTTTATGGGTGATTTTTATTTGGATTGATTTATGCTTTCTATGTTGAATTAGTGGTTGCAAAAACTAATTTGTGCTTTTTTGACTTAGGCTCTTCTTGAGAAAGAGAGACTAAGTCTAGGAATTTCAGGCCAACAAGGAATTGGGGTGTATCCAAGAGATTGATAGTACCAATTAAAGGGTTAAACCTAGAGATGGTAATACCCGACTTGAGCCAACATTTCTTGCACAAATTGAACACCCAATTGGGCTTGAGAAAGCCAATTAGGGCAAAGTCACTCTTACTACCGAGAGCTATAGAGTGAGTAGCTTCGTGCATTGGCTATATCACGATCCTACATATAACATTATTGCTCTAAGTTCTAGATCATGTTAGATCCTCACCTATGAGTAAATCACTTCCCTAGTGCCTCTTTACCCATCTAGAAAACCTTACAAAAATATCTACTTAGCTTAATTTTGCGCATAATTAGTATGAAATTAGAACTAATATACAAACAAGAATTATTGAAAGTGTAATAAAGAGAACTACACAAGAGCACTACACAGTGCTAGATTAGATAGGAATCCAACTCCAAATATTGTATTAGCTCCCTATGGATTCAATCCCGACCTCCTCGAGTAAAAGCTGCATCTACCGCTCTTCCCATTCTGAGTGGCGTAGGGTTGGACCTGATCACTTTTTGGCGTTATTGCTGGGGAGATAACTGTTAACACTATCTATCTAAATAGTTTTGTGTCTTGTTTAAATTTCTTTTTGTGGTACTAATTTGTGTGTGTCGCCAATTCAGGTACAAAATGGCAAACAATAACAATGGGCCTCTCGGAAACGCGACCCAGGGGAGAATATTGATGATAATGGTGATGATTAGGTGCCTCTAGTACCTCAAGTACAAAGAAGAGGCCCCAGGCCAATGAAAATATTCTAGAACCTCCCCTGCCTCCTCCAAGAGTGGCTCCTCGGGTGCTTCCAAACAAAGAGTATGCTAGTGCAATTGTCCCACCCCGGATCCAAGCGGGAAATTTCCAAATTACAAAAGTGATGTTGACCTTATTATAGCAGCAATGGTATTTCACAGGTGCTCTCCATCAGAATGCATATAAACATCTTAAAGGCTTCGTGGATACCTATTGGGGAAGCCAAGCAAAAAAATATGTCAGAGGATGCATTGCGGTTAAGATTATTCCCTTTCTCACTTAGAGGGAAAGCTTTGGACTGGCTCGAAAGGCTTTCCAACCATTCCATCACTACATGGGATGAGTTGGCGGACAAGTTTATAGGAAGGTTTTTCTCGCCAAGGCATATGGCAACTTTGAGAGATGAGATTTTGGACTTCATGTAGGAACCTAATGAACCACTACATGAGAACTGGGAGAGATATCGGACAGCAGTGAAAGAGTGGCCGAACAATGACATCACCGAAGCAATGATTCAGTAGACATTTTACCGATACATTAACACGAGAAATCAGTATGTAATGAACCAGCTAGTATGGGAAATTTTATGAATGCACCTTATAGTGAGGTGTGTGAGATATTGGATGAGATGGCAGATGTTTCATCAGCTTGGCAGAGTCGAGCCAATGTGCCACAGGTGACACCACTATCATCCACTTGCACAAAGAGCTCCATGATCATGGCCATGCAATTGTATAGTTAACTACAACAATGAACCAGTTGGCAAAAGCTCAATTGGAACAAGTTCAAGCTCCTAGAAAAGTAAATGTTATGGAATGTGTAAACATTTTGGTCAACAAGAGGAGACAAAGAGGTCAACAAGGTCAAGGTAGTCCGGATCAATATGACCATGGTAGTGGCGGTATCAATCAATATGAGGGTTATGATGAGGAAAATGAAGAAGTGTAATATGTGAGCAATTATCAAGGACAAAGGGGCAATGCTTCTAACCAACAACAACATCGGAAATCCCAAGGAAATTGGGGATATCATAACCAAAAAGACAATATAAACTGGGGTAACAATAATCAAAATTGGGGTAACCAGACCAACCGGGGAAACTATAGTGGCAACAACAATAATTGGGGGGGAAACAACAACCAAGGGAGGTGGAGTAATGGAAATCAAGGGAATTAGGAACAATGCTTTTAAAAGCCTATGATGTATCAACAACCAAGCAACCCACCTCCATTTCCACCACAAGGTCTTAGCTCATCAAAAAATGATTTGGGAAGGATCGAGATGATGTTTGAATAGATGATGAAAAAGAATGCCGGCTCTAATGACCAGTTGGTATCCTACAATACTTTAATCTGAAACTTGGAGGTGCAACTTGTCCAAATTTCACAATCGTTGAATACTCACCCTAAGGAGGCTCTGCCTAGTGACATAGTAGTAAACCCGAAGGGTGGGAACAACACCGGGAATGCTATGGTGGTGATTACTAGAAACGGTCAAGGTGGTGATGAGAATGCCTCCAAGCAAAAGGAAATTTGGATTGATGAAGTTGAGGTGCAAGATGATGATATCCCTCTAGTTGATGAAAATGTGAGTGAAGAGAACTTGAATGCGGAAGAGAGGATTGATGTTCATGATAATGAGGTGGAGACTCAAGATTATATGAACCCGTCTAGAGAACACGTAATAGAATACCAGAAATGGTAGTGCCAAAGGCTAAGGCTCCCTTGCCAAGGCCTCCTCCACTATACCCTCAAAGGCTTGTGAAGCAAAAGAATGAGAACCCATTTAGAAAATTTATTGACATGATGAAAAGCTTATCAATCAATGTTCCTTTCGTTGAAGTTGTTGAGTAAATTCCCGGTTATGCCAAGTTCATGAAAGACTTGGTGACTAAAAAGGGATTCATGGATTGTGAGACCATCAAAATGACTCACCAAGTATGTGAAATTGTGCACTCGATAGATCTAAATCTTGAAGATCTCGGTGCTTTCACCATCCTATGTACCATTGGGAGTGCAGATTTTGCTAAGGCATTGTGCAATGTGGGAGCAAGTATCAATTTGATGTGTTACTCCGTGTTCAAAACTTTGGGTATCAGTAAACCCGGGGCTACTTCAATGAGGTTGCAAATGGCGGATAGAACGATGAAGAGGCCGCTTGGTATTATTGATGATGTCCTTGTTCGTGAGGAAAAGTTTATTCTAGCTGCTAATTTTGTGATTTTGGATTATTAGGTCGATTATGAGGTCCCGATCATATTGGGAAGAACTTTCCTTGCAACTGGGAATGCTTTAGTTGATGTGGAAGCATGGGAACTCACCTTTCGGGTGGGTGATGAAAAAGTGGTCTTTCATGTGTACAAGTCAATGAAGAAGCCCAACAATACCAAAGTGTGCTCTTTCATGGATCTTGTCACAGAAGTGATAGTTGATGATACTAGTGCAATGATCAATGTGGAGGACTCTCTAGAAGCGGTATTGTTGAACCTTGATGTCAATGAGTATGAAGGCCGAGTGGAGTGTGTCAATGCATTGCATGGATGGGCTAATGCTCTTATAAGCCTCGAAATCTCTCTTTGGATATTGAGAATATAAAGACTCCACCAATAAAGCCCTCAATCGAGGAACCTCCCGTGTGGGAGTTGAACCCTTTGCCTCCACACATCAGGTATGATTTCTTAGGCCCTAGCTCAACTTTGCCAGTTATTCTTTCCTCTTGTCTTACTAACATGCAGGTAGATGCCATATTTGTGGTGCTCTAAAAATGAAAAAAAGGCAATTGGATGGACTTTAGTTGATATCGGGGGGGATAAACCCCACCTTTTGCATGAACAAGATTATTCTTGAGGAAGATGCCAAGCCCCCCTGGAACATCAGATGAGGTTGAATGAGGCTATGCAAGAGGTTGTCAAAAAGAAGGTTGTGTACCTCATCTCAAATTGTTCTTGGACTTCGTCAGTGCAATGTGTGCCGAAGAAGGATTGCATCACTGCGGTTACCAATACGCAAAATGAGTTGATTCCCACCGGGACTATCACTGGATGTAGGGTGTGCATGGACTATCGCAAGCTGAACAAAGTGACCCACAAGGATCACTTTTCGTTGCCCTTTCTTGACCAGATGCTAGATAGACTTGCTGGGCTTTCCTTCTACTGTTTCTTAGATGGGTACTTTGGGTACAACCAGATTTTGATTGCCCCGAAAGATCAGGAGAAAGCCACCTTCACGTGTCCGTATGGCACCTTTTCCTTTTCTAAGATGTCGTTTGTGTTGTGTAATGAACCGACTACATTCCAATGGTGTATAATGGCTATATTGACCGACATGGTGGAGGAAATTTAGAAGTGTTCATAGACGACTTCCATGTTGTGGATGACTCATTTGATGAATGTTTAAAGAATCTTGACAAGGTGTTGGCCAGGTGTGAAGAGACCAATCTTGTGCTTAACTGGGAAAATGCAACTTTATGGTCGAGGAGGGCATTGTCCTCGGTAGGGGTGTGCATTCGAATCGGTTTATCGATAAATCGAATCGATTATTTGTTATCGGTTTATTGATATCGGTTTATCGGTTTATCGATTCGATTTCGATTTCAAAAAAATTTTCTTATCGGTTTATCGATTCGATTTCGATTTTGGCCATTCGGTTTATCGGTTTATCGATAAATCGATAAGATATACTATAAAGACGAATATACCCTTATTTTATTATAATATGACTACCCTATCCTTACAATACAATTCGCTACTTCACTGACTGACTCTTAGTCTTCGCTGCTTGCCCTTGTCTAACCTAAGTCCTAACCCTTTGCTTATATATATATACTGCTATATAATCAGTAAACCCTAAATCCTAATTACAATATACTGCGCAGCTTCCTTCTTCTTCTTTGATAAACGATCTTCTTCGGTTCTTAGTTCTTACTTCTTCGTCTTCCTCATTTTCTCCCAAACATTAATAAGAAACATCGCCGCTCTCTCCCGCTCTGAAGTGCTTCAGGTAAGTTCTTTTCATATTTCAGGTCAGCTTTATTTTCATTTTTTCGCCAATTTCTTTATTTCCCCAATTTGTTTCGGTTCTATTTAGACTTTTAACTTTTGACGACTGAAGATAATGGCTGATGTCGTTCTTAATCTGTCTAATTCTCGCTCCAATTTCATGGCTGTTGTGAAGGTTTTTTAATTGTCATTGCTGCTGAGTTTGCCATTGCTTTTTCCTCTTTGTTCATTTTATTGTTTCGGCTATGTAAGTTCTCTTTTTTAAATAATATACTTTGTAAAAGAATGTGATGTATTACAAAGTTCTTAATATTTTTCTCTTTAATAACTTGCAGTTGTTGTATTGTTGTCTTTTTTTTGTGCTGCTGTCTGCTGTCTGCTGCTGAATACTGCTGCTGCCGATAAATTATAATGGGTAAGCTGTTGATATGCACTCTGTAACTCCAGATTGGCTGGATGTATTGCTAATTTGCTATATGCTGAATGTTGCTGTCTGCTATCTGTGCTGAATCCTACTGTTGCTGTTGTATTGTTGTCTGCTGTTGTTGTTGTATTGCTGTCTGCTGCTGCTGAATCCTACTGCTGCTGCTTATCTTTCTTCTTCTTTCTTCTTTTTGTTAAGCTGTTGATCTTTCTTCTTTTTGTTAAGCAGAATGTTGCTGTCTGCTGTTGCTGTTGTATTGTTGTCTGCTGTTGTTGTTGTATTGTTGTCTGCTGTTGTTGTTGTATTGCTGTCTGCTGCTGCTGAATCCTACTGCTGCTGCTGATCTTTCTGCTGCTGTCTGCTGCTGAATACTGCTGCTGCTGAAAGAAGGACTAAGCTGTTGATAAATTATAATGGGTAAAAGAAGGATATGCACTCTGTAACTCCAGATTGGCTGGATGTATTGCTAATTTGCTATATGCTGAATGCTGCTGTCTGCTATCTGTGCTGAATCCTACTGTTGCTGTTGTATTTTTGTCTGCTGTTGTTGTTGTATTGCTGTCTGCTGCTGCTGAATCCTACTGCTGCTGCTTATCTTTCTTCTTCTTTCTTCTTTTTGTTAAGCTGTTGATCTTTCTTCTTTTTGTTAAGCAGAATGCTGCTGTCTGCTGTTGCTGTTGTATTGTTGTCTGCTGTTGTTGTTGTACTGTTGTCTGCTGTTGTTGTTGCATTGCTGTCTGCTGCTGCTGAATCCTACTGCTGCTGCTGATCTTTCTGCTGCTGTCTGCTGCTGAATACTGCTGCTGCTGAAAGAAGGACTAAGCTGTTGATAAATTATAATGGGTAAAAGAAGGATATGCACTCTGTAACTCCAGATTGGCTGGATGTATTGCTAATTTGCTATATGCTGAATGCTGCTGTCTGCTATCTGTGCTGAATCCTACTGTTGCTGTTGTATTGTTGTCTGCTGTTGTTGTATTGCTGTCTGCTGCTGCTGAATCCTACTGCTGCTGCTTATCTTTCTTCTTCTTTCTTCTTTTTGTTAAGCTGTTGATCTTTCTTCTTTTTGTTAAGCAGAATGCTGCTGTCTGCTGTTCCTGTTGTATTGTTGTCTGCTATTGTTGTATTGTTGTCTGCTGTTGTTGTTGTATTGCTGTCTGCTGCTGCTGAATCCTACTGCTGCTGCTGATCTTTCTGCTGCTGTCTGCTGCTGAATACTGCTGCTGCTGAAAGAAGGACTAAGCTGTTGATAAATTATAATGGGTAAAAGAAGGATATGCACTCTGTAACTCCAAATTGGCTGGATGTATTGCTAATTTGCTATATTCTGTAGCTTTTTAAAGCTGGTTTCCAACAGCTATCCAGGTAAACTTCCTCACAAGTTCAATTTCCCCTCGCAACTAATGGAATTGACTTTGTCCAAGTTTCGTTTACCTTGGTCCCAAATTTCGACCATTGCAGAACTGCCCAACTTGGTGATTCTTAAGTTGACCATTGCAGAACTGCCCAACTAAGCTTGAACATTTGGTTTTAACGAAATGTAAGCATCTTGGGAAAATCCCTTCTCATTTCGATGATGCTGCATCTCTAAAAAGCATTGAAGTAAACTTGACGTGTGTAAAGTTATATGTATCTGAATTTGTGAATTTACGATCTCTGTGACACTATATGTTATAAAAGTATGTTATTAAGAGTAAAATGAGAAGTTTACAATTATTGTCTTGAAATATATAATGTAATATTCTTCGGTATGGACTAAAACGGAAAGGGTGCCTTATTGGTGTTATCGATAAATCGAATCGATAAGCCTCCAAAATCGATAAATCGAAATCGAAAAAATCGAAACCTTATTGAAACGATAACGATAAGCATATGTAAGAATCGATAATCGATAAGTAATTATCGATAAGGGTCAGAATCGAATCGATAAATCGAATGCACACCCCTAGTCCTCGGCCATAAGATCTCAAAGCTCGACATAGAGGTGGACAAGGCTAAAATTGAAGTGATCTCAAATCTTCCTTCTCCTACTTTAGTCAAGGGGGTTAGAAGGTTTCTTGGGCATGCGGGGTTCTACTGATGATTCATCGAAGACTTTTCTAAGGTAGTGAATCCTTGTGCAAGTTATTAAAAAAGGATGCCAAGTTTGTGTTCAATGAGGAATGTATGAAAGCTTTTGAACTACTAAGTACAAATTGACAACCACTACCATTATTGCCGCACCCAATTGGAGCTTACCTTTTGAGCTCATGTGTGACGCAAGCAATGTTGCGGTAGGAGCGGTTTTGGGTCAAAGAGTGAATAAGATGCTTCACCTAGTGTATTATGCAAGCAAAACAATGAATGATGCTCAAATAGATTACACGGTGATGGAAAAAGAGTTGTTGGAAATTGTGTTAGCAATGGAAAAGTTTAGGCCTTATCTCATGGGTGCCAAGGTGATAGTTCACACTGACCATGCAACTCTCCTCTACTTGATGAAAAAGAAGGATTCCAAAGCGCGGTTGATAAGATGGGTCTTATTGATTTAAGAGTTTGATCTTGAGATTGTGGACCAAAAATGGTGTGAAAACCAAGTAGCAGACCACTTGTCCTCCCTTGGAGGAGGAGGGGATGCCCCGTGATGGCCTCGAATTAATAATTCATTCCCTGATGAACAACTCCTCACTATATTGGTGAATGTCATGCCTTGGTTTACAGATGTTGCTAATTTCCTTGTAATCGGTATTGTTCCATATGAGCTCTCTTCCAACCAATGGAAGAAGATTAAACGGGATACCTTGGACTACTACTGGGATGAGGCTTACTTGTTCAAAATTTGTAATGATAGTATGATCCGGAGATATGTTCCGGAGGAGAAGCAATTGAGTATTTTGGATGCCTGTCATTCCTCTCCCTACGGTAGTCATCATGGTGGGGCAAGGACAACTTCAAAGGTATTAAGTTATAGTTATTATTGGTCCACATTGTACAAGGATGAAATGAACCGGTGAAGAAATGTGATGAATGTCAAAGAGCGGGTGGAATTTCAAAGTAGGATGAGATGCTTCTGACCACTATTCTCGAGGTTGACATATTTGATGTGTGGGGCATTGATTCATGAGACCATTTGTAAGATCCAGTGGCAACACGTACATTCTTGTGGCCGTTGATTATGTTTCGAAGTGGGTTGAAGCCATGGCTTTACCCAACAATGAGGCCAGAAGTATTGTGTATTTTCTCAATAAGAGTATCTTTACTTTGTTTAGCAGTCCTAGAGCAATCATTAATTATGGGGGGTCTCATTTTTTTCAATAAGGCATTTGACACTTTGCTTGCAAAGTATGGTGTCAATCACAAGGTTTCTACCCATTATCATCCTCAAGCTAGTGGGCAAGTCGATGTCTCCAACAGGGAGATCAAGAGTATATTATCAAAGATGGTCAATGCAAATAGGACCGATTGGTCAAAGAAATTGGATGATGTTTGGTGGGCTTATAGGACTGCTTACAAAACTCAGATTGGTATGTCTTCGTACTGGTTGGTGTTTAGGAAAGCTTTCTATCTACTAGTTGAATTAGAGCATAAGTCCATGTGGGCTTTGAGGAAGCTAAATCTTGAATGGGATGTGGCAGCAAATCTTTGGGTGGAGCAGCTTAATGAGCTTGATGAGTTCCGGTTTCATGCCTACTCCAGTTCGTCCTTATGTAAGGACTGTAGAAAATCATTCTATCCATGATATGTGTGCTTTGGTTGTATTAGCATGATTTTCAGGTATAAGTTTTGATGAATGACAAACAACGAAGTCGATGAATGACAAACAATAAAGTCAAGTGTCGAACAAAGTTATTATATGACAAACAATCAAGATTGAATGCCGAGAAGCATATTGATGACGGAATTGCATAGACAAGCCAAAGACGAGCTCAAAAGTTCAAGACCGAAGACCCAAGGCGTAGGTCGTTTGGTAGAATAAATGTAAGAGCAACGTTTAAAGTTATCTCGTCTTTTGGCTCAACATAGGTCATCATAAAAATGCATAAAATCATTTTATCAAATCATATTTCAAATACTTCAAACAAAATGATTTCAAACATTTTTATTTTAGCCAAACTGAATTTTAAACATGTCTTTCAAAGCTGGACAGAAATAATCGATTATGCTTATGTTGATAATCGATTATGTTAAGACAGTGTAAACCGGAATTTACAAAACAGCAAAATAATTAATTATCAGAAGTGCATAATCGATTATCTTGTATCCGTTGCCAGTGTTTGAACACTGTAACAAAATAATCGATTATGCAAAATCCAATAATCGATTATTCTGCATAAAATCAGCTTCCGATTTTGTAACGGTAAGCTGATAATCGATTATCCAAATCTGATAATCGATTATCTTGGCATAAAATCAGCATAATTGATTGCCAATTAAGCAACGGACATACAACTTATAACACCTATAAATAGAGGTCTTTTGAGCTGAATTGAAATACACAACACCTCTCATTATTCATATACATATTGATATTATTTGTGCATCATTATAGAGCTTTTGTTGAGCCATTGGAGAGACAACTTTGAGTTGTTCATAGAGCTAATATTGTATCTCTTTATCTACTCTTTTTAGAGAGTTCTTGTTGTAAAAGAGAAAGGTGTTTGAGAAGACCATATCTTCTCATTGATTGTCGGGTTTGCTAAGTACCCTCAATCTTAGTGTGTGAAGTCTTGTGGTGCGGTATCCACGAGCAAGGTGAAGTCTTGAGATGCGGTATCCTCGAGCAAGTTGAAGTCTTGTAGAGTGTACATCTACGAGCAAGTGTAACGGTTTGTTAGGCACCCGTAAGCTTAACGGAGTTAGTGGAATCTCGAGAGAGTCTCTCGGGGACTGGACTAACCACACGTTGTGGTGAACCAGGATAATTCGGTGTGTTCTTTCCTTAATCTTTTAATTTCCGCATTTACTTTACTCCTGCAATTTTAATTCCGCAATATTTATCAATATTCTCGTGCACCACTATTCACCCCCCCCCCTCTAGTGACGGGCTTTAATCCTAACAAGAACAACATGAAGTACCTTCATGACAAGCATGCTTGTGGCAAGGAGTTCAAAGTGAGTGATTTTGTTCTCTTGTACAACTCCCGGTTACGACTATTTTTGGGAAAGGTTAAATCAAAATGGACGGACTTTTTGAGGTGGTGCTTGTGACTCCGTTTGGTGCTCTTGATTTCAAAAATAAAAATGGTGAGATCTTCAGAGTTAATGGGCACCAACTCAAGCACTATCTTGTAAAATTTGATGATAGCCATGTGGTGGCAATGATCTATCTCAAATGATTTATGGTAACCTACGTCGTGTCGCGATGTAAAATCAAGCACTTTTTGTGAGGCAACCCATGTGTTTTTCTTTTTGTTTCTCTTTGATTTTCTTCTTAGTATAGGATTTATTTTTGAACTAATTCGTTGTGAGTCTGGAATAATTTGGCACTCTCTGAAGTTTGGACCATTGTCGCACTCTATTATTCGCGTTCGCGATGGCCTCATCGCAGAGGTGAAAATTGATTGCGGTCCGCGATGCTAGAAGGTACAAAATAGGAGTTATCTGAAGTCTCAAACGCTGTCATGGTGCATTTTTGGTGGTCAGCGGTGGCATACCCCTGTGGCAGAGCTTTTTTTGCGGTACACGATAGTCTTTAAACAACAACCCGGTTCGCGGTAGGTAAGATTGTGTGGTCCCGGAGTTTTTATTAAATATAACCTCAGGCTCCCTTTTACACTTTTCGCTCCTTGAATTCTCAAACAACATAGAACGCTGTTCATATACGCCCCAATTTGCACAACACAAAAACTGAACTTCATTTGTTTCACATCTCACTTTTGGTAATTCAAATCTATCCTTAATATTTAATTTTGTTTTAACTTGATCGTTCTTACTTCTTCTTCCTTGTTCTTTTAATTTTGACTTAGGGTTCCGTAGTGTTAATTAAAATAAGGATTAAATTTGTTAGAAATGGTTATTAATTGCCTAGTAGGATTGATAATGTGTTGTTCATGCTAAAATGCTTTAAAACTAGAAACCCTAGGTGTTGAGCCCTAATTAGACTACCGCGATAGCGGTTGATTTTCCGCGGTCCGCGGTCATGTGTATTTTTTGAGATTTTGAAGTCCTATTAACCATGGTCCACGGTGGCATTTTCTGCAGATTGCGGTACCTCTTTGCAACCATGATGCTTTTTCAGCGGTCCGTAGCCGCAGTTGATTTTTTGGGGTCCGAGGTGCACATACCATACGTGTACTATTTTTTTGCGGTCCACGGTGCTATTGAATCAGAGATTGGGTAGTCTGAATCCCACATCTCTACAGCCGCAATACATTTTTCACGGTCCACGGTGCAGCTTTCGTGGCTTCGATCCTTTTTTTACTATCCGCGGTCTGCTGTTTTGTTCTTGCATTGTCAACTGCTTTTCTACACTGCTTCTTCTAGTATTTGCAGTA
Organism: Nicotiana benthamiana; assembly: GCA_034376525.1. NCBI lineage: Eukaryota > Viridiplantae > Streptophyta > Magnoliopsida > Solanales > Solanaceae > Nicotiana > Nicotiana benthamiana. Next base: position 129,960,885 of record CM067335.1, on the reverse strand, counting down.
ACAAGTTTCAACTGATTATACTTGCAGATAATAGTTAAATCTAGAGTAGACAATGACAAACAAAAGGGAAGTGTAGAGTCCTCTCAGGGTAGGGCACAATGAATGATTAAATTGACCCCAGCAGTGCTGAAATCAATCGGGGAGATGAGGAAGATCATGAAAGCTACTGATACAGTTGCTTCCCAATCCGAGGGAAGTGAGTATGTACCCTCCCGAGAGACATCTGAGTTTGATTCATTGCTAGAGTATCTACCTGACTTCCTGGAGAGACATTGGTTGAGAGATTTACCCACACCTTTAGAGTCTCTTACTGCTCGTGCTTCAGTTCATATTTCTTCTGAGTCGTCTAAGGGCTCATCATAGAGAAGTGATAGCTCAGCTTCAACCTCACCTGCACCTTCGTCACCTAGATCAGATGTAGATGTTGGGTTTTTGGATAAACAGGGATGGGGTATGTCCCAAACTATGGGTTTGGAAAGAACTAGAAACCCCGAGGTCTGGCAAAAGCGATTTGTCCGTGAGCTAGCTAATCACAAGTTTCAGGAGTGGTGAATCTGAGGTTGCTTATTCATGAGCTATAGTTTATTGATAGGGATTTCCTGCCGCACAATCCCAACATGAAACAACAATTCAATGCATGAGTGGGGTGGGATTACTTCTCTAGCAACGTGTCAGAGGCAAATGAGCACTTAGTCAAGGAGTTCTACGCCAATGCCTCCCACATCAAGGATACCAAAGTGACTAAAGTGAGGAACTTAAAAGTGAAGTTTGATGGGAAGACAATAAATGAATACATGGGCTTTAATGAGGAAGATGAAGCATTGTACTTGGAGATGGTGGGACTTGATGAGACAGCCCGTCCGTGGTTGGTATCATATCTGGCTCTCCCGGGCACCACCCCTGCATGGTTGACAATAAAAGTTCCTATCTTGAGATAATCCCTAAACTTTGAGGCAAAGGGGTGGGAGACTATTGTATGCAGCAGACTGGACACCACTTCCCATGAAAACACCATACCAGTCTCCAGGGTGATATTAGTGGCGGTTATTATGGTGGGGTTCCCGATCAATGTCAGAAATGTCATGTCTAGGGTGATCAGCAGGGTGGTAAATGAGGGTTATAGATCATACACCTTCCCGAACTTCCTTACAATGTATTTGGAAGATCATGAGGTGGAGAAAAGAAAATTTGACGTGAAGGTGAAACCCAAGATACCCTTTTCATGGTACAACCTCTAGGCTCTAGATAACCCCAAAACCAGGGAACCCAAAAGCGAAGCCGCTACTTCTACTGGCCACTCTAAAGAGCCAGCAGTAGTGTCACTTCTTCTCAGCCTCCCACTTCCATACCAGAGCCTTCCCTCGGACCATCTACTTCCACTCCTCCAGATATTCCATCATCCTCAGCCTACCCATTGACTTCCCACAGATTGAGCCAAACACTCTCCAGTATCAACAACTAGATGCAGGAAGCATCTTCTGAGCTGTCTGTGCTCTCTAGTTTAGTGGCAACCCAATCACTACCCCCACAGCCACATGTGCCAGCTTTGGTAGAGGAGACTCTAAAGGAGCTTCTCGACAACCATAAGAATCTCCTTGATAACCAAAAACTGATAATGGATGCTCTTTCTGAGCAAAGGTAAACACTTAAGGAGCTGAGCAAGTACACAAAGAAGCTGAAGAAGACACGGGCCTCGAAGGAGTCGGTTAAGGAACTAAGGGGTGAAGTGGAGAAGATGAAGTCAACTGACCACTTTCCTTTGGAGCTACTATTGCATGATCATCCTCCGGCAGCTCAGACAGAGCAGGTTCCGAAGCAGGGGATTGAGAGAGCTCCAAAGAGGAGGAGAATGATTCACCAGGTGGATGATGTGGAGATTGAGCTTGAGGTAACGGAGGGTGTTGCTTCTGTTCAGCCACAGGCCTCTAAGACAAATGATCCAGGTGCCCATCCATAGGACCCTATCCAGTCACAGGACCCCGTGCTACCACATGACCCCATGCAGACGGAGGATCTATAGGGAGTTTTCTTTACTTTCTATCTTTCTTTTTGAGCCTATTTTTGGTTAGTTAGCATTGATGACAATGCTATATTTCATTTGAGGGGTGGCCCTACTTTGATACTTTGATGATTTGGTTTGTAATTATGACACTATTTTCTTTCTTTCTACTTATTTTTCATTTTTTGTAATGTATATAAAGTTACTCTCTCATGTATATATTCATTCCCTCTTATGTATGTTCATTTAAACCCCCTATTGTACATATTTAATTTACTTTCATCACTTTTTTTCATAGCTTCTTTAGAAATTTTCCGTAATAGTATAGCTTCTTACTTTATTTTGTAGCTTCTTTTTCCGTTCATAGCATCTTATTTTACAATTTTATGTGATCAATAAGCCTTTGGATTTTTTAATTCCACGGTTATTTTCAAAGGTGGAGTTTGTGTGAATCGGGTGGCTCTTCCCGGTGATGGATGGCATGACAACCTTCTTTAGGGTTTGAGTCTGTTTTTCTTTTCTTTTTTTTTGGTATGTAAATAGTAGTTAGAGAGCAATGGCTCCTCAGGCAAAGCTTCATTTGGGCCTAACCCATTTACCTTTGACCTTATGGTTAAAAATAAATTGGTGTATATAGGATGGTGATAGTTGTGACCTTGAGACTCTTGTGCTGGCTAATCAATCATCGAGTGGTTTCTTGGAACCATTCGTGTTGCTCAAATCTTAGCTAAGGTTTTTGTGGTCCCTCGATTATATTTCTTTACCAATCCTATATCTTGTGTGGTGAGGTATCGATTTGTAATTCCAAGTGCCATGCCAATGAGTGTAGAACTTGCCCTGAATGTTTGTCTAGGCGAAATCCTAAGTGGAGCTCGACTTGAGAAGTGATTATAAGCTCTCCTTGATCCAAATTGAGACTTGAAAATATTCATAGCCTACCAGCGATGATATACCTAGTCAACCCCGTTGAACAATAGCTAAAACTAATTGGGCTTGAGAAAGCCAATTAGGGCAAAGTCACTCTAACTACCGAGAGGTGTAGAGTGAGTAGCTTCGTGTATTGGCTATATCACGATCCCAACTATAACATTATTGCCCTAAGTTCTAGATTAAGTTAGATACCGACCTACGAGTAAGTCACTTCCCTAGTGCCTCTTTACCCATCTAGAAAACCCTACAAGAATATCTACTTAGCTTAATTTTGCACATCCGTAGTATAAAACTAGAAGTAACAAACAAATAAGAATGATTGGAAGTGTATTCAAGAGCACTACACACTGCTAGATTAGATATGAATCTAACTCCAAACATTGTATTAGCTCCATGTGGAATCGAGCCCGACCTTCTCGGGTAAAAGCTGCATCAACCGTTCTTGCCCCTTTGTAGTGGTGTAGGTTGAACCCGATCACGTAGCTCCCGATATGCCTTGGGATCTTCAAGTAATTTTCCATGCTCGAGATAGTCTATGATCTTATTTCTCCAGTCCCACACCAAGTTGGTCGTATTTATTTTGTAATATCTATCTGCATTCAATACCGAGTGCATAAGTTGTACGAGCGTACCAGAGTTTGATCTCTTCATTTTTGTGGATGAAACCAAATTGACTAGTGCATCTACTTCTGCATTCTCTTCCCTCGGGATGTGCGTAATTGATCATTCCCTCAACTAAGCGAGGAGATCTTAAACTTTCATGGCATACTATTGCATGCGTTCATCTTTGGTTTTTAAGATCCCGTAGAACTAATTTACTACAAATTGGGAGTCGCATTTTATTTTTATAACCTCAGAGTGTAGTCCACGGGTCAGCTCGAGTTTTACAATCAAAGCTTCATACTATGTTTCATTGTTAATCAGAGGAACATTTCTTATGCCTGCCTTAGGATTTCTCCCGACGGCGTCTTTAGCACTATGCTGACCCCGGACCCCTTTATATTGGAAGCTCAGTTCGTGAACAAGGTCCAAACTTCTAACTGAAATCAACCACAAAGTCGGCCAAAACTTGTGACTTAATCGTAGTTGTAGGCTTATACTCTATATCAAATTCACTCATTTCAACAGCCTATTCGGCCTACCTTAAATTTCAAGTTTGTGAAGAATATTCTGCTAGGGAAATGTGGTCACCACGGCTATTGGATGACATTATATATTAGGCCTTAATTTTTGAGTGGCTACTACAAGGGCTAAGGCCAATTTTTTAAGATGTGGGTAGCGAGTTTCTGCTCACGTTAAAATTTCACTAACATAATAGATAGGATATTGTGTACCTTCATCCTCACAGATTAAAATGGCACTTATTACTACCTCCGAGACCGCATCAGCAGTTATTCATCTTACTCTGATGTTGACATTAAAGGAGGACTTGACAAATATCTTTTCAAATCCTTCAAAGCCTGCTGATATTCCCTAGTCCATTCGAAATTGTTCTTCTTTTTGAGTAGTGAAAAGAAATGATGGAATTTCTCTAAAGACTGGAAATGAACCTGCTCAAAGCGTCCATTCTCCCTGTCAATCTTTGAACCTCTTACACGCTTGATAGATGGTCCCGGATGTCTTCGATGGCTTTAATTTTATTAGGGTTAACCTCAATCCCCCTTTACGACACCACGACTCCTAGGAACTTACCGGATCTGACCCCAAAGCACATTTCTCGGGGTTAAGCTTCATGTTATGATTTCTTAAGATGTAAGGTTTCTTGCATATCTTAAGATGGTCACCTGAGCTAAAAGACTTAACCAGCATATCATATATGTAAACCTCCATAGTTTTCCCTATTTTTTTCTTGAACATTTTATTTACGAACAGGTGATTAGTGGCTCTCGCATTTTTTAGCCCGAAAGATATCACATTATAAAATATGTGCTGAAGTTTGTTATGAATAGAGGTTTTTCCTAATCCTCCAGGTTCATCTTGATTTGGTTATACTCGGAGTAAGCACCAAGGAAACTCATTAACTCGTGCTCAGCAGTCACATCAATCATTTGATCAATGTTTGGCAACGGGAACGAGTCCTTTAGGCACGCCTTATTTAAATCCTTATAATCTACACCCGTGCAAAATTTATTATTTTTCTTTGGAACTTATCCATTAGCTAGCTAGTCAGGATATTTTACCTCTCGAATCGAACCGATATCAAGCAATCGAGTTACCTCTTCTTTGATGAATTTGTTTCCGATCTCGGCAATAGGACATTTATTCTGTCTTACCGGAGGGATGTTGGGTCCCAGGCTTTATATTTGCACAACCACTTCTGGCGGGATACCTATCATATCCGCATGCGACCAGGAAAAATAGTCTATATTTAATTTAAGAAATCTGATAAATCCAGACTTGAGTTTGGGGTTTAGTCTTGTTCCCAAGTGGAACTTCCTCTCCAAGAACTTTTCAAACAATGCGACCTATTCAAGTTCTTCCATTGTGGATTTTCTTGTCTCAGTTTCTTCTGGTACCTGGAAGTACCTTAGTACCTGATAAGATTCCGACGACTCCTGACACTAGTTGACTTCGGTCGGTTCGGGGACAAGCGTTGGTTCCTGTAATTGCTATGTTGCCTATTGTTTCCTTTTGCTACTGGAAACTAAGAATGCATGCATTTTCCTTACTACCGGTTGGTCTCCTCTTATTTGTTTAATTCCCTCGGGAGTTGGTAACTTCATCAATTGATGATATGTTGATGGTACGATCTTCATCTCGTGCAATAATGGTCTCCCCATGCTAATATTGTAACCCATATCGCCGCTCACTACCTCTATAAAGGTCGTCTTCATTACCCCTTCGGCATTCGTGGATAGCAGGATCTCTCCTCCGGTTGTCACACTTGTCAGATTGAGCCCAATGAGAAGTTTTAGGGCCGAAATGATACTTACGGTTAGCTTGGCTTGTTCCAACACTCTCCATGGGATAATATTGGTCGAACATCCCGTGTCCACCAAAACGCGCTTAATTCTAAAATCTAAGACAATTAAAGAGAATACCAAAGCATCTTTGTGCGGAAGCAATAGTCCGTCTATATCTTCCTCCGTAAAAGTAATGTCGTCCTTACCGACTTCCCGGAGCCTCTTACTGTGAGTCATTGACACCTTCGTCTTTTTTGCCGCCAAAAATGTCACACTATTAATCTCATTCCCCCCGAAATCATGTGGGTCATCAAACGCGGGGATCTTCTACTGTTTTCGAAGGTTCTGCATTATCATGATTGCGGTCGGACTTGGATTTGGATTTGGATTTGGTCAGATGATTGATTAATTAATTCTTTGGCCAAATTTATTTGTTAATAGTAAAATATTAACAGAAATGTTATTAAATATTTTTTTTAATAACAGAATATTAATATTAAAATAAATATTAATATGAAATCTAATCTGTTTTTCAGTTGTATAGATGAAAATTAAACTACCATCTTCAATATTTCCTCTTTATTTTCCCTTTTATTATTGAGTAAATAGCCATTTATGTATCGCATTTATGTTGTGGCCATTTTGAATAAACAACCATTCTAAAGAGTTGAACCTCTTCAGATTTCAACCTAATTTTAGCTATAAATACAAGACAATTCTGCTCAGAATTTTCATATGATTTTCTGAGTTTCCCCTCTTTCTTCTGCATACTTTTAGCATCAAACAAAGCAACATTAAGTATGATTTGCTACCGAACTTTGTGTTCGCTGAAACACTGGAATTTGAGTACCACTACACCAGTGTTTAATTCGTTCTATCCTGGGAGGAAATAATCCACAATTTTGGGTACTAGGAGGAAATTAAATTTCTTAAGGAAATACTGTGAATTTAGTGGGCTCGGATTAAAATTATGTTTTTGTTTTTCATTTGTTTAAATGTTCATTTATATTTTTCAAAATTATTTATTAATACAGTATACTAACAAGCTTAAGGAATTTAATATATCTTTTGTATTTGTACTTACTGTTTTTAATGAGTAAAACCTTTGTAGTTTTTACTCTATTGGAGATTAAAATCTACGCGATTTTAATGTTTGTGTCATTCTTTTATATAAATGACTAATGAAAATGTGAGTCAAGATGTTCCAATGCCTCAACGAGCTGAACAACACCAGCAGCATTGGCACAGGTGGAGAAACCCGAAAAAATTTTCGGGATTGATTTCAATCACTGGAAGCAAAAGATGTTCTTCTATTTGACTACTCTACGTCTCCAGAAGTTCATCAAGGAAGATGTTCCTGTGTTGTCCGATGAAACTCCAGAAAATAAACGCTTTCTCGTGATTGAGGCGTGGAAGCATTCAGATTTTTTGCGCAAGAATTATATTCTATGCGGGCTGGAGGATGCTTTGTATAACGTCTACAATGGCGTGGAAACGTCAAAAGAACTATGGACTGCGCTTGAAAAAAAATACAAAACAGAAGATGTCGGGTTGAAGAAGTTTGTTGCTGCAAAGTGGTAGATAGCAAGTATGTTATTACCCAAGTCCAGGAATTACAAGTGATTATTCATGATCCCCTTGCTGAAGGTATAAATCAAATTAATACTGATGTTGAAAGTAATAATCTTAGTATTTTTACTAACAAAAGTTCCATTGAAGGTCTTATCATTAATGAAGCATTCCAAGTAGCAGCGATGATTGAGAAGTTGCCTCTTTTGTGGAAGGACTTCAAAAATTACTTGAAACACAAATGCAAGGAGATTTCCCTTGAAGATCTCATTGTTCGGTTGAGAATCGAATAGGAAAACAAAGCTGCTGAAAAGAGAGTCCATGGAAACTCAACAATAATGGGAGCAAATATTGTTGAGGAGAATAAAAATAGGAAGAATGCTTCTGGACCGAAATACAACCCAAGCAAGAAATGGTTCAATGGAAATTGCTACAACCGGACACAAATCTACAGAGTGTTCTGCTCCGAATAAAGACAAGAAGAATGGTCAAGCAAACATGGTTGAAAAGCGTGATGATATTGACGACTTATGTGCCATGCTTTCCGAATGCAACTTGGTGGGCAATCCTAAAGAGTAGTGGATTAATTATGGAGCCACTCGCCATGTTTGTGCTGTTAGAGAAGCTTTTGCACTTATGCTCCTGTTGGACCCGATGAGACGCTTTCTATGAGAAATGCTGCAAAGGCCAAGATTGAAATATGTGGGAAGATATTTCTCAAAATGACTCCTAGCAAAGTGGTGACTTTGAAAAACGTCCTTCATGTTCCCGAGATTAGGAAGAATTTAGTCTCTGCTGAACTTCTTGTTAAGAATGGTTTTAAATGTATTTTTGTTTCAGATAAGGTTGTAATAGGTAAAAACGAAATGTTTGTAGGAAAATGTTACTTCACTGAGGGCCTTTTCAAGCTGAATGTAATAGTTGTTGAAAATAATAATAAAATTTCAACTTCGTCTTACTTGCTTGAGTCAAATAAATTATAAAATATGCGTTAGGGTCATATTAATTATAAAACCTTGCAAAAAATTTGTAATTTGGAAGTATTACCTAAATTTGAATGCGATAAATCAAAATGTCAAATATGTGTTGAATCTAAGTATGTTAAACATCCTTATAAGACAGTTGAAAGGAATTCAGATTCTTTAAACTTAATTCACACATATATTTGCGATATGAAGTCAATACCATTTCGTTGTAGAAAGAAGTATTTCATAACGTTTATTGACGATAGTACTTGATATTACTATGTTTACTTACTTAATAGTTAAGATAAAGCAATAGACGCATTCAAGCAATACAAAAATGAAGTTGAAACGCAACTTACCAAGAAAATCAAAATGATAAAAAATGATAGGTGTGCTGAATATAAATCTCCTTTTGAACAAATATGTTAAGAATATGGAATTATTCATGAAACAACAACCCCTTACACGCCCCAATACAATGAGATTGCAAAAAGAAAGAATCATTCATTTAAGGAGATGATGAACGCATAATTGATAAGTTCTGGTTTACCACAGAACTTGTGGGGGGAGCAGTTCTTACGGCTAGACGAATACTAAATTGAGTACCCCCACAGCAAAACACAATCCATTCCATATAAAAATATGGAAAGGAAGGAAGCCCAACTTAAATTATTTTAAAGTATGGTATGTTTGGCAAAAATTCAAGTTCCTAACCCCAAAAGGGTAAAAATAGTACCGAAAATCGATGATTTTCATAGGATATGCTACTAATAGCAAAGCATATCGATTTCTGGTTCATAAATCATAAAATCCCGACATTCATAATAATACAGTTATAGAATCAGATAATGCTGAGTTCTTCGAATATATATATATATATATATATATATATATATATATATATATATATATATATATATATATATATATATATATATATATATATATATATATATATATATATATATATATATATATATATATATATATATATATATATATATATATATATATATATATATATATATATATATATATATATATATATATATATATTCGTATAAAAGAAATGTGAGTCGATTGGTGAAGGATCTAAACGACATCAGGAAGAAACAAAAGAAAGTACACTTAATCAGGAGATCCAATATATAGTAAATGTCAAAGGCCGTCTATTTTATTTGGACAAGATTTTATGACTTTCTTATTGAAAAATGAGCCTCAAACATTTAAAGAAGTTATGTCTTCCTTAGAATTATTATTTTGGAAAAAGGCAGTCAATAGTGAAATAGAATCCATACTGAACAACCATATATAGGAATTGGTTGATCTTCCTCCAGGAAATAAACTATTGGGTTCTAAATGGATCTTTAAAAAGAAAATGAAAGATGATGGCACTATTGACAAGTTTAAGGCAAGACTTGTGGTCAAAGGCTATAAACAACGAGAAGGTCTTGACTATTTCAATACATACTCTCCAGTTAAGAATTACGTCCATATGAATGTTAGTAGCCTTAGCTGTAGTTTATGGTCTTAAAATTTATCAAATGGATGTTAAGATGACCTTCTTAAATGGAGAGTTGGAGGAATAAATCTACATGGAACAACCTGAAGGGTTTGTGGTTCCAGGTAAAAAAATAAGGTATGCAGACTTATTAAGTAGCTTTACGGACTAAAACAAGCACCGAAAAAAATGGCATGCAAAATTTGACCAAACAATATTATCAAATGGTTTTAAAATAAATGAATGTGATAAATGTGTATATTAAAAATGTTCCAAATCACATAGTCATTATTTGTTTATATATGGATGATATGCTGATAATGAGTAATGACATTGCCAACATAAATGCGACTAAACGCATGCTAACTGGTAAGTTTGATATGAAAGACTTGGGAGTTGCTGATTTAATTATGATAATTATGATCCATAAGACTTCTTAAGGTCTAACATTATCACAATCTCATTATAATAAGACAGTAGTTGAAAAATTCAAGCACTTGGGCTTTAAAGTTGCAAAGACTCCAATTGATGTGAATCTTGCATTAGCAAAGAACAAAGGCCAAAGCATATCGCAATTGGATTATGCTCGTGTGTTGGGTTGCTTAACGTACATCATGAATTGTACACGATCAGATATAGCTTGTGCTATAAACAAATTGAGTCTCTAGACAAACAATCCAGGTCAATCTCATTGAATGACCATGAAATGAGTTTTGGGGTATTTAGTACATACTCATGACTTTTCTTTGCACTACAGTAAATATCATCCGATCATTAAGGGATACTGTGATGAAAATTGGATCACAAGATCAACTGATTCCAAGTCCACAAGTGGATATGTATTTACTGTTGGTGGAGGATTGGTATTTTAGAAGTCATCCAAACAAACTTGTATTGCCCTCTCAACAACGGAGGCTGAATTCATAGCCTTAGAGAAAGCCGGTGAAGAAGCTGAATGACTTCGGAATTTCTTGGAAGACATTCCATTTTGGCCCAAATCGTTTGCATCAATGTGCATACATTATGATAGTCAAGCAACAATTGGAAGGGCGTGGAGCGTTATGTATAACTGTAAATCTCGTAATATACATAGAAGATATAAAACTGTTAGGCAATTACTCTTTAGATGAATTATCATAATTGATTATGTAAGGTCAAGTGATAATGTGTTGGATCTACTTACAAAATGCTTAACTAGAGAGGTATCTGAGAAATCATCAAGGGGAATGGGACTGTGGCCGAGAACAAGTCATAGTGGAGGTAACTCTTCCAAGAAGACTGGAGATCTCAAGATCTAGGTTCAAGGAGATCAAACAAAGTTATTAATGATTGTTCAATATTGTCAACTAAACATTTTGGTCCATTCTCGTGATGAGACAATGTTCTGTACCAATGATAAATCATTAAGGCTTTTTAATAATTTTTAAATTTGATACGGGATATATCAAATAGTGTATCTACGGGATGACACGTTTAGGAATCACATATGTAAGTGTGAAGTGGTAGCCGCTTCAAGGAGAACTTTGTAAGGCCAGTTCTCTATGCACTTATGAAATCAAGCGGTGTTTATGGCTGACAAGAACATAACAATGTAAATTAAAGACGGTTAAGGGTTGATTGTGTGACTTATAGTTGTCTAGGTATACACCAAAATTCGACGGTTCAAAGATATCAAATCTACCGATTGATCGAGTATATCCGACATAAGTTCACTACGGAAAGTTCAAAGGAAAACCTACTTATCCAGATGCAATTAATCCTTACTTGCGAATCACACAGTTTTTTCATGCATATTCCCGTGATATAGACATTTCTCATTCATGTGAGGTATTGTTAGGATTTAAAGTATATGATATGCTTAAAATAGGGTGAATGAGAAATAGATGGAAATGAAATTTTTATATGAAATTTTAAGTTCCCCCTTGGTAAAGGGACATTGTCCCATATTGGAAGAGGAAGAGGGTTTTAAGGGTATATAAGCAATTGCTCTTCTTCTAGCTCTTAAAGAGTTGAGAAGAAGGCAAGCCTCATGCCATCTTCGTCGCTCGATCACTTAACTTCGGCTTCGGCTTTAGATTCGAATTTGGTCAAATGATTGATTAATTAATTTTTTGGACCAAATTTATTTATTAATAGTAAAATATTAACATAAATTTTATTAAATATTTATTTTAAAAATAGAATATTAATATTAAAATAAATATTAATATTAAATCCAATCTGTTTTCAGTTGTGTAACTGAAAATTAAACTATCATCTTCAATTTTTCCTCTTTATTGTTGAGTAAATTGTCATGTATGTCATGGCATTTATGTTGTGGCTGCTTTGCATAAACAATCATTCTGAAAAGTTGCACCTCTTCAGATTTCAGCCAAACTTTGGCTATAAATACAAGACTATTCAGCTCAAAATTTTCATATGATTTTCTGAGTTTCTCCTCCTCCTTCTGCATACTTTTAACATCAAACAACGTAATAGTAAATGTGATTTGCTACCGAACTTTGTGTTCGCTGAAACACTGGGGCTTGAAGTACCATTACACCATGGTGTAATTCGTTCTATCCTAGGAGGAAATAATTCACAGCCTTGGGTACTAGGAGGGGATTAAATTCCTTAAGGAAACACTGTGAATTCAGTGGACTCGGATTAAAATTTTATTTCTGTTTTTCATTTCCGTTTATGTTTATTTATATTTTCCAAAATTATTTTACAAATACAGTATATTAACAAAAATTTATATAACTCCTTAAAAATCTGTATTCGTTAAGATAGAATACACGCGCAATGCGAGTACCCTAAAGATTAGTTGAGTAAATAACCATTTCGTTTGATAGTACAATATTTACCTTTGTCTTATATATTCCAAGTTCAAAGTATCTGAGAACCAAACTGCAAATAGTCAATATTTTTGGTTAATTTTTACATGTTTGCTTCCTAAGTATCCCATGACTTACGTCATAAACTTCATTTAAAATGTTAATTTGCATTATAAGTATTACATAGTATCTTTTTTTACTTTGGTTGCTTTCTTCTAGTTTCTTCTTATTTCTTTATTCTAAAGATTCTACCTAATCATATTATTTATCTAACAAACACTGACCCAGGAAAATTTAAAGTTTAAAAGAATATACTGTTTGCTTTTTTAACTTTTTGAAGGGGTCTATAGAAGATCTTAAAATAAATTAAATCTCTCTAAGTCCCTAAAATATTATTTCAACCTCGCACAATTTTTAAGTGCAATTTTTTTTATGCTATCACTTTGTTTCATTGGTCACTCGAACCCTCAACTTTAAAGTTGGAGGTGAAATTTTAACTCGAGCAATTATATTTTTTTTCTGTATTATTGCAAAAAGTTACTTTCAAGTAGAGAAAATGATTCACCATAATTCTTTAATTTTATGTGCCAAAAAGTGCAATAATTTGCGATAAATTTTACAAGAAGAATGATATACTAAGCTACTAAAAAAATTATGGTGCATAGAGTCACGTACTTAAGACTCGTGGCATAATAGCGGGCCATGACAATAGAGTATTCAAAACAAATTAATCTGATTTAAATTGGAATGGTTAAGGTTGCAGTTTTTCTAGAACAAGAAATGATTCTATTTTATTTTTTTATTTTTTTATTTTTTAATGAAGAAGTACAAAAGTTTTCTTTAACGATATTCGAAAACCAACTGACAAATCTACATTCATGTCATATAAGAATTATTAAAAAGAAACTTACACAAATATTTCAAATAAATCTTAACTTGTCAAATTTTAGTCATTAATTATAGACTTATTAAAATTAGCTAATAAAAATTTTAAAATTAAATAATAGGTTTCTTTCTATTAAATTATCACATGCAAAAATCACTTTCCATATTTTTAAGTGTGATTAGCAACATTAGATACAAGATGGAAAAGAAAATTTTATAGACGGGGTAGTAAATAAGGTGATGAAATACAAAAACCTATACAATATTTCAAAAATCTAAACAAAAAGAAATTTTTTTTAATGGGTATAGATGAAATTCATTGAAAATATATAGAAAGTCAATATACAAAATTTGAGGAAGATTGGAGGTGATTTAGACTGGTTTTGTATCAAATTCGTAACTAAATCGAGTTCGAAAAAGTCATCTGAGACATATGTATCAAGCATGTATCTCACACATAAGTGTACATGGATATACTTGTGATACACAATTGATACATGTGTGATACATAAATAATACACATATTATTTTTTTATGTTCAGCTTTTTCGAATTTTCAATTCAAACCACCTCAAAACTTTACCAAATCATCCCAAAACTGATATTCAAGCTCCTTGCCCAATCTATTCTAATAACTCCCACTCAAAATAAAACAAAATTTTGATATTTTTTTACTGCAAATAGCTAATTGGTTAATTCGGCTAATATTAGTAATATTTTAGCAATTGAGTAATTTTTTTAATGAGCTACTAATAAATGGACATAGCTAATAATTCCCTATTATTAAAGGGGAAGATGCTTCATTTGCCAAAACGTTCAATTTTCCTCTTTGGCAAAACTTCTTATAACTTTTAGTTACTATCTTGCGCTCTTATTAGTGCACGTGTTAGTACATAATGATATGTAAATCAATCGTTAGTAGGTTGATCACGTTTTTAACTCTATTTAAGTATGAAATGAAACTCTTGATTTTGTAATCAAACCCCAAAAAAATACAATGTTGAAAAATCAATATGGTTGAAAAGTCAAGATTGGTTGGAGATAGATGTTAAATTCTTTACGAAACTTGATCTTTATGAGACGCATGTAGTTATGATATCATAATCAGTAGGGAAAATAATTGAAACGTTTGATTAAAAAGCCGTCAACAGAAAATATAATTTTTTTTGGTAATAAACGATTTATTTGTACAACAATAAACTAAGAGTTATTATAACGAGAGGTCACTTTAAGTAACGTAGTGCCTATATTGTTTTTTTTAAGTATATAAACAACAAAAACGGGCGGAAGAGCATAAGTTTGCAAAATATAAAAAGTGTCCAAGCTACAACCATTTTTAGCTAATAGGTTTGTTACTCCATTAGCCTCTCTAAGTACATACTTCAACTATGGATTATTTACCTTCTGCAATAGGTACCTGCAATCATCAATCAAATTTTTGTAGAGACAATTATTAGATATTAGGAGATTTATTAGTTTCAAGCAATCAGTTTCTATCACTAGTGGGAAGAGGTTTTCGGTTGGTACTAATTTGACTCCAAGGAATAGGGCCAAGATTTCCATATATATGTTAGTAGCATGGTCAATTCTCATAATGAAGCCTAAGATCCGTTGACCCCTACCATCCCTAAACACCCCTCCTACTCCTCCCACTCCTGGGTTTCCTATACAAGAACCATAGAAATTAGGTCAACGGGTTCCCATGTTACGAGGACAGTTTTCTTGGGAGGTTTTAAGCTTAGATTTTTTTCTAGGTAGAAGTAATCAATAGCTTATGGTGTGTTTGGGGGGAGGGGGGGGGGGGGAATTTGTTTCTCTAGAAAAGTATCCCATTTTTAAAGTTCCAAATACATCATAGTAAGAATGGGAGAAAATCTAACCAAAGTAGGTGATTATTGAAATATTTCCTTTATGCGAGTTGTATTTTAAGCCCATTAAACAACGAGTCTTTTCCTAAGGTATTTGGAGGAAAAAGATGGTTAGTTTTTGTTTGTGCCCTGATGGATCTTGAGTAGCTGCAGCGGAAAAAGATATGTTCTGTGTTTTCAGTCTCCCTATTGCATATGCTACAAATGTCGTCTCTTTTAGCACTATATGTTTTGTGAGTAACTTGTTCTATATGACTGTCCATGAGAACTATTTCAATTTGTTTAGGGAGTTTATTTTTCAGAACCAAGAGTAGTCTTTGTTATTGCAAGTCATATCTGAGATTGCTTTGTAAGCAGTCTTGATGGAGAAACAGTTATGACCCTTTAAGTCTCAAGCATACGAGTCAGAAGTGGCGTAGTTTGCTTTATATAAGTGCAATTTATTTTGGAGATTATATCTGGAGGGTAACTCGAAAGACAAGTCTCTAAGGTCGAATATTTAATTTTTGATAATGCAGGCGAGGTTTTGGTCTAGCTCTTTAGCATGAATAGGACCCTGAATATAGTCTTTACGAGCACCTAGTTGATTTATCCATTTATTGTGCCATAAATTGATGGACATCCCATTTCCTACCATCCATTTGGTGGTGGCATTGCAGATTACAGAGCCTTTCCTAATGACTTTCCAAGCATGAGAGCCAATATTTTTTCTTTTCCTATGATCATATTTTCTAGATAGAGTTTTGACCTATAGGGCCTCCTTCTCTTTTTAACATCTCCAATCTAAAGCCGCATTGAAGGAGGAGTTTTACCAGTGGGTGTTAGGAATTCCCAAGTCCCCTTACTTTTTAAGCATTGTGACTATGCTTCATCTAACAATGTGGCCTTTTTTTTCTTCCGTGCTACCCCATAGGAAATTTTTTTTGGATAGATTCTATCTTGTTGAGGGTTGTTTTGGGAGGTCATATATTTGCATGACGTAGTTAGGGATTGCGGCTAAGGTTGATCTTACAAGGATTGACCTACCATCCATATTAAAAAAACTTTATTTTCCAACCTTTTAGTCTAGTATTCATCCGATCTAGAATGAACTGGAAGTCTTTTTTGGTAGGAGTAGCATTGGACATAGAAAAACCCAGGTATTTGCCAAAGTTATTGGTATCTCATTGAAAAACAGTTGCTGATATGGTCTTTATAGTTCGTATGGGTATTCCTAAAGAACACAATTTTTTATTTAACAAAATTGATTGATTGTCCTGAAGCTTCATAGAATTTGTTGATCGTGTCTGTAATCGAGTTTTAATTTTTTGGTTAGCTTCATCTAGAAGGATAAGATCATCTGTAAAGAATAGATGGGAAAGCTTCGGGTTTCTGGGAGCTGTTTTAATAGGAGTCCATCTGCAGCAGTCTACTTCATGATCAATTAGTCCAGAGAGCATTTTCGTACATATGATAAAGATATACAGGGAATGTGGTCTCCTTGTTTAATGCCTCTTGAGGATTCAAAGGATTCCGTTCTCGAGCCATTGATAAGAATAACCATAATGATGGTAAAGATGTAAGATATTATAAGCTCAATGAAGTCAGGAGGGAAGTTAAGAGAAGTGAGAGAAAATTTAACAAATGACCATTCAATTTTGTCAAAGGCTTTCTCCATGTCGATTTTAATCATCATTTTGAATTTTTTACCCTTAATTTTTCTGAGATGGTCTAGTACCTCATGTATGATTTGAGCATTGTCAGCAGCACTTCTGCTCTTGATAAAGCTAGCTTGTGTAAGGTGAATGAGATTAGCTAGGAAGGGCTTAATGCGATTAGCAATTATCTTAGTGATGATCTTATAAGCTGTGTTGCATAGGCTTATAGGTCTAAACTGCATGATTGTTTCAGCAATTTTATATTTGGGAATGAGATAGACTAAGGTATTATTCATGCATTTAAGCATTCTTTTGGATTGGAATGAGTCTTGGCAGATTTTATGAGATGATTGCTTCTCTCCTTCCAATATTCTGGTAAAAGAAAGGTGGCAGAATTTATGAGATGATTGTTTGTCTCCTTTCAATATTTCTGGTAAAAGAAAGGGTGAAGCCCAACCGTTCCTGGAGCTTTATAGGGTTAAAAGAGTCTAGCACCCTTTTTATTTCTTTTATAGAGAGAATACTGCTTAGGTAAGGATGGTCTCCGTCTCTAATTTTTCTATTATAGGACATGTATTATTAAGCATGGATAGATTATGACCCATAGTGCAGTGGTTTTGATATTAGTTAATAGTTAGGTCTTTGATGGGGTTTTGATCTTAGCACCAGTTCCCTGCTTCATTTTTTAGACAGATAATTCTATTTTTCCTTCTTCTTTGTATTGTGGTAATGTGAAAGAATTTTGTGTTAGCATCTCCATCTTGGATTCTTTGTACCCTGGATTTGAGCTTCCAAATTTCCTTCTCATACATGAGTACTATGTTATACTCATGTACGAGTTCATTTTCCAGATTTATGAGGAATTGGCAGTGGGGATAATTTAGAGAATTCTGGATACCTTTTAATCTAGTTAGGATTTCTTTCTTACATTTAAAAATGTTACCAAGTTTATTTTGTGTTGCGTTCTTTTTTTTGTTACCCTCCATGTATCTGTTAACTACGCACATTGAGACCTCGAATATTTTAAATTATTATCGGGTAAAGCTCATTAAAAAGGAAAATGCTCAAAACCAAAAAAATTTCATTTCAAGTCTTAAACACAAGATCTTTAATTAAGAGTAGAGGGATCTTATTTATCATGCCAGTTGCCATAACTGTTGGTGGTTACAATAACAACCCAATGAAATCTCATAAGTGGGATTTAGGGAGGGTAATAAATACGCCGACCTTACCCTAAGGGAGTAGAAAGGTTGTTTCTGAAAGACCTTCGGTTTAAGAAGACGAAAAAAAATAATACTTCAATACCGTCGACAGAAACCATAAAGGGATATTAGAGATAGGGTAGGTACAGTTATAAGTAATGTCATAATTTAGAAGGAAAGCTCGAAAGCTAATAACATTGTCTAATTATTTTTCTTCTTCATAAGATTAACTTCGCCCTTGTCACTACGATTGGTAATAATTATAGAATAGCAATTAATTAGCAAGTAACAAGTGACTGATTAACAATAGCAAATGGATTATTTAACGTTAGATCTATAGTTACTGATCAGAAAGCCCTAAAGCACAAATAATTAACTAAGATATTGATTAGGACCTTCTGCACGCACTCTCTCCCTCAAGTTCTATTTTCCAATTTGTAAGATGCCCTATTTATTCTAGATTTTAAAAAGAAATGTTTTGTTACGAAACAATAAAAGAAGAAAAATATTGCAGAGAAAGAGAGAAATGAAATTCTTATTGATATTTGAGATGAATTACAATAGAATAAAACCATCTATTTATAAGGAGAGAATGACTTAGCCACCAAATAATAAACCCTAGAATCTCTCTAAATACAGACATTCATCATAAATAAAATTTTATTTATAACATGCTTGACTTAATTTAAAAAATAAACATCTATATGGTATTTACAATGTGTTATACATGAGACTAAAGTGGGTTTCAAAATAAGCAGATCTAAGACTGAATACCTGGAGTGCAAGTTTAGCGTCGAGCCGAGCGAAGTAGGCAGAGACGTGATGATTGGATCTCGGGTCATCGCCAAGAGGGACAGTGTCAGATATCTTGGGTCGGTGATGCAGGGGGACGGAGAGATTGACGCGGACGTCACTCATCGTATATGAGCGGGGTGGTCAAAGTGGAGGCTTGCATCAGGAGTCCTGTATGACAAGAAAGTTCCACTGAAACTCAAGGGGAAATTTTATAGAGCTGTGGTTAGACCTGCAATATTGTATGGGGAGGAGTGCTGGCCAGTGAAGAACTCTCATGTTCAGAGAATGAAGGTTGCGGAGATGAGGATGCTCAGGTGGATATGCGGGCTCACCAGGTTAGATAAGATTAAGAATGAAGTTATTCGAGAGAAGGTGGGGTGGCCCCGGTGGATGAGAAGATGCGAGAAGCGAGGCTGAGGTGGAGGAGAAGTCCTGATGCCCAGTGAGGAGTTGTGAGCGGCTGGCGATTGTCGGCGTTCGGCGAGGCAGAGGGAGGCCTAAGAGGTATTGGGTAGAGGTGATTAGGCATGGCATGGCTAGAATGCGGGTATCCGAGGACATGATCCTTGATAGGAAAGTGTGGAGGTCTGGTATCAGGGTTGTAGGATAGGGGCTCCTAGAGTTTTTCGTACTCCTCACCCGGGGTTGGGTGAGGCTTGGCATGGCTATCCATAGATGATTTTTGTTTTGGATTGAGTCTCCCTTATGGTAGTTACTGTATGATATTATTGCATGCTATTTTATTTATGTTTCTTATGTTTAGATAATTATTTACGCTATTTCTGCTGGAGTTACTAATGTTCTTTTGTTTTTGTTTTTGTTTTTGTTTTTGTTTTTGTTTTTCTTTCCTTCACTGAGCCGAGGGTCGATTGGAAACAGCCTCTCTGCCCTTTCGGGTAGGGGTAAGGCTCGTCTACATATTACCCTCCCCAGACCCACTTTGTGGGACTAGACTGGGTAGTTGTAGTTATTGTTATACATGAGACTAAAAGTGTGTTTGGTATGAAGGAAAATATTTTTCGAAAAATATTTTTTAATTTTCTCATGTTTGGTTGGCTTAAATGTTTTGAAAAATATTTTCCTTATCAAGAGAAGGGAAAACATTTTCCAAATCTCCTTCTCAACCTTCCACACCCTCACCAACCCACTCCACCTCCTCTACAAATTTTTTTTTTTTTTCAAATTTCAGTTTTTCCGTTACTACCCACCCTACTACCCCTCCCCCCTCCGCAAAAAAAAAAATTTACCTTACTTTTTTTTTTATTATTTTAAATTTCTATTTTTTTATTTTTCTGCACCACCCATCATTCATCTCACACCCCCTCCCCCCGCACAATTTTTTTTTGTAATTTAAATTTCTTTTTTTTTTATTTTACTGCTCCCCCGGCCCCACCACCCATCCCTATCCACCCCCTCCTCCTTGGGAAATAAATTTTAAATAAATTTTTAGTTTTAATTTTATTATTTATCGGTTTGAAGGCTTAAAATTTTATAAGTTCCAAAATTATGAGTTCGGAGGTTTATGTATTTGAAGTTTACGGGTTTAGAAATTATAAATTTACGCGTTCGAAATTTTGCGATTTTGAAAGTTTATATATTTGTAGGTTCGGAAAGTTATTGGTCTCAAAGTTTGGCTTCATATTTATTATATCTAAATTATTTATGAACACTCTTGAGAAGTCATTTTTCTTAATTTGCGTACCAAACACCGGAAAATAAATAAAATTACTACTTATTTTCCAAGAAAATATTTTCTTAAAAATTATTTTTGACGAAAAATATTTTTCGCTATACCAAACACACCCTAACTCTTCAAAAAATTTCTTTATATTTTGTATGTATTTACTTTGTATCTATAAAATACTTTATATCTAAAACATAGACGTAGCACTAAATAGATTGTTGTATAAGAATGAAGACGTAGCACTAAATTAGTGAGGGATATTGAGGAGATCCGCAGGGCCATGATTAGCAAGGTTAGCTAGCATACGCCTCCGCCTCCGCCGCCTCCGCCTCCGCCATGACTAGACAGAGAAAGAAGCTTCCTTCACCTTCGGGAGCCAAGGAAGATGAAGGAAATATGGAAACACGTGCTCAGTCCCATCGGTGCGATGGTTAACGGGTATGGGAAGTGCACCTACGGTATTTCACAACCCATCTCAAGATATGGGAATTGACGAAGTGACGCTCACACAGGCAATTGGAATTCAACAGAAGCTTCCACCATTAACGTTTGGGAGCTTCCTACCACAAATATTTTAACCTATTATGGAGAAAATTGAGTGTAGAATGGAACAAAGTCCAAAACCTAATCCGTCAAAACAAGCAGCCAAGGAAAAAATGGAGGAATCACTAGTACACCGGCGATTGCAATTTTCAGCGTCTGGTACTTTGTGCAGATTCTACCAACAGTGGCACCTTCATAGAGCAATGAAAAGAAGGATGAAGCAGTAAAATCGACCATGCAAAGAATCGGAGCTCCCAATTGGGTGAGGCCCTGAACTATGTTCCCCTCCTATGCGAGATGGTAGATTTGTTGTGCAAATTGAGGAAGCAGACACAAAGGAACAGGAAGAATACTGGAGTACTGCTCTAATTGGGTATGTTTTGGGTGATAACCCTTATGAAAAATCTATGGACAATTATGTGACAAATGTTCGGAATTTCATAGCTAAGCCTAGAATCCTTTATCATGGTGAATGATATTACATTTTTCAATTCCAGAATTGAGAGGAGCGAGATCTTGTTCTACAAGCAGGGCCTACACCTGCCATAACAAACCATTCATTTTGTAATATTGGAGCATTGATTTTCAATTCAATCCAGAATGTGTGAGTGTTATTCCTCTGTGGATGAAGTGTCCCCGACTTCCACTGGGATATTGGTCCACGGAAGCCTTGAGCAAATTGGCAAGAGTAGTTGGAAAACCTCTATGCACTGACAAAGTCACTACTGAAATGAGGAAGGTATCATATGCAAGAGTATTGGTTGAAACTGATGTCTCACATCCTTTACCTGAGAGCTTCAAAATGCAAACTCCAAAAAGGGTTATACACCAGCAGATAGACTATGATTGAAAGCCAAAATTCTGTTGTGACTGCATCAGATTTGGACATGATACCAATGACTGTTGGTTAAAGGAAAAACATGTAGCAGAGGAGGAATTCAAACAACAGCCAAAGAAAAGAAAAGGGAACCAAACCAGCAAAGTAAAACTACTCTAAAGTGGCTTCCAAAAGGAGCATAAGGCTAATGAAGCTGGTCCATCAGGGGTTCAAAATGAGAAACACTTGGAGGAACAACCTATAAGTAGGAAGGAAAGAATAGGATGTGATCAAGTTGCTCCTAAACAGCTAAATGTGCTACAAAGTAAGATCAAGAGAGACCAGCGCAGATGAGTAATGATGCTAGAGCCAACACTATAACAGGAAATGCTATGCAGCAAACATCAGTTGCAATATCCAGCTCTAGCAATATATTTGCAAAGTTGCAGGTAAATGAAACTGACAAAGTACCAGGGGATGCTGGCCCTGCCAGCTTCACCCAACAATGAACTTATGTACTTGGAATCTAAGAAGGCTGAATAAGCGCTATAAACAGAAAGAGTTGAGACTCACTCTTTCTGAGGAAGTATAAGGTGGACTTGTTGGATGTCTAGAAACAAGAGTAAAGGAAAGGAAGGTTACTACAATCCCAAAGAAGGTGGCTAGGGATTGGAATGCTTGTTGCAACTACACAACACATCCAAATGGCAAAATATAGACGTTATGGAAGAATAATATAAACTTCCAGGTACTAGTGATTGAGGATTAGTTCATGCACTATGAAATTCAAGAGATGAGCTCCAACTTCAAGGCACTGTCCACGGTGGTCTATGCAAGTAATGACATTAACCTAAGATATCAAATAACAACAACTACCCAGTATACTCCCACCAGGTGGGGTCTGGGGAGGGTAATATGTAGACGAGCCTTATCCATACCCGAAAGGGCAGAGAGGCTGTTTCCAATCGACTAAGATATCAAATGTGGAGGAAATTTATTCAGATAGGTGCCAGTATGCAGGACAATTGGTTACTGAGTGGGGACTTCAATAATGTTCTTTACACTGATGATAGAATAGGGGCACCAATTACACATGCAGAAACACAAGGATTCCAGGAAATGATAAATGTGTTACAGCTTTCTCCTGTGAAAAGTCTGGGGTGGTACTACACTTGGTGCAACAAACAACAGCCTAATAGAAGAGTTTATAGCAAGATAGATTGGGCTTTGGGCAATTTTAAGTGGCTACAACAATATAGCCATACTGAGGCTGAGTTCTTAAATTCGAAAATATCTGATGATCATTTTCAATGTAGTCAAAGGAATCAACAGAGGGGATCACACCCTAAACCTTTTAAGGCATACAGTCATGGAGCATTCAGACTTCAAAGGAATAGTAAAAAAAAGTATGGGAGCAGGATGTAAATGCAGACCCAATGTAGAGGATCTGGATGAAGCTAAAAAAGTTGAAGGGAGACATAAAAGAGCTAAACACTTACATGGCATCCTATAACCAGCAACTCAACCAGGCCAGACATTAACTAGAAATGATTCAGGATGAAGTAAAGATTCACCATTGGACCAAAGTCTGATTGATCAAGAGAGGATGGCACTGGCAGAGACAGAGAAATGGAGCAACGTAGAAGAACAAGTCTTAAAGCAAAAGTTCAGATCAAGCTAGATAGAATATGGTGATTCAAATTCAAAATACTTTCATGCTCAATGGAAACTGAGGACAAGCAAGAACTAAATTGCTTCCATCTAAAATGATAGTGGGGTTAGACTAACAGATCCTATACAAGTGGAAAATGAATTCATTTCCTTCTTTACAAAGCTCATGGGAGATGGAGGTAGTGCTCACAGATGCCCCAATTCAGAAGTCATACATCATGGACCTTGCCTCAACTTACAGCAGAAGATTGAATTGATTAAAGAAGTTTCAAATGAGGAATTTTGAATGCTATCAAGGATATGCCCCATGATAAGGCTTCAGGGGTAGACGGATTTCCTATTGAATTCTTTACTAAGCATTGGCAGGAGGTTCGAAATGACATTTGTGATGCCGCTAAGCAATTCTTTACAACTAGAAAAATGCACAGAGGAATCAACTGTACTGTTGTGACTTTAATTCCTAAAGTGCAAAACCCAAGCCATGTCAAATACTACAGACCTAATGCATGTTGCACAACTCTGTACAAGATAATCACCAAGGTTCTTACTACTCGAATAAAAAACGTCATTGGTGGACTCATTGGGGAATCACAATCTGCATTCGTTGTAGGTAGAAGCATCACTGACAACATCCTATTCACACATGAACTGTTCAAAGGCTATAACAGGAAAGGAATTTCCCCAAGATATGTCTGAAGGTGGATTTGGGGAAAGCATATGATACTCTGGATTGATGTTTCCTGGAGAGAATGCTGATAGAGCTTGGTTTTCCTCAAAAATTTATCAGCTGGATAATGGAACATTACAACAGTAACTTACTCTCTTAACCATAAATGGTGGATTGACAGCACCTTTCAGGAGAAGGAAGGGGATCATGCAGGGAGACCCAATGTTTGCGTATCTATTTGTCCTGGCCATGGAGTATTTATAGAGGGAGTTTGCACACAATTGGCGAAGAACAAAGATTTTAAATTTCAGCTCAGATGCAAAAAGCTAGGAGTGGTACATCTTTGCTATGCAGATGATCTTCTTATGTCTTGCAAGGCTGAAATAAACTCTATTCGATTGCTGAAGCAGACTTTTCTAACGTTTTCCACTGCCTCTAGCCTTCAAGCAAATGCAGACAAAAGCTATATTTACCTAGCTGGTATTTCAAACGACCAGAAACAGGACATCCTACAAGAACTGGGATACTCTGAAGGCACTCTAACCTTCAGATATTTTGGTGTTCCTTTTGCATCTAAAAAGCTATTAGTCATTCAATGTTAGCTATTTGTAGAGAAGATCACACAGAGGAGTAGCTGTTGGACTGTAAAATTACTTTCATATGCAGGTCAACTATAGCTGATTAAATCAGTTCTATTTGGAATTCTATCCTACTTGGCACAGATGTTTCTATTACCTAAAAAGGTTATGAAGATGGTTGAGGCTATATGAAGGTCGTTCTTATGGACAGGTGCATCAACTGTCTCTAAAAAGGCACTAGTTGCATGGGAGAAAGTATTTTTACCACAAGTTGCAGGGGGCCTAAATGTGATGAACATGATCTACTGGAATAAGGGAGCTGTGGCAAAGCATCTATGGGCAGTGGCAAAAAAGAAAGATTCTTTATGGATCAGGTGGATTCATACCTTCTATATAAAACACCATACATTGGGAACATGCCATACCTAAGAATGCAGCTTGGATGGTTAGGAAAATTCTGGAGACAAGGAAATTCATTGGAGAACTTCAAGGTATTCAGGGTGATCACAATAGCAAGCTATGCCAACTACAACAGGGAGAGGTATTTAGCATCTAAAAGCTCTATTGTCTGCAATTCCCTCAGTTACAGCGGGTGCCTTGGAAAGGTATCATTTGCAACAAAATCTACATCCCAGATTCAAATTCAAATTGTGGTTAGCACTACAGAGAAGATTGGCTACAATTGACAAGCTTCTGGAGTTTGGGGTTCAAGTTCCTCAGCAATGTGTCTTCTATCAGCAAGTTGATGAATTATTTGACCATCTTTTCTTTGAATGCATTATAAACAAGGAAATATGGTCTAGATTGTTGAAATGGTTGGTTCATAGTAGATCTATTCGAGATTGGCAAGATGAAGTTAATTGGATAAAGCAAGGTGCTACAAGAAAAATGGACATTGGACAATAGTGACCTGTGTATTTGGCATGTTGATCTACATTATATGGAGGGATAGGAACAAGCTCAGATTCCATGGAGGGACAGTAACCGTCAATAGCATCTGTGGAGAAATCGCAATTCATGTACACACAAGAGAAAGATCAATACAGAAATGGCAAGGGGCACTTAATCAGCTGAATTGTTATCCTTAGGCTACAATGTATTTTGTGTTAATCACGTTAGGCACTTAGTCGGACTGTCGGAGTATCTACATACTTAGATTATAGGTATTCATGTAATTAGGATTATGGATGATCAGCATCTACTTGCTTTGTAAAAATATTTTTTTGGAATGAATAGAAAACAGTATTTACCAAAAAAAAAATGGAAAAACTTGTCTTAAATAATGGCTTTGAAATACTAAAATATCTAATTGGAAATGTAACATTTCAAGTTTGAAACGATACAAGTGTAATATGAAATTTTATACTTGAGTTGTTTGGAGGGATAAGCATTTTCCATTTTAGAGATAACGTAAAGTTGTTGGACTGGACCAAAAGGATGTCAGATCTGACAAATGGAATAGACTTTTTTTGTCACACAGATTTGTAAACCCCAATCTTATATTTCTGAATTTAAAATTTGGGTTCACAAAATTATGAGACAAAAAGGTTATCTCATACAATTAGTATCAATTGTATGAGACACAAAATAAAATTTTCCGGCTGATTTCTTCTCTTGTTCCAAACATGAGAGTTAATAAAAGAGAAAATATGACTGTATACCCATTAATTTCAAATTATTTACTCGTTAATAATCAGCCCCAAATTATTTATCACTCCTACCTATACCCTCAAACTATTTACCCACTAATTCCCGATGAGAAGTTAACTCCTGCTTCCTTTAGCTTCTCTAGGATAGATGTGGTTGTGTCACCGTGCCCAACTGATAGTATTTTATTTCTTCTTATATTATATTAAATAATATTAATATTATATTTTTTTTCATATTCTCATTGAGTTCATTTGACGTGAACTCTAACTTACCACTTTCGTCACTAGAGGCAATTTTCGAGTTAAACAAGTTCTTAAATAATATTAATATTATATTTTTTCTTATTCTCATTAAATTCATTTGACAAGAGGGGTTGCTCTGATGGTAAGCAACCACACTTCCAACCGAGAGGTTGTGAGTTCGAGTCTCCCCAAGAGCAATGTGGGAAGTTCTTGGAGGGAAGGATGCCGAGGGTCTATTTGGAAACAGCCTCTCTACCCAAGGGTAGGGGTAAGGTCTGCGTACACACTACCCTCCCCAGACCCCACTAAGTGGGATTATACTGGGTTGTTGGTGTATTAAATTCATTTGACGTGAATTCTAACTTACCACCCGAATCACGTAGAAGCAATTTTCGAGTTAAACAAGTCTTTAAATAGTATTAATATTATATTTTTCTTATTCTCATTAAGTTTATTTGACATGAACTCTAACTTACCACTCTAGTCACGTAGAGGCAATTTTCGAGTTAAACAAGTCTCTATCTTTTCTCATTCAACTATCACTCTTCAAAGTAGGGGTACACAAAGAAAATCGTTAAACCACACTAAATCGATAATTCGAGTCAAATCATTTTTATTTATCATAATCGAAAAAGAATACAACTACCCAATAGTATATTGCTACGGTATAACAATATATTGTAGGAGTATATAGCTATACTGCAACAGTATACTATTATAGTTTACAATATACTGCAACGATATATTGTAATAATCGAAGACGAACACAATTACCTAATAGTATATCGCTACAATATACAATATATTTATTATAGTATACTGTAACAATATGCAATATACTGTAATAATATGTTGTAATAGTATATAATATTATATAATAGTATACTTATTACTCGTAAATTCACTTGCCTTTTTTCTTTTGATTTGCTTTAAGATTTTACCCCGAATGAGGGGTAAATTGAAAATATAATATATATATATATATATATATATATATATATATATATATATATATATATATATATATATATATATATATATATATATATATATATATATATATATATATATATATATATATATATATATACTCTTACAGTTAAATCCTTTTAGAATTATTTGAAAGTTTTATTGGCATGTGATATTATTTCAGTGTAACAATTGAATTAGAAAAAATTTAACCTTTTGCGTACAATTATATACCATGTTGATATATTTATATACTATATTGGTATCATATGTTAGTTAATATTTCTTGGTTGTATTAGCTACATTTAATTGGTACACAATTTGATTTTTCTTTAGTAATAATAGTTTTAAAAAAGAACAATAAAAATAATGAAGACGTTAAATAAAATTAGATTATGTTGAGAAAAAAATATTAAAAAAAGTTAAATGAAAAAAGAAAAGGAAAAAAGAAGAAAAGGAGAAAAAAGAAAAGGAGAAAAGAAAAAAGAAGAAGCATAGAAATAAAAAGAATTGGAGAATAAAAAAGAAATTCCTTATAAAAATTATTATGGGTAGAAAAATAAATGGGTAAACAAGAGTAAATAAAGTTTTGCTTTTGTGAGTAACTGTGTCAAACCCCTTTAATAAAGATCCCAATTTTCTATGCAAATGGTCGATCAAATTCATTATTTATTTGTTAGACGGTACTTACAAAGATTATTTTATTATACACATATTATATAGTAATTAAACATATATTATATATCCATTAATAATTTTTAATTTAACCGATTTAGGTGGCTATTTGGATTATATCTCCGGAGAGAAGAGAAGAGTAGGGTGATTCGAGTTACTATAGTGGATTGCCACTATATGATAAAGCTTCAATCTTTTGCTTTACCGAAAAGATTTTCATTAATTGATTAAAATAAATTAACATGGAGAATATCATTAAATAGAATTGATTAAACAAATAGAGTTCTGTTTATGGTGTAAAAATACTTTATTGATTTAAATCTGTTTAAAATCTTCAATGTGAATTTGGAAGTAATATCAGCCTCATGCTATATTGCAAATTTTGGAGAGAAACGAACACAAAACATAAGAAAAATTCAAAAATTTAACACCCGAAACGGGCAGGGACAAGAAGGTATTTAAGAAACTGATACAAATTACTCTAGGAAAGAATATTGATGTTGTTCTGAATTCTGCAAAAAAATTTCACCCTTACCATCAACACTCATTGTCGTGAATATCTCTCCTTCCACAGCCCATATTCTAGCGACTAAAAACACGAAAAATGCTGGAAAGGTAGTTAAACGAAGAGAGGGAGCGATAGATTTTGTGAGACAGAGGAGAGTGGCATTCGTTCTAAAATAGCTTGAAGAGAAGACCACCATGAGTTGCAAAGAAGGGAGCAAACACGAGGGATTCGACAGCCATCAGCTTGATAAGAATGTTCAATGATGGTCCAGATGTGTCCTTGAGAGGGTCACCAACAGTATCACCAATAACAGCAGCCTTGTGTGCATCAGATCCCTTGGGGCCAAGGGTTCTTGCATGTTCTGAGACTCCGGCCTACCGTTCAAAGACCAACACAAATAATTAGTGTTGAAATATAGTTTCTATAACTTGGTCCAAATGAAAGTTCCGACTAAAATATTTACCTCAATGTACTTCTTAGCATTATCCCAGGCACCACCTGTATTAGATGCAGAGATGGCAATCTACAAGAACAAAGTTGATCCAGGATTAGAGATTTAGACCATTTAAAGTATTTTAAAACACAACATCAATAAATGATCTGTTTACCTGTACACCAGAGACGAGAGATCCTGCAAGCACACCAGAAAGTGTTTCGACGCCAAACAAGATTCCAACAATCAATGGAGTGAGCATGACAAGAGCACCAGGTGCAATCATCTCCTTGATCGATGCATCTGTAGAGATCTTGACGCAGGTGGCGTAGTCAGGCTTGGCAGTTCCTTCCATGAGACCAGGAATGGTGTTGAATTGCCTGCGCACTTCCTCAACCATCTTAAGAGCAGCGCTTCCAACACTCTTCATTGTCATGGCGGAGAACCAATAAGGAAGCATGGCACCGACTAGCAAACCAATAAATACTTTAGGCGTCAAAACATCTACAGTGGAAATTGCTGCTCGGCTGACAAATGCCCCAAAGAGAGCCAGAGACACGAGAGCAGCAGAACCAATGGCAAATCCCTGCCATCATTACAGGTACAATCAAAGTTAAAATCACAAGATAATGTAGCAACTTCAAACTAAACCCCGGACGATGCTTAGCGTGTACGTATAAGCAAATTCATTTACCTTTCCAATAGCTGCAGTGGTGTTTCCTGCAGCATCAAGTGCATCAGTTCTCTCTCTGATTCTCTGGCTCATTCCAGCCATCTCAGCAATGCCTCCTGCATTATCACTGATGGGACCATATGCATCAATTGCCAAACCAGTGGCTATAGTGCTCAGCATTCCTAGGGCAGCAACTGCAATGCCATACATTGCAGCAAAGCTGAAGCTAACAAATATACTGACTGCTATGGCAAATATGGGGATGATCACTGATTTATAACCCAAGGCAAGGCCAAAAATAACATTTGTTGCAGCACCGGTCCGACATGAATCAGCAACATCTTGCACAGGGCTGGAAAGAGAAAAAGACAGCTTAAAATTTCTGACATCAAGAGCCATTGAAGCTAAGAAATTGACTACAAAAACCAGGTACCCACCTGTAAGCATTGCTGGTATAGTACTCGGTGACGAACCCAATAATAAGTCCAGCCCACAAACCAACTCCGACACACAAGAACAACTGCCTACAAGTTCAAATCAGATTCAGCTACCTGTGCGCCTCAGAATTAAACATTTTAAGAGACAGGGAAAGGAAGGTCAAAAAGCAGCTTTTTCATCCATTCAAATGGAAAAAGGTTTTGTCAAATCTTCTGCAGGGGATTCTTCTATCTTCATACTCATTTCATGCTTACAACTTTCAGTTTTTCACAACCAATCCCAAATATAATGAAACAATATACAGACAATGAGACAATGCAGGGGTGTCATTACACCAAGTTATAGAAGTAACAGCGGATTTTAGACTTACCAGCTTTTTACTTCTTTCTGAGCCCCAAAATTGAATATTGTGAAGGTCGATGGAAGGGCAATCCAAGTAACAGCAGCAATTCCAACTGTCATGAGAGCAGTTGAGATAACGAGTTGCTGCTTCAATGCTGGCTCGATTTCCTTAACAGCCTTGACTTCAAAGAAATCAGTTGCGAATAAGGTGGTAAGCAAACAAACGAGGATACCAACAGAGCTCACGAGAAGGGGATATAGCATAGCAGTGAACTCATGGTTGACACCGAAGGAGGAGATTGAAGCAACAACAAGAGCTGCACAGGATGACTCTGCATAAGACCCAAACAGATCTGATCCCATACCAGCAATATCTCCGACATTGTCACCGACATTGTCAGCAATAACCTGAGAGACCATTTGCACTTCAGAGCTAACTAGAAAAGCAGCTTTTTTAATAAGGCTGACTAAAAAATAAGTTTTTAAGTGGATTGTTAAAAGTAATTGATAAATAACCATACCGCTGGGTTTCTAGGATCATCTTCAGGGATGTTCCTTTCCACCTTGCCCACAAGATCAGCTCCAACATCTGCTGCTTTGGTATAAATACCTCCAGCAACTCTACCAAAAAGGGCCATTGAAGATCCACCAAGCCCATAACCTGTTATAGCCTCAAAAAGACCTTCCCAGTCATCACCATAGTACAACTTAAATAGAAGGATGGTTATGTACAAAACCAGAAGACCGTTTGCAGCAAGAAGGAAACCCATTACAGCACCAGATCTGAATGCAACAATAAAAGCCTTCCCAACACCTTTTCTAGCCTCCAAGGTAGTTCTGGCATTTGCATATGTGGCAATTTTCATTCCAAGGAACCCGGACACCACAGATGTAACAGCACCAAGCAAGAAAGATACAGTGCTGAAGACAGCAGTGGCAAGAGCGGGCTTGCAAGTTTTGGTGGTGTCATATGTACAGGATTGGTTCTTTGTGCTGAAACCCTCGACAGAGCCGAGGAAAAGGAAGATTAAAATTGCAAAAGCAACCATGAAAACACCAACATACTGGTACTCAGTAAAAAGGAATGATGTTGCACCTGTGGCATCAATAGATTCAAAGTTATTATCAGGGAGGTTACATTATAAAAGTTAACAATCAGGTAAGAGTTTTTTTAAGCTCTCTATGAGACACACTGATTATGCAGCAACAACACAAAATCTTCTTTACCAAAGAGTGACATTGCAATGTTCCAAATAAATTATCACCGAGAGAAACTAAAGGTATTTGCAGTATATAAGTTGACCAGAAAGCCATTTATCAATTGAACTTTAAACAAATCTAGCAATTCATACAACAGGATAAAAGAAAAGCCTTTTCAATCATTCGACATCCATAATAAGGCCAGTTGGTATCACTGCCAAAATTTAACTGTTCAATCTTACACTGAACAATGAACATTGTTTTGTCAACATTTTAAAATTATATTTTTTGGGCATCCATTTTAAAGTAAATCAACAATGTATAACTGAGACCAAATCACTCTTTTTGTATTCCTTTTTTTCTGTGTTTTCTTTTTTTTGCTAATGAGAAAAGCCATAATGGCTTATCCGCAGAAACGCAATCTCATTGGCAGAGTGCAAAATGTTCAGATCACATAACTTGAGACATAAAAGTCCTCTAATTTCTTTTCTTATAATTTAATGTTCTGAAACAGCCAGCCAGGATGCTCAATGTAAGTACAAAACTAGCCTTGTGGAAATCAGGGCAATTTGATCCCTCTAAACCTAAAATCAACCTTTTTTTAAATGAAATTATTAAAAAAATGCTCAGATATAATATTTATATCCATAAGATACTGGAAAAAAATTAAATTTGTTTATCTTAACTTATAAAAAGCAAAAAGACTTTAAGCATCAAGTATCTCAAAATCAGCAGCCTTGCCACTAAGGTGGCCATCTATATTAAACAACTGACACGTGATGGTGATGATAGCAAATTACCAAGCCAACACGGCATGTTAGATCTACTAATGTCAGAACAACACCGACAGGGCAAGTGTTTAACAGCAACTAGGAATTTCTTATTTTTTTTAGGTATGAAAGGTAGCTTGAGATAGTACCCAGTTTGCAATTAATTATGCCCTTCATAATCACAACCACCAAAGAAAGTTCCATTATAATTAAAGACCAAAAGTAAAGTCCAAGTCTAGAAAACGTGTGACAAAACCAAGAAAGAATTACATAATTTAATAGAGTTGAAGCCCTATGCGTGTATGGTGTAAAAAAATATTTACACAACCAAATTACAACAAAAATACTAACAGTGAAAATTTATATGATAAAAATTAATTAATAATCTAGTAAGAATGATAACTACCTTATTATTATAGGTTAAACTGATAGTGAAAAAGAATAGACAATATAAAAAATATTACATAATTAAATTATATATAAGCTGATTATATGTGAATCAATACGATAAGAATTAATTATAACCTAGTAAAATGATAATTAACTTCCAATCACTAAATAAAATCACTAATAGTGAAAACATATTTTGTGCACGTAAAATTATTTAGACAACACAATTTACCTATAAGATAATTACACGTAAATGTAAATGATAAAATTAATAGGTGACCTAGTAATTATGATAACTAATTGGCTATCACTAGTAAAGTATATAAAAAAACTTCTATGCAGTAAAAAATAAGGTTATTACATGAATCTATGTAACAAAAATTCAGTGATAACCTAATAAAAATAATATTAATTTATTATCACAGATTAAATTACTAATAATATATTAAAAGAAATTTTTGTACTAATAATATCATTGTATATAACTTAAATAACTTAAATCCAATTTGATAACGAGAACAACACGGAATGAACAAAAAAGCTAGATCTTTACCCACCAGCAAAAAAGAAACTAACTTACAGCATTAATCAGCACATCACATCTGAAATTACCAAAACAAACAAAATAAAACAATTAAATTAACATAATTACATAGAAATTACTCCAAATTAACCTTGCAGTAAGCACAGAAACAGTTCTTATCATTTTACTCATATTCACCGTCAATATAATTAGGAAAAACCACTCCACAAAATGTACCTGTATAAATTAAGTGCACAAATCAAGGTTTATCAGCTATTCAGCAAAAAAAAGAAGGCAGATCAAATTAAAGGCAAAATGTACAAAATCCACGTAAATGAGTTCAAAAATTATACTAAGAGTTCTATTGCATTAAGTAATTAATTACCGATAAATTTCTTAAAAAATTAGTAATCTCACAAAAAAGGATAACTAGCTATCACAAATTAAAATTCATGAATAGTGTAAAAATGATATAGTAATAGTCAATGTATTAACTTCAATCCAAAAATCAAACAACAGCAAAAGCAAACGTGATGCATATTTACTGCGGTAACTTTTTTTACCTTCGGAAATGGCGTTCTGAATTTCGGCGCATTTCTGAACAACGCTATGGTCATTAATGCCTTCTTCTTCTTCAATGAGCGATTCAGCAGCGTAACCATTCTTATCGTCGGCGGCGCCGGAGGACTTTTCAGCACTGAGCGTCACTTTAGAGACGAGAAACCATTGAAAAAGCGAGAAAGCGATGCCGACGACGGCACATACCGGAATCAAAATCTCCGTTCCGAGATCTGATAAAATTTGCGCTCCCATAACTCCGACCGACGGCGGACTACCGGAGCTCCGGTGAGAAATGAAGGGAAAAATAGAGAGAGAAACGGAGATTTGTGTGAAATGTGCTTTGTGGTTACACTGAAGAAGTGTGAAGATAGATATATGTGAGAAGGTTTTTATGTGTTGATATTTATAGTGTAAAGCTGCGCTCGTCAGGTATATAGATAAATGGACTTCTGTTAGGTTGTAAAAATCAAAACTACGAACTTTCTATTTTTCTTTTTCTCTTCATTTTATTTTCAAATTCTTTTTTATTGACTATTCCTATACGCCGAGGGTCGCATGGAAGCAGCATCTCTGCCCTTTTGGGTAGGGGTAAGACTGCCTACATATTACCTTCCCCAGACCCCACCTGGTGGGAGTATACTGGGTAGTTGTTGTTGTTGTTGTTTTTTATTGACTATAGCCAAGTGCTCATTTATTAAAGAAAATTTAGGTGGGGGTTTGGTTAAAGTTTTTCGAAACTTGTGTTTGCTTATTAAGGATTTGTGCACTATGAGTAAAAAGGATATTTACATCTTTTAAAAGCTAATTATAGTTAATTTTATTTTAAAATAGATTTAAGTGAGGTTTATTTGTTTTTCGAAACTTGAGCGAACGTAGTAAAAAAATTCCACAGTTATACGATTAGATCACTTAAAAAATAATTTAAGTAATAAGTATTAATTAGTATTTTAGATGATAATAATAAATATATGCTATAACAAGTTAAATTATGTTGATTGTGTAAAAAGAATTTACACATATCAGTATATGTAAGTTAAATTTTTTGAAAAAACTAATATTAACTTAAGATTTTTTGATTAACTTTTTGTAAGATTTTTTCAAACTCAACAACATCCTTAAATAACCTTGAGTTTTGTTGATAAAATAAAATACACTTGATATAAATAAGCTGCTAGATTTTAAACTCGAGTCTCACCTACCTAATTGACAGTTGAGAATCTAAATATATGGATATAGGGAGAGTTAAGGAAGTAATTTGGTAGAAATATGACATTACATATTATAAAAGCTTTTGTCCAACTATAAAAAAGGCAAATTATGAATGGTAAACAAGTTAATAACCAATTAGTTTGTTAATTAGGTGCAAATAAATCTTATGCATCAACAAATGACTATTGATAGGCTGGCTCGGCCACGAATTCCCTTGCTAGTTTTGGGATTTGTGTTTTGAATATGAAGTTTCCTTCGAAGCTTTAGACAAAAGTGTTATGTCGGAGATTGCTTTTAGCTTTATATTTTTTAAAGATAGAATTAGATTTTTAATCTCCCTTCAAAAAGTAGGAGTAATTTTCCTTCGCAAATGATGTCATAGCTAATGCTCTTTCGAAAAGTCATTCTTTTTGGCATTGCTAAATGCTCCGCTACGAAGGTCACGGGTGGCGAAGAGCCGACATCGAGGAGCCAGACTGCACGAAAGATCCGTTGAGAGTTCGTCTCGATATGAAACAGTACGATCCTTTTTACTATTGTATTGAACAATAAAAAAAGAGTTCAGTACTATTCAGTCCCCAACTTTTTCTTCCGAATGACATATTTGTCGGACGCTATCTTCCCTATTTTCAAGTTAATAACCAATTTATTTTCTTTCATTAGATATCTTTAGTTAAATTCTGTGCATTAATAAAGGTGGAGTTATGGTGTGAAGTTTGTGGATATCAAATTGTACTTCTTTTAAAATATTGAATTTTAAATTATTAATTTATTCATATTTAATTAATTTTTTTAAACAAGTATAAAATTAGAATGAAAACTACTGAATTCGCCGTTGGTACTTTAGTTCCACCCTATGCATCAATGGCTTAAAAAGAACATAAATTTTTTTTATATAAAAATAACATTATCCTGTATTAATATTAAAAAACAAATAAACACATGTTATACTATGTGGCAAGAGGAATAATGTTTTCAACCAACAATGTGAGCTATAATATTTTGATCGATATACACAAAATTCTATAATTCTTTTTAAATAAAATGATTTGAGGGTATCAATTAAAAGAAATTAGATAGCTTTATGCAAAGTAATAAATATTTGAAGGTCCAAAATTAAACAGAAAAGTTGTAAAAAAAAAGGTAAGAGAATTTAAAGTTAGTGTGAATTACACGCTAAGTAATACTACCGATATAGAAGATAATAAGATGAGCATCCACGTCAGAGATGAGAAGGATAAAGAGATTAGCTTCAACCCTTCCAACGGACAAAAGAAACCGAATATTGTAAAAAAGGAAAGCGGTCATTATTTAAGAGATAATTGTTGGAAAACAATTAATTAATTAAGAGATAATTAAAAGTCTAAACGACTCTCTGAAATATCTTCCTTAAATATAATGGACAGAAGAGACGAACCATAGAAGGAAAGGTGGCATATTCGCATAAACTCTTTACATATTTTTATTGTAACGAGAAAATAAAAATACTCCATTCGGTTTTAAAATAAGTAATTTTTTTTGTTTTTTTCTTATTGTCTAAAATGAGTAATTTTTTCAGATTTTAAGAATGAATTAATTATTATTTCCTACATTATTCATGGAGTAAATAGAGTTGGAATATGTGTTAGAACTATTTATGTGAAATATTAAACGTTAATATGGTCAATTCTATTGTTAATTAATGCTAAAAGGTGAATTTCTTAATCAACGTGAAACCATCCAAAAAATTACTTATTTTGAACCGCAGCGAGTGACAAGTTCCAATCCATAGTAGGCCATTAAAGCCTCATTTGTTTCCACTTAAAGGAGGTCTCAAGCTTAATTATTTAGACCTCAGAGTTTGTTTTAAAAGTCCAATCTTAATTATTCAGATCTTAATTATTAAGTACTTATTTTTTAATTTCATAATCACTTAATGAGCCTGAATAGATTTGTATTACTTCCTTCGAACCATATTAGATGTCCTGATTACTAAATATATTTGATAGATCATAATTGTCATTTTAGAAAATCAAAGTATAATTAATTATTTTTTCCATTTAGCCTCTTTTTTTTGTTGTCTTTAGATTTTGGCCTTTTCATTTATTTGCTGTTTTTTATTATGATACTATTATTTTTTTCTTCTGTTGTTACGGATCTATTGACGTTGAGCCGAATGTCTTTCAGAAACAGTCCCTCTGTTCCTTCAAGGTAGGAATAAGATCGACATATACGATACCCTCCTTAGACTCCACTAATAATATTCTACTGGATTGTTATTGTTGTTTTCATTTGGCCTTCGTATTAAATGTTCTCGAATGTAAAATGTTGACTAGCTAGTATAAAAACTTTAAAATAAAGAGTATTAAATAAGGTTATAATAGTTAAAAAGCCCTCTTTTTTATAATTTCTTAAGGGACATCTAAAAGATAAATATGATAACCGGAGGAAGTACTATCGAGAGTGTAGTTAGGATCAGTGTTTTAAAAAATATTTTTGGGACTAGTCTCGATGCTCGCCCTCAAACGAAGCACTATCTAAATGCGTTGAGGATCATGTGCCGAGGAGGATCCATGGTTAAAATTTTTTGAGGTTTAACCTTTAATGTTTTAAGCTTGAACACATAATCGTAAGGATGGGCATAATACCGGCTAAACTAAAAAAATTAGTTGAACCGTAAATTTTGATTTTTTAATTTCGATATAACCTATTATTCGATTGGTATATGATTTATAAATTATTAAATTTTGATATTCGTTGCGGTTTATGATTTGGGTATTTCGATTTTTAGTTAAATTGAAAAACCAAAGTTACGAGAGATTCAATGCTCACCGCAATTGCTGCCAATCCCTTTCTTCTTATTGTTTTGCGGATCTATCTTTACTGTATACTCCCTTCGTGTGATGACTATGGGTCATC
This sequence comes from Nicotiana benthamiana, assembly GCA_034376525.1. Lineage (NCBI taxonomy): Eukaryota > Viridiplantae > Streptophyta > Magnoliopsida > Solanales > Solanaceae > Nicotiana > Nicotiana benthamiana. Next base: position 129,922,375 of record CM067335.1, on the reverse strand, counting down.
ACCTGTTTTTTATTTATTTTGTATATCTAATGTATTAAAATTCTTATTTGAGGTTGTCTCGATTTGTGTGTACAGTTTTGGTGCACAGCCAGAAAGCGTAGATATGAATTCTGTGAGAAAATACTAATTTTTAATATTAAATTGAATAAATTTGACTTCGATCAATAGTCATAATTTGACGATCTCGGAGGGTCCGTAGGAAAATATGGGACTTGAGTGTATGCCCGGAAGCAAATTGCAAAGTCCCAAACCCGAGAAATGAATTTTTGAGTAAAATTATTTTTCTGAAATTAGTAAGGAAAAATTGAAATGAAAATGGAGTAGAACGTGTTGGTATCGGGCCCGTATTTTGGTTCCGACGCCCAGTACAGGTCTTATATGTGGTTTAAGATATTTCTATGAAGTTTGGTTGAAATCGGACGTCGTTTGACGTGTTTCGGACTTAAAACTCTAAATTTGAAAGTTTATAAAATTTGAAGAAAAACTAGTGATTTAGAGGTTTGATAAATTGTTTTTGATGTTATTATGACGATTTCATCGTACGGTTAAGTTTGTAGGATGTTATTGAGTTAGTGTATGTGGTTGGTTAGGAGCCCCGAGGGCTCGTGAGTGTTTTGGAGGTATTTCGGAGTGTTTTCGGACTTAGGAGGATTGCAGATTTTTAGCTTTAGCAGGACCCTCTTCTTCGCGTTTGCGAAGTTTCAGACCTTTCCTTCATCGCGTTCGCATCATTCGCCTCGCGTTCGCATAGAGTCATCTGGCCCTGGTGGGGGGGGGGGGGGACTCAGCCTGATTTTCCTCTTCATGTTCGCACTAACACCTTCGCGTTCGCGTAGCCTTGTAAATCCCTTCATCACGTTTGCACCAGTACCCCCGCGTTCGCGTAGACCAAGTTCTGGACCCCCAGATTTTCCTCTTCGCATTTGCACTCCTCCCATCGCGAACGCTATGGTTTTCTAAGTTCACCCTTCGCGAACACTACCTTCTTTACGCGAACGCGAAGGGCAATATTTTCCCAGTTATATTTTAATTCCAGAATAAGTGTATTGCGGGATTTTTCATAAAAACACACGAGCTCCTTCTTCTCCAAGGTCCTTAGGCATCCATTGGAGCTCCTTTTTACCAAAACTTCTTGGGTTAGTAAATCTTAACTCGTTTTCTTCATTTTCCATCAATAATCATTGAATTCCTAAGCCTAAAACATGTAATTTATGGTAGGAATTGGGGGAATTGAGTAGAGTTAGAGCTTTTTACTTTTTCTTGATTTAAACCACATTTTGGAGTCGAATTTGAAAACAAATTACATATTCGGGCTCGTGGAGGAATGAGTGATATGTTTTGGTCCGAACCTCATGTTGTGACCAAGCAGGCCTGGGGTCGAATTTTGGAATTTTGGGAAGAAAGCTTGAAAATCTATAATTAGGCATTGGGTTTGATTTGTTTAGCATATATTAATACTATGAAGTCATTATTGTATAGATTCGATTGAGTTGGAGCCGAATTCGAGAGGGAAAGTGGTTGTTGTGGATTGATTTGATCGTGGAAGTTGAGGTAAGTGTTTGGTCCAATCTTAGCTTGAGGAAATCGGTGTTGAGTCTTATTTTCTACTTGCTAAATTGTCGAGTATGATGTATAGGCATGGTGACGAGTATCTATACATTAGTATCTAGCATGACTGTGAGTCCTTATATTGCGATTATTTTGATTTTTTAGTTGTAACTTCCATGCTTATTTAATGATTTCTATATGTTGTAAACAGCATGTGAAAGAAATTGTGATTTCTAACTTCGAAGAGCATTGGCCCAAGTTGTAACACGAATTGTGAAGGTATATGAGATAATTGAATTCTTTAGAGCATTATAAAGTAAGAAATGGAAGAAAGAAAAAAAGTTATTGGTTTATCCCTTGCCGAGATTTTTTGTTGTTTTGTTGATTTCCTCCCTTGCCGAGATATTGAGGTTGCTGATATTGTTTCCTTGCCGGGATTTGACTACTTAATTATACTCCTTTGCCGGGATTTCTATCATCTGTTGTTTACTCCCTTATCCCTTACTTGTGATTGTTGTTTGGGTGAGGAAGAGTGATAAAGCACAAAGGGTGATGTCATTCAATGTTTGATATTGTGAGGAAAGAGTGTAAAGCACGAAGGGTGATGTCGTGCCGTACGATGTACCATTCCAAATTGATATTCATTGTTTGATATTGTGAGGAAAGAGTGTAAAGCACGAGGATTGATGTTGTGTCGTACGATGTACCATACAGTACTAATATTCATTGACTATATATTGTGAGAAAAGAGAGTAAAAGCACGAAGGGTGATGTCGTGCACATGATTTAGTGATACGATTGATTTGGTGAGAATGAGAGTAAAAACACGAAGGGTGATGTCGTGCAAGTTTGTGATTTCTCATTCTGGTTTTGCTGTTTCCATCTTTATTTGGGATTTCCTATTTATAACTGTTATCTCCCACAATGTGTTCTCCCTTCCTTTATTGATTGTTTAATTCCTGCATTTCTTTCCGTGATATATATATATATATATATATATATATATATATATATATATATATATATATATATATATATATATATATATATATATATATACAATATGCACATGTTTATTTGATAGTCTGGTCCTAGTCTCGTTACTACTTCGCCGAGGTTAGGCTAGGCACTTACCAGCACATGGGGTCGGTTGTGCTGATGCTACACTCTGTGCTATTTTGCACAGATCCAGGTTTTGGACAACAGCAGCAGTAGCGTGGGAGCAGGCCTTCAGTCCAGCAAGACACCGAGGTAGCCTTGCAGGCGTCCACAGGCCTGGCGTCTCCTCTATCCTTTATTTTAGTTTGTTATCTCATTGTATTCGAGGAAAATAGATATATTTCATTTAGACGTTGTATTTAGTATTCTTCGATGTTCGTGAGTATTGTGACACCAGTCTTGGGTAGAGGCTTATGTTGCATTCTTTCGCATTTCTATTAAATTTTCTTTAATTTAAGACTTCCGCTTATTTAGTTAAATCAATTGCTTTTATTTTGATGTTGAGAATTGTTAAAAGGGATTGTGTTGTTAATGAAACATTAATTAATGTTTGGCTTTCCTAGCTCCCAATAGTAGGTGCCATCACGACTCCCGAGGGTGGGAAATTCGGGTCGTGACAAGTCGGTATCAAAGCACTAGGTTACATAGGTCTCACAACTCACGAACAAACTTAGTAGAGTCTGAGGGATCGGTATGGAGACGTCTGTATGTATCTCCCAGAGGCTACAGAGTTAGGAAATATTTCACATTTGTTATTTCTTGTCGTGCGATTCTGTTTCTCAAATATTGATTTTCTTTCTACTCTGTTCTTTCGCAGATTGCGAGAACACGCACTTTCTCATCTTCTGATCAGTAGTCCGAGCCCCAAGAAGCTCCAACTAGGGGCATCGGACAAGTCCGTGCTAGAGGCTGAGGTAGGGGCAGAGCTCAGCCCCAAGCAGCAGCACCAACGACGGAACCTCGGGTTGATTATAAGGAAGAGGTTCCAGCCCCAGCAGTTCCGGTGGGCCCAACTCAGGTCCCAGAGAGGTTTATTGCTACCCAAGTTCTTCAGGACGCTTTGGTCCGATTGGTGGGTCTCATGGAGAGTGTTACCCAAGCGGGTTTGCTTCCTGTAGCACCAACTGTCTCTCAGGCGGGAAGATGGGCCCAGACTCCTACTACACGTACTCCGGAGCAAGTAGCTCCCCAGGTTCAGATTCCAGTAGTTCAGCCAACTGTCAACTGAGGGTGGTTGCTCAGACCGGCGATGGAGTGGCTATGTCCGTAAATGCTTTGTGGAGGCTGGACAGGTTCACCAAGCTCTTCACTATTACCTTCATCGGTGCACTTACCGAGGACCCTCAAGATTATTTGGACAGCTGCCACGAGGTTCTTCGGAACGTGGGTATTGCTGAGTCCAATGGAGTTGATTTCGCTGCATTTTGCCTATCTGGATTTGCCAAGACTTGGTGGAGGGATTTCTGTTTAGCTAGACCAACAGGGTCTCCAGCCTTGACTTGGGAGCAGTTCACACATACATTTATTGAGAAGTCTCCTTGTCATACAGTGTGAGGCCTATCAGAGGTAGTTCGAGCGTCTCCATTAGGGATCCCTGTCAATTACCTAGTACGAGACCATGTTTATTGAGTTGGCTCGCCATGCTATTGTCATATTGCTACTGAGAGAGATAGAGTGAGACGGTTTATTGATGGACTCATCCAGCCTATTCGTCTCCAGATGGCTAGATAGGCCGGGAGTGATATCCCTTTTCAGGAGGCGACCAATGTGGCCCGAACAATCGAGATGGTATTGCCACGGGGGTGGTCATAGAGCAGATAAGAGACCCCGCCAGTCAAGCCGCTTCAGTAGTACCTCATCTGGAGGCAGAGATTCATATAATAGGGGCCAGCCTTCTAGGCCTTTCTAGTCAGCCCTCCAGGTTTCTCAAGGTGCCCCAGGTAGTCGTGGTTCTCACGAGCACTATTCTGATCAACAACCATTCGGTGCACCGCCAGCTCCTATCAGTGCAAAGCCATTTCAAAGCTTCCGTGGAGGTCATTCGGGTCGACAAGGTTAGTCTCAGTTTCCTCAGTAGCCGAGGTCTTACTACACATGTGGTGATCTTGGTCACATTGCCAGATTTTGCCCTCACGCACCAGGTAGTTCGCAGCAGCAAGATTCTCGCTCCATGGTACAAGCCTCGGGCTGTAAGGTGGAGGTAGAGGTGCTAGAGATGGAGGTAGAGGTCATAGAGGTGGAGCTCAGGCCGCTAGGGGTGGAGGCCAGCTAGCAGGCGCCCGTCCTAGAGATGTGGCTCAGAGATGTGGGGCCCAGCCCTAGTATTATGCTTTTCCAGCCAGGCCATAGGCTGAGTCTTCAGATGCAGTCATTACAAGTACTATTCTGGTTGGTGATAGAGATGCTTCAGTGCTATTTGATCCAGGGTTTACGTATTCATATGTGTCATCTTATTTTACACCGTACATGGTCATACCTAGTGATGCATTGAGTATTCTTGTTTATATGTCAACACCGATGAGTGATTTTATCGTGGTCGACCGAGTTACCGAGTTCATCATTCCAGTGTTGTACTGATTGGGGGTCTTGAGACCCGTGTCGATTTGTTGCTTTTAGACACGGTAGACTTGATGTCATATTGGGGATGGATTGGTTGTCCCCATATCATGCTATATTGGATTGACATGCCAAGACCGTGATCTTAGCCTTACTAGATTTTTTTCTGTTTAGAGTGGAGAGGGACTCCTGTCATTCCACTCACAGTGTTATCTCATATGTGAAGGCTCGATTTACGGTCGAGAATGGGTGTTTGGCTTATTTGGCCTATGTCTGTGATTCCAGTGCTGAGGTCCCCTTTATTATTTTGTTCCCATTGTTCGAGAGTTACATGACGTGTTCCCTTCAGACCTGTCGGGTATGCCATCCGACAGGGATATCGAATTTTGCATTGATGTGACTCTGGGCACTCAGCCCATTTCTATCCCGCCATATCGTATGGCCCCGCCAGAGTTGAAAGAGTTAAAGGATCAGTTGCAGGACCTGTTGGAGAAGGGTTTTATTAGACCTAGTGTCTCGCCTTGGGGTGCTCCAGTGTTATTGTCAAAAAGAAGGATGGGTCAATGAGAATGTGTATTGATTACATGCAATTGAATAAGGTAACGATTAAGAATAAGTATCCACTACCAAGGATTGATGATTTGTTCGATCGGCTTCAGGGTGCTAGGGTATTTTCCAAGATTGACTTGTGATCTGGCTACCATCAATTGAGGATTAGGGCATCTGATGTCCCTAAGACAACTTTTCGCACTCTGTAGGGGCATTATGAGTTCTTGGTCATGTCATTTGGGTTAACTAATGCCCAGCAACATTTATGGAGTTGATGAACTGAGTGTTCAGGCCTTAATGTTCGTGATAGTATTTATTGATGATATTTTGGTATACTCCTGCAGCCAGAAGGAGCACGAGCATCACCTTAGAGTGGTTATTTGCCAAGTTTTCCAAGTGTGAATTCTGGTTGAGTTCAGTAGCATTTATGGGTCATGTTGTATCAGCAGAGGGTATTCAGGTGGACCCAAAGAAGATTGAGGCAGTCAATAACTGGCGTAAACCAGAATCAGCTATAGAGATTCGGAGTTTCTTGGGGTTGGCATGCTACTATCGTCGATTCGTGGAGGGGTTTTCATCTATTGCAGCCCCAATGACCAGATTGACCCAGACGGGTGCCCAGTTCAGTTGGTCGGAGGAGTGTGAGGCGAGCTTTCAGAAGCTCAAGACAGCTTTGACTACGGCAGCGGTATCGGTTTTGCCCACAGGTTTAGGACCTTACACAGTCTATTGCGATGCTTCCCGTGTTGGTCTTGGTTCAGTGTTGATGCAGGATGAAAAGGTCATTGCTTATGTTTTGAGGCATTTGAAGATTCATCAGAAGAACTACCCAGTGCATGATTTGGAGTTGGCAGCTATTGTTCACGCCTTGAAGATTTGGAGGCACTATTTGTACGGCGTGGCATGTGAGGTTTTCACTAACCATAAGAGTCTTCAGTACTTGTTCAAGCAAAAGGAGTTGAATTTTAGGCAGATGAGGTGGTTGGAGTTGTTGAAGGACTATGATATCACCATTTTATATCACCCAGGGAAGGCCAAGGTGGTGGTTGACGCGTTGATAGGAAGTTATCCAGCATAGGCAGTCTTGCTTATATTCCGATTGGCCAAAGACCGCTTGCTTTAGATGTTCAGGCCTTGGCCAATCAACTTGTGAGGTTGGATATTTCTTATGCTAGCTGGGTGTTAGCTTGCACGGTTGCTCGTTCTTCATTATTTGAGCGTATCCGAGATCGACAGTTTGATGATCCCCATTTGTGTGTCCTTAGATAAACGGTGCAGCGTGGAAGTGCCAAGCAGGTGACCTTAGGTGATGATGGTATTTTGAGATTGCAGGGGCGAGTTTGCGTGCCTAATGTTGATGGGATTCGAGAGTTGATCTTAGCGGAAGCCCATAGTTCCTGGTATTCTGTTCATCCGGGCGCTGCGAAGATGTATCCAAATCTGAGGCAGCATTATTAGTGGCGTAGAATGAAGAAAGATATTATTGCATATGTGGCTCGATATTTGATCTATCAGCAGGTTAAGTATGAGCATCATAGGCCTGGAGGATTATTTCAGGGGATTGAACTTCCCAAGTGGAAGTGGGAGAGGATTACCATTGATTTTGTTGACCCGGAAGAGGTTCGACGCAGTTTGGGTCATTGTTGATAGGCTGACCAAGTCAGTTTTCATTTCATTCCTATGGCAGTCTCATATTCATCCGAGAGATTAGCTGAGATTTATATCCGGGAAATTGTTCGCCTTCATGGTATGCCGGTATCTATCACTTCGGATTGGGGTACGCAGTTTACCTCGCATTTCTGGAAAGCAGTTCAGATAGAGTTGGGCACTCAGGTGGAATTGAGTACAACATTTGATCCCCAGACGAACCATCAGTCCGAGGAGACTATTCAGATCTTACACGATATGCTTTGAGCCTGTCATTGACTTTGGAGGCTCGTGGGATCAGTTTTTGCCCTTAGCAGAGTTTGCCTACTACAACAGCTACCAGTCGAGCATCCAGATGGCCCCTTATGAGGCTTTATATGGTAGGCGGTATCGGTCTCCTGTTGGATGGTTTGAGCCGGGAGAGGCTCAGTTTTTTGGGTACAGATTTGGTTAAGGAGGCCTTAGACAAGGTCAAGATAATTCAGGATAGGCTTCGTTTAGCTCAATCTAGGAAAAAGAGTTATGTACCGCAAGGTTTGAGATGTAGCATTTATGGTTGGTGAGCGGGTATTACTTCGAGTGTCGCCTATGAAGGGCGAGATGAGATTTGGGAAGAAGGGAAAGCTTAGCCCAAGGTTCATTGGTCCGTTTGAGATAATTGTTCGAGTGGGAGACGTGGCTTATAGACTTGCATTGCCGCCTATCTTATCAGCCACGCATCTAGTTTTTCATGTATCCATGCTTCGGAGGTATCACGGCGATCCAGCCCATGTGTTATACTTCAGCACTGTCCAGTTGGACAAGGTTTTGTTTTTTGAGGAGGAGCCGATAGCTATTCTAGACCAACAAGTTCGTCAGTTGAGATCCAAGAGTTATCATTCTGTTTGTGTTCAGTGGAAAGGTCAGCCCCCTGAGGCATCGACCTGGGAGTCCGAGTCTGCTATGTGAAGTGGTTATCCTCATCTTTTCCCCGACTCAGGTACTTCTTTCTTTTGTCCGTTCGAGGATGAACGGTTGTTTTATAGGTGGAGAATGTGACAACCCGAAGGGTCATCACCTGTTTCTTTATTCATTCCGTGTCTCCGAGGCCTTAAAAACCTTATTTAGGGTTTCCTTGATTTGCCCGTGGAGTCTGGACGCTTAGCCGAAAAGCTTAGATATGAATTCTGTGAGAAAAATGCTAATTTTTTGTACTAAATTGAATAAATTTGACTTCGGTTAATATTTTGGGTAAACGGACCCTGACCCGTATTTGACTGTTCCGGAGGGTCTGTATGAAAATATGAACTTGGGCGTATGCACGGAATAAAATTCCGAGGTCAAAGCACGAGAAATGAATTTTTGAGTAAAATTGTTTTTTGAAATTATTAAGGAAAATTTGAAATGAAAGTGGATTAGATCATATTGGTATCGGGTCTGTATTTTAATTCCGGCATCGGGTACAGGTCTTATATGTGGTTTAAGATATTTCTGTGAAGTTTGGTTAAAATTGGATGTCGTCTGACTTGTTTCGGACTTAAAACTCTAAATTTGAAAGTTTATCAAGTTTGAAGAAAAACTAGTAATTTTGAGGTTTGATTCATTGTTTTTGATGTTATTTTGGCGATTTGATCGCACAGTTAAGTTCGTAATATGTTGTTGAGTTAGTGTATGTGGTTGGTTAGGAGCCACGATGGCTCGGGAGTGTTGCAGAGTGGTTTTGGATTTAGGAGGATTGCAGGTTTTTAGCTTCAGCAGTTGCAGAACCCTTCTTCTTCGCGTTCGCGAAGCCTTTCATACGTTTGCGAAGCTTCAGACCTTTCCTTCATCGCGTTCGTATCATTCGCCTCGCGTTCGCATAGAGTCATCTGGCCCTAGGGGGGGGGGGACTCTGCCTAATTTTCCTTTTCACGTTCGCACTAACACCTTCGCGTTCGTGTAGCCTTGTAAATCCCTTCAGCGTGTTCGCACAATACCCCTATGCTCGCGTAGACCAAGCTGGACCCCCAGCCTTTCCTCTTCGCATTCGCTCTCCTCCCATCATGACTCCCGAGCTTGGAAAATTCGGGTCGTGACACTCCGGTTTAAAATAAGTGATTTTTTAAGCTTTTTTTTGTGGTCCAAAATAAGTAATTTTTTCATATTTCAAGAATAAAATAATTATTTTTTTCCTACATTGTCCTTGGAGTAAATAGTGTTGGAATATGTGTTAGAGTATTTATATGAGATAGTAAAGGTTAATATGGTCAATTTTATTTTTAATTAATGTTAAAAGGCGAATTTCTTAATCTATGTGAAAACATCATAAAAATCACTTATTTTAGACCGAAAGGAGTAATGATTATAGTTTTACAGTTGTGGGGGTCATATCTATTATTTGTTATACTTTTAGTGAATTTTAAAAATAAATTTATGCATTTTATAAAAAGATATAGTTTCAATTGAACCTTGGCCGTTGTGTGTGGAATTCGCCCCTGATCATTTGCGCGGCTAAATTCTGTGAGGCTTACACCCTCAAACGCCCCATTGTGCACTCTAAACACATGTAATGCTCGACGCTCAGTACTCGCCCAATAATTTCTATGCAAATCACGTGTTGAATTTACGTATTAACAATGTTGACCTTAAAACTCTTTAACAAATGTATAATTAATTTTATTCAACTCAAATAATGAACTATAGTATTGTATACTTACTAATTGAGAATATCGTGAATGTGAATATCATTTGAGTATTTCTTCTATAAATAGATGACCAACATTTATATCTTTACTTGCTAGATTTTCATGTTTTAGTTCTATGTCTCTCAAAATTATTATATATTTTTATTTTGTTATTTAAAAATAATATTGAATTTACATATAAAGGAGTAATATTTTAGATAACAATATTAATAAAAATTATTGCTTTTAGAGAGATAAAATATGCATTTTACTAATATCTTTTAAGAAATTATAATTTTAATTGCTCGAAAATTAAGACGTTATTGTTAATTTATATTTTCATAGTAAATTTAGTAGTATTACATTGTTTATACTTGTAAAATATGCTAGATATATTATTTTCTATGTGTTTCGTTAATTTCTTTTAGTTTTCTTAAACTTTAATGCATTTTGATATTTTTATGTTATAATTCTATATTATCAATATATAAATTAAAATATTAAAGATATGTTGTATCTTCCTGTATCTCGAGGCTTATGCCTAGGCTCGTAGCTAATAAAAAGCCCTATTTTATGCCCTCGCATTTGAAAATACTGATTAAGATAAAAAGAAGTTTTTTCAGTTTTTAGGGTGTGTTCGGTACGAAGGAAAATATTTTTCAGAAAATGTATTCTAATTTTTTCATGTTTGATTGAATTAAATGTTTCGAAAAATATTTTCCTTATAAATTTATTTTCCTCTAATTGGAGGAAAATATTTTCCTTATAGCGTATTGGCTTCATGTCCACTTAAACTTGTATAGATTTGTAAAGCCGATACATACATTTTTCCTATTTGAACACTTCAACTTGACGGAATGAATACTAATAAACACATTTGGCCATTAACCAAGCCTATGTGGAAGTGGCATAACTGACATGATTAATTTGTGTGCAAATCATGGTGCCAAGGCGCGTGAATAATTATATTTTTATTAAAAAATATTAGAAATAGAATAAAATATAAATAAGAAAGAAAAAAAAAACTTTCTCTTTCCCCCTTCTTTTTACCCCTCCCCTCCTACCGCTCTCATCTTCCCAAGCGAACTCTCCCATTCTGTAAATTCTTTTCTTTTCTATTGTAAAGTATTGCACAAGGACTAGAAGCATTGTACACTCGATCAATCATTCATGTGAAGTATTCAAAATCCTCATTTACCTATTTCCCTGTTCTTTTAATGATTTTATTCTCTTGGGGGTAAATGTTTCTTTCCACATTTTAGTGGAACCCGCATTGGATGGTGAAACTTCGTCTGATGTTGCTATAGGAGAAACCACCTCTTCGGCTACAATAACAGCCGGAGTAGTCGTTTCTTGACTGGAACTCTAAGTGGATAACAGATTTTTCGCCTTTGCAAGTGAAATTTTCTTCTTCATATTCAACAAGAGGAGTAATGCCGGAGTCCGCAGGAGCGGACCCACCTTCAAGAATAATAGTAGTAGCTAAACAACCATGGTAAAAAGATTCAATATCCATGTCAACTTTATTTGATTCTACAACAAGAACATCTTTTTTTTTAATAAACAGTTTCCATTTCATTTCATCAAAAAAATACTTACAAAGCATAGATGCTGGCCATCTATTGTCGTATGCTATACATAAACACTACCCTATTATCTATTTAGAAAGAAGCAGAACACACAAAGATAATACATGTGATACAATTTCGTGATTGAAGCCATCTCATTTGACTAGAGAAAATGATCTAAGCTATGAAGAATCGCCCTCCATTTGTGTCTAGAAGCCCATCTGCAATGAAGATGGACCACGATTTCCATACACACGGTATCCCTCATCAGCCTGCCACCTTGGAATCTCAATTTATTCCGCTCTTTCCATATCGTCGGCACCAGAATCCCAAGTAGGCATGCTGTAATTTCTGCTAAGCTATTTCTCCTCTTCGCCAGCTTACTAATCCACGCACAGTCCTCCTTCCAGTCAGCAATGATACGCTTATGACCCAACCAGCTAAGGAGGCGATTCCAGAGCTCTTTGGTTTTCGAACACTCAAAATACAAGTGCTCAAAGGTCTCCTGATCTACACCACAGAATATGCATTCTTGCGGAACCACAATATTGAACATTTGGAGTCGCTTCACAGTTGCAAGTCGTTTATGTAAAGCCAGCCATAGTATGAACTTATACCTGGGATGAAGTTGAGGTTGTAATATGATTGATTTCCATTGAACTTTGCTGCATTGAGGAAGAAGCTGTCTGTAGAGTTTGTTGATTGCTGAAAACCTTACCTTGTTGCACCTGCCTCAGCCTATCCTTTAGATTCCCAGTTAGTGTTGCTAAACTATTAATCAGAGTTCTTGATTCAAAATTTTCCTGATTACCCAGGCAGCATTCCTTGGTACCTTTAACAAGAACATCTTTACCTTTAGCAAGTTTATCACTTTCAGTGTTGAATCAACTAACAATCTTGCCTTCGGTCATGGTAGAACTGAGTGCAGGCATAGAAATTTTACGGATCTTGAATTCTATTAGATGGTTTCTGCATAAATGTGTGGCGGAAAAGATGGAAGCATGGTGGAGGGTGATTGGGGTATGGTAGGGATGAAGGCGGAGAAGAAAGAAATTAAATTTTTTAAAAGATATTAACTCTTTTTCTAATAATATAGGACCCACAAACCCAAGTGTCATATAATAAGACTAAATATATGACATGCCATTAATGCCAAAGCGATTGGCGAACACGTTCAACAGGAAATGTTTATTAGTATTTATAACGTCTAGTTGAAGTGCTCAAATGAAAAAAGTATAAATTCATATATCGGCTTTACAAAACGATACAAGTTTAAGTGACCAAGAAACCATTACGCCTTTCCTTATCAAGAGAAGGAAAAATATTTTCCAAAACTATTTCGCAACTTCCCCGACCTCACCACCCCACTCCATCCCCTCTCTCAAAAACAATTTTTTTTTTTAAATTTCAGTTTTTTCATTACCACCCACCCTACTACCCATCCACCTCATCCCCAACCCCCCCCCCCTCTCGCAAAAAAATTTTCTCCCTCTGTTCTAGTTTATGTGAACCTATTTCCTTTTTGGTACGTTCCAAAGCATGACCCATTCCTAAATTTAGAACAATCTAGCTTAAACTTACAATTCTACTCTTAATGAGAATTTTTTATAACCACATAAATACTCTGGTCCTTTTGACTTGTTCAGGACCACGCATTCCAAAAGTCTTTATTTTTGCTTAAACTCCATGTCCAGTCAAACAGGTTCACATAAATTGAAACATAAGGAGTATTATTTTTATCTCTTTTTTTTTTTTTTGCAATTTCAAATTTCTATTTTTTTCATTTTTCTATGCCACCCACCACCCCTTTTTTATACCCCCCCCCCCCCCCCCGCCCCGCACAAAAATAATTTTTTCAGCTCTAGTTTTTTTTTCTATCTATTTAAAGGTTCAAAATTTTAGAAGTTCCAAAGTTATGAGTTTTGAGGTTTAGTGTTTGGAAGTTTACTGGTTTAAAAATTATAAAATTTACGGGTTCGAAATTTCGTAGTTTCGAAAGTTTGCGGTTTGAAAGTTTATGAAATTGCTGGTTTAGAAGGTTGTTGGTTTGAAAGTTTATGGTTTCATGTTTATTATATTTAAATTATTTATAAATACTCTTAAGAAGTTTTCTTAATTGCGTACCAAACACCAAAAATGAATAATATTACTACTTGTTTCCTTGAAAAACATTTTTTGTTAGTCACAAATATATAAATATATTCATTTCGTGTCAAAACAGATTTTTTATTTGTATATCGATTCTTCTAAAAAGTCAACCAAACACACCCTTAATTAAATATTTTTAACGTATGATTGAGAAAAGTGCGTCGCTGAATCTCTTTGAAAACCGATAAAAAGTGGACGTTCTTCCGAAGAGCATTTTTCATAAATGACTTTTGGAGGCTTAATGTTGGGTGTAGTTTAATTTAGCTAAATATATTCTGATATTCAATTTGGGTATATTCGTTCTTATATATTTTATATTATATTTAGTTTTACTATGTTAAATTAAGATGTATTCAAATACATATAGGATGTATCTCGTTGTATTTAACACAGCTGTATACACTGTATTCAATTCAGTTACATTCTTTCTTAATTATTTTATATTCTATTCAATTTTACTGTATTCAATTCAACTGTATTCAAACAAAATATAAATAAAAAATACAGGGATCTAATACAAAAATACAAAAAAAAACTATATTTGCATTGAAAAATATGTACTGCATTCACACTTGTGTGTATTTATCAATAACAAAGAAGAGAAGAAAGTTCAGCGGAGATGGCGTTTTTCGGCCAAGCAAAATATTATATACATTATATTAAAATTAAAAAGGGAGAACAAAAATCCGGTCAAATTTGAAATACACTATCACATTATATCTACCAAAATCTGGTCAGACGAATACAATCAGATAGGGGTATTCATGGTTCGATTTGGATTGGTTTTCCCTAAAAAGAAATCAAACAGAGTAAGTCACTTTTTCAAATATTAGAACCAAATCAAACTAATTAATCGATTTTTTCTTGATTTGGATTTTTTCGGTTTTTTGGTTTTTTTTGGTTATTTGTTGATTTTTTCTTAAATATAAGACATACACAACCAAATACATATTCTAGCGATCACATTTTCAACGTAATACTATCAAATCAATTGCCCTTTGAGAAATCGATTATTTACTAAAATATATTGATGATAATTTAATCAAATAGTGATGAATAATTTAAGGACTCAATTAAAAAAATATTTTTTAACATGAAATGAATTCTTACACTTAACAAAAGAAAACTACTAATCAAACTGGAATAAAAGGTAAAAAAATTATACTAAAAGTGCAAACGATTAACATTTACCATAAAAATTTTCAAACTTTGTATAAAATATACATATATATAGGTTAATAATAAATTTGAAATAGCTACTCCTATTGTTGGTTTGGTTCGATTTTTTTAGTTAGTTATTTAATTAAAACCAAAACCAAATTAAATTTAATCAATTTTTAAAATTCAAAAAATCAAAACAAACTAAAAAGTATCGATATTTTTATGTGGTTTAATTTAATTTTTGATTTGGCTCGATTTTTCGACCTTTTATATAAAACCCTACACTCAAATAGGAGATACAAAGAAGAGAAGAAGCCATAAATTCCTTTTCTAGGAATCCAGCTGGTTTCACCAATTCCCCTTTTCCTTTTTATTATTCTCGTTTTCTCCTTTTTTTAAAAAGCTTTTTTAAAACGAATTCAAAGAAAAGAGAGATGTTGAAGGAAGGAATTTTTTTTGGGAATAGTACTTATTCTCATAACTTTAGGTGGATCATGGGACATATCGAGCAAAAATTTATTTCTGGCCAATCGGGTATTTGTACGAGTTAATGGCATGTAATTAAATTCAAAGTAAGAAGACTTTAATATACTGCTAGACATTATGGAGAAATTTTTTAAAATTATGAGATTTGTAATTGGTCGTTAAAAATAGTTCAGTTTCAAAAGTAATTGAAGTTTAATTATTTTTTATGTAAATATAAATTCGAGCGAAAATACTGTTCAAAACCCAGAAAATACGTTAGTGTATAATAATTGAGTTCCAGTATAAGTATGTTTGAACTCCAACATATTATGCTGGAGTTCCAGGATAAGTATGATGGAACTCCACGATTTTTTCTTTCGACCATATTTCGATTGTTAATACGATATATAAGGACCGCTACTACAAAGAGTATTACACCCTTGATCGTGAAATATCGATTGCTTGTTGAACCCTGTGAATTGCGTGAAAGTAGGATACTCCAAATTCGGGGGTCAAAGAGTTTTAGAAAACGTTCTTGGTGGAAAAAAATGTGAATGAAGGATCCCACTGAATTGAATTGGGTCCATGAATCTAAGAAATGGTGAGAATTCTTGATCTCTCTCAATATCTCTCTCAATTCGAAAATCCAGGATTTGAATTGATGTCCTCTCATTGATTCCTCCTAAATTGCATTGATGTAATATGATAGAGTTCCAACATAAGTACACTAGAATTCCAACATAATATACTGGAGTTCCAGCAAGTATAATTGTCCAGTATAATATACTGGAGTTTGGAGCACCGGTGCTCAAGTCTACAGTATATTATACTGGAGTCAGCAAAGTATACCGGTCCTGCATAATATGCTAGAGTTCATACACAGGTGCACCGAACTCCAGTATATTATGCTGGACCAGTCTCTGTTGCAGCAAAATAGTAGCTATTTTTTATTGACTTCGTAAACGCTGGCTATTTTTGAATGGCTAGTTCGAAAACTGGCTATACCGTGCTATTTTTTACGACGTTATGTGGAATAAAAGCCCGTTTGGTCATGAAAATTACTTCACTTTTTTTTTTTAAAATTCATTATTTTTCGATATCAGTATTTGATCGTAAAAATTTTCAATTTTCATTTAAACATGAATTTTGGAATTTTTAAAAATTTGAAAAACTCCGAAAAAAAGTTTTATCAAAATTTTCACTCAGATCACTCCTAAAAATTTAAAAACAACCCAAAATTGTATTCATATCAAAATACAACTCATATTTTTAAATATTATTTTCACTTCAAAAAAAAGTTTTCACTTTTTTCGAAATATTACGATTCTTATGTCAAAACGCCCACTAATAACACTTTTGAACTAAAATTATAATGGCTAAGAGTCTTAATTTCATTTACTAGTCAAAGGAGATCCGTCCTAATTAGGGTAATGTAAATTTCATTTTATTTACTAAAATTTTAATAAATGTGACCTTGATGCTAATGAAGCTAAAGTGACAATGGGATATCTCAACACATGTGTAAAAAGGTAATTGGCAAATTCTTTATGTTGTCTAAAATTTTGGGACATGGTTATTCGTTATTTATTTTTGTACAAAATAATAGTCAAATTTCTTTTTTTTTAAAAAGATAATAAAAATTCAATCTATTTCGATTACAACAGATTCAAAAGTAGTTCCATTAGCGACTGATTCATTTTCAGTCATAAATTAATATTTTTCTAGTAATGTATTAGGTTGTGATAGAATAATCATAATATGAGTAAGTTAATTCGAATATCATCGTTATTGAAAAGAATATTTATTTATTAACATTTCCAACCATGTTTGGTAGTCTGCTTAATTCTCATACATATTATTAAGTGTCTAAAAGTGGTAAGTTCTTTATTGAGTTAAATGAGCGGTCGATTCTCTGCTGAATGAATCGTCAAACTGCGAATAAAAATCTAACAAAATAAAAATACATCTTTGTTAGATTAAAGTCTCACATCAACAATCAATGTTTCCTAAAACTGAGTTTGCTTTTCCTTTTAAAATTTCTGTTTCATTATTGTCCTCCTCTTTTCTTTCTTTGGGTTCAATTAACTAAGTCATGTTGGTGGGAGGGAATGTTATAATCATCGTTATATTGCATAATCTTAAAGTTAAACTGATTTACGTAAGGGTTGGCCAAAATAAATGATGAGTTAGTTGTAAGGGGACATTAATCATTTAATAGCGATTATGGTAGGACTGCAATATCTACTTCAGCCCTGAGTTGAGGGAAGTGAGCGGGGATATGAGGTTTGAATCACATGTCATCCTAAGTGGAGACAGTTTCAAGTACTTTGGCTCGGTTATCCGGGCGGAGGGGAGGGGGGGGGGGGGGGGGGAAGGGGGAGAGATCGACGAGGATGTCATTCCGTATTGGAGTGGGATGGATGAATTAGATGTTAGCATATGGAGTCCTGTGCGACAAGAGAGTACCACCGATACTCAAAGGTAAGTTCTATAAAACGGTGGTTAGACTGGCCATGATATATGAGGCTGAGTATTGGCCTGTTAAGAACTCACATATCCAGAAGATGAAAGTAGCAGGGATAAGGATGTGCGGGCAAACTAAGATGGATAAGATTAGGGATGATGATTTTGAGAGAAGGTAGGCGTGGCTCCCATTGATAACAAGACGGAGGAAACGAGGCTCAGATGGTTCGGGCACGTATAGAAAAGTAGCCCAGATGCTCCGATAAGAAGGTGCGAGCCGCAGGATTTGGAGGGCACAAGAAGAGGTAGAGGGCGGCCTAAGCAGTATTGGAGGAGAGGTGATCAGGCAGGACACGTCGAGGCTTCATATTTTCGAGGATATGGCCCTTGATAGAAAACTGTGGAGGTCGAGTATTAAGATTGTAGGTTAGGAGGTAGTTGAGTTTTTCCTTAGTTTGTACCTTTGTGAAGCTAGTTTGGTAGGATTTTTGTCTACGACAACTAGTGGCAATATTATGTCTTACTACTCTTTCGATTTTCATAGTGCCGAGTCTACTTACTGGCTATCGCTTTTGCTTTGCACCTATATTTTGGTTTTCATGATGTTGTTATTTTTTTTTCTTCTGTTGGTGGTACTGATACTGTCTCTTTTCGTCTGCTTAAGCCGATGATTTTTCGGAAATAATCTCTCTACTCCTTGGAATAAGGTTAAGGTCTGTATATATACTATCCTCCCCAAATTCTACTAGTATAATTATACTGAATCCTTATTGTTGTATGATAGTTCTGTAACCTATGATGAACTTAGCTTCTTGGTTCTCCACAATTTTCACTTCATACTCAAAAGAAAATAAAAGGTGTTAAATTATTTGCTTATATGAGTTTTTTCATACTTCTATTTTGGGATTAGGTATTAATTCGAATTTGGTATAGCTTTATATTTTATCTATTAATAGCTCTTTAGTTTACCAGACCTGTTGTAGCAAATGCTTGTAAAAAAATTGTTAGTAACTAATTGTAGGGGATTATGGTTTACTGTTAGTAACTTTAGGGTTTTATGGGATAACAAAGAGTTTAAAATTTAGGAATTTACTTGAAATTCAGTTGTTTTATATATAACAATGAGGTGAAATTTTAAATTGTTACTTATATGTTATTTTTTTATTTATCGGTGCAGTTGCTAGATTTGCCGAATTTGTTAGGATTATGATTCCTACTAAAGACAATAACCTTCATATTGAACAATTCGGAATTAAAACTATATGAGCGGAAGCTAACCTGAATCCATATGTGGAAATTGTTGAGCCTCCTTTGATGATTGCCTAATTGTCCTTTTGAAGAATGCTCCTTGATCCTTCCTTCAAGAGTGTCTTGAAATGTATGTATCCACAACAATCTTTACAAGACTTAAACAAAATGTGAGTAGTATCACCACAATAATATTATGACAATGATCAAAGGTTGGTATATGGTTTTCCACAATTATTTGCAAGACAACAACAATGGTGTTTTTGCTCTTGATTCAATGGCAGGAAGAAGAGTCTTGTCTTGCAATAATGTGGGAACCATAACCCCCACTTTATAACAAAAGAGTTACATAACCCAAGAGTCACAAGAGTTACATAACTCAAGAGTCACAAGCTTGTAACCATGGTTACATATATGTAACCTTATTTAGCCCATCATTAACTAAGGTTACCCTTTTGGGTATCTACACATTAGTCCTACACTTTATATGACAACACATTGGCCCCCTTAACATAATGTCCATAAGACCACAAAATTAGGCCAAACCAAAAGATAGCACATAACATATAATTAATCCATATATTGTTCATATGTATGTAGTTATAAGTCCATATATCTTACAATCTCCCACTTGGACGAGATACACAAACATATGTACAAACCTTAGCATTATATGTTACAAAATAACCTTAGGTGCGCAAAATTGCTATCACAATAAAATTTTCATGAACAATCCGGTCCATCAATCATACCAACATAGGAACTAAGTGCTCTTTGTTACTCATTCGTAACTAGAACCGGCATAGATCACGTATATCAATATAACCAACGATATGGATCAAGTGTAGGTATGTAGCATGGAAATAACATAAAGTGTGGCCAATAGAGTGTCTATTTCCAACTGCTTCTCTTTATTGAGATCAATCATAAACTGTAAGAGTACAAAAACTTTAAAACTGAATATCTGCAGATATAACTGAATTACTAAATTTCTGAATATAATGAACAATACATAAATGTACAATACAAAACTCCCACTAAAATACATAATCTTTATCTGATTTGACACCCATACAAGCAATATGCTCATGAAATACTTTTGGTGTCAATCCCTTAGTGAGCGGATCCGCAAGAATGGAGTTTGTACTAATGTACTCAATGCACAATTGTCCATTTTGTACTCTTTCTTTAACAACCCGAAATTTGACGTCCATATGTTTTGATTTCGTCAAACTACTTTTGTTATTAGCATAAAGGACTGCCGATCTGTTATCACAAAATAGCCTAAGTGACTTTTTGATGCTATCAACAATTCGCAGTCCACCAACAAAATTCCGCAGCCATAATGCCTCATTAGATGCTTCATAACATGCCATAAACTCCGCTTCCATGGTGGAAGTGGCCGTAAGAGTTTGCTTGATGCTTCTCCAAGAGATAGCACCGCCCGCAAGCATGTAAATATAGCCTGAAGTGGACTTCAAACTATCCTGACATCCAGCAAAATCGGAATCGGTATACCCAATGATCTCAAGCTGGTCCGATTTCCGGTAGTAAGCATGTAATCCTTTATTCTCTGTAAGTACCTCATGACCCGTTTGGCTGCCTTCCAATGGTCCATTCCCGGATTGCTTAGATATCTGCCTAATATCCCAACAATGTATGCTATATCAGGTCGTGTACATACCTGAGCATACATCAGACTACCTACCACCGAAGCATAATGCGTCTTCTGCATTTTCGAAATTTCATAATTATTATTTGGGTACTGTTTGAGACTAAATTTGTCTCCCTTAGCAACAGGGATGTTGCCTGGTTTACAATCCTGCATGCCAAATCTTTTCAGAACCTTATCGATATAGCCCTTTTGTGACAGACCGAGAACACCTTTAGAGCGATCTCGTTGTATCTGAATTCCTAATACAAAAGAAGCTTCACCAAGATCTTTCATTTCAAATTTCTTTGAAAGAAATTTCTTAGTTTCAAGTAATAATGCTATATCGTTACAGGCAAGCAGTATGTCATCGACATATAAAACCGGAAAAATATACTTACTCCCACTGAACTTATGGTATATACAGTCATCAGTAATATTCGGTTCAAAACCAAAAGATGTAATGACTGCATGAAACTTATAATACCATTGACGAGAAGCTTGCTTGAGCCCATAGATGGATTTCTTTAATTTGCAAACCTTCTTTTCTGATTCATCCGAAACAAAGTTTTCAGGTTGCACCATATAAATTGTTTCCTCAATGTCACCATTGAAAAATGCTATCTTAACATCCATTTGATGAAGCTCAAGATCAAAATGTGCTACTAATGCCATTATAGTCCTGAAAGAGTCTTTCGATGAAACTGGAGAGAAAGTCTCTTTATAATCAGTGCCTTCCTTCTGAGTGTAGCCTTTTGCGACAAGACGAGCTTTACACCTAACAACATTGCCCCCTGAATCCCTTTTGGTTTTAAAAATCCATTTACAACCAATAGGTTTAATACCTTCGGGCAATGTAACAAGCTCCCAAACGTCATTATCGCTCATAGACTTCATCTCATCATTCATGGCATCAATCCACTTTTGAGAGAACACTTAATGACTTGACGGAAGTTGATTGGATCATCTTCCTCAAGTCCAATATCACTTTCTTGTTCTTGGAGAAATACTACATAATCATCCGAAATTGCATTTCTCCTCTCTCTAGTGGATCTCCTTAATGGCATTTCAGTTTCTTGAGGTTGTTGAGTTTGATTTTCATTAGTAATTTCAGGATCCTGATTGGGGAGATTTTCGAGATTGTCTTGAACTGGAGTTGTATGATCCGTGTCATGAAGACCAGGATCAACAACTTGAGGGAAAGACACATGTTCTTCCTCAAAGACAAAATCTCTAACAACTTTATCTCCCCACCCCCCAAACTCAATATCCTCAAAGAACCTAGCATTACCCGTCTCAAAAATAGTTCTAGAAGTGGGATCATAAAACTTAAAACCCCTGGATTTTTCAGAGTATCCAACAAAATAGCTACTAACCGTCTTAGCATCCGTTTCTTTTCATTCGGCCTATAAGGCCTTGCCTCAGCTGGACAACTCCAAATGTGTAAATGCCGAATACTTGGTTTATGCCTAGTCCAAAGTTCATATGGGGTTTTGATTGTAGCTTTAGTTGGAACTCTATTAAGAATATAAGCTGCGGTTTTTAATGCTTCACCCCAGAGTGAGTCTGGCAAAGTTGTACGAGAAATCATACTTCTTACCATATCCTTAAGGGTCCGATTTCGTCTCTCAGCTACACCATTCATCGTAGGACTGCCTGGCATAGTATACTGAGGGACGATCCCACACTCATCTAGGAATTTAGCAAAAGGCCCTGGACGTTGTTCACCGGAACCATCATATCGACCATAGTATTCACCACCACGGTCAGATCTAACGGATTTAATTCTTTTGCTTAGTTGATTTTCAACTTCAGCCTTAAATGATTTGAACACGTCTATGGATTGGGACTTTTCATGAATAAGATATAGGTACCCATAACGAGAGTAATCGTCTATGAATGTGATAAAGTATTGTTGACCATTCCGACAAGGAGTAGGAAATGGCCCACAAATATCCGTATGTATCAATTTTAAGATGCCGAAGCTCTCTTAGCACCTAATCTAGTCTTGTTTGTTTGTTTTCCCTTGATACACTCAATACAAATTTCCGAATTTGAGGTATCAAGAGAATCAAGAATTCCATCTGACACGAGTTTCTGAATTCTTTGAATGGATATGTGACCCAAACGTTTATGCCAGAGTGATATAGAATTCTCATTAGTTAATGTTCTTTTAGTACCACTTAAACTTGTATGCAAAGTTTCTTTATTTGAAGTTATTGTATCAACCAAATATAAGCTATCAAATGTTGATAAAACACCAGTACCAATAAGATTTGAATTCTGAAAGAGACTAGCTTTATTGTCACCAAAAGAACATGTATAACCGGATATGTCCAATATGGGAACAGAAATTAAATTCCGTCTAAAAGACGGTAAAATAAAAGTCTCATCCAAATCTAAATGAAAACCGGTCTTAAACAACAGCCTAAATTTGCCAATAGCTTCAACTGGCACCTTCTTGCCGTCACCCACATAGATGTATCTTTCACCATCATTTGGTTTTCGGCAGTTCAGGCAACCCTGCATTGATATACTTATGTGAGTAGTAGCAGCAGAATCTACCCACCAAGTATCCTTAGGTACCGAAATTAAATTAACTTCAGAACAAACAAGAGAAAGAAATGTACCTTTTTTCGCACGCCAAGCGTGGTACTTGGTACAATCTTTCTTCACATGATTAGTCCCCTTACAGAAGAAGCAACCTAATGCAGTAGTTTCAACCTTAGGTTCCTTATGTTGCTTAATCTTGGGCTTTGCAACCGCAACTTCCTTACCTTTCCTCTTCTTAGTTTCCTTAGAAGAGGATGCCAAATGAGCACTTTCTGTCTTATCTAGCTTTATCCTTTCCTCTTCTTGCACACAATGTGAAATGAGCTCATTAAGAGTCCATTTCTCCTTCAGGCAGTTGTAACTGACCTTAAACTGATTAAAGTGTGCAGGAAGAGATATCAAAACAAAGTACACTAGCAGTTCCTCAGGTAAATCCAGCTTGAGTGACTTTAGTTTTGAAGCTAGATGGGACATTTCCATAATGTACTCCCTAATGTTTCCCTTGCCCTTATACCTCATGGAAACAAGTTTACTCAATAGTGTACTTGTTTCCGCCTTTTCGTTTTGCATAAAACGCTGTTCAAGGTTTCCAAGGAAAACTTTGGCATTAGGTTCATCATTCATAGTGCCCCTGAATGATTCTGGAATTGCACGTTTCATTATAATTAAACTCATGTGATTCGAGCGTTCCCACTTCTCCATCACCCTCCTTTCATCAGGAGAGGATGTATCCTCAAGTGGAGTAGGTTGCTCGGTCCGAAGAGCAAGGTCAAGATCCATGCAACCTAGAACGATCATGACGTTCTCTTTCCATTCCTTAAAGTTTGTGCCGTTAAGCACATGGATGCTATTGATGTTGGCAGAGATCGTAGAAGCAGAAGAATTAACTGAAAATAGAACAAAAGGATTACTGAATACATGCTTACAATTATTTGAACTTTAACATTACTTTATAGATTCAAAATAGGCATATCCCATTACAAGATACCTAGCACAACATTGATTTTAGTCTTTGGACAGAAAAATAACTTGTAAATGGTACTCTTGGTGTAGTGATCAAACATAGACAATAAACTCCTGTCAAATATCAAACCTTCCTTTGGGCCGATTTAACATTCACATAGAAAACCAAATAATTGTCTCATATTTATCACCACAAGCATGTTTGAATTCCTGCCAAATAACAACCTTCCTTTGGGCCGGTGTTAAACGCATGGAAGACTAACATCCACAGTCATCTTATATTTCAAGATTAATCAATCTACACAATAAAGGTTACTTTGGCAACATAATGCTTCAATTGACTAATTTAAAATATTAGATGCTAAAAACTTTAGTTCCTTAAGCCATATTATGAATCTTAACTTAATATGTTACATGTTTTGACATGCAACAACTGAATATTAATTGTTATTATACTTGAGAGGACAATTCCAAAAAATATGAAAATTGATGGACTTTAAAACAATTAATATTCAAAACTTAAATATTAATGTATAATACATTAATAATAAAACTTAAATATTTCAATTGAATAATGATATGTCAATTAAAATCTGAAACTTAAAAGATTTGAAACGTTTTTAACCTTACTGGTCCAGTATAATCGATTATCTTAAACAGATAATCGATTATTCTGGCATAAAAAAAATTTTCATAAGTTACTGGACCAGAATAATCGATTATCTAAACCAGATAATCGATTATTCTGGTATTAAGAAAAATTTTCTGAGCTACTGGACCAGGATAATCGATTATCTGGTATACGAAATTTTTTTTTAAGTTACTGGACCAGAATAATCGATTATCTAAACCAGATAATCGATTATTCTGGTATTTATAAAAACGTTTCAAACTCACTGGACTAAGATAATCGATTATCTGTCCAAAATAATCGATTATCTTGGAGCAGTGAACCTTACTGTTTCAACATGATTTTCAACAAGAATCTTAAACAAGAAAACATGTTGTCTACCAACTAAAATCATGCATAATACAATGTTTTAATTCATGTAAAGATTAACATGATATTAAAACATCAAATTTCATCAAAACACTACATTCATAAGAAACATGCTATTTTATGGTACTTGAATTTCATAAATAAAATTCTAACAAAACTTGAACATGAATCCTAATATAACATGAATCTTATGAACATCCAAATTATCCAAAATGAAGGTGGCTCTGATACCAGAATTATGATTCCTACTAAAGACAATAACCTTCATATTGAACAATTCGGAATTAAAACTACATGAGCGGAAGCTAACCTGAATCCATATGTGAAAATTGTTGAGCCTCCTTTGATGATTGCCTAATTGTCCTTTTGAAGAATGCTCCTTGATCCTTCCTTCAAGAGTGTCTTGAAATGTATGTATCCACAACAATTCTTTACAAGATTTAAACAAAATGTGAGTAGTATCACCACAACAATATTATGACAATGATCAAAGGTTGGTA
The DNA here is from genome assembly GCA_034376525.1 of Nicotiana benthamiana. Classification (NCBI taxonomy): domain Eukaryota; kingdom Viridiplantae; phylum Streptophyta; class Magnoliopsida; order Solanales; family Solanaceae; genus Nicotiana; species Nicotiana benthamiana. The sequence goes on along the minus strand of CM067335.1, from coordinate 129,896,714 downwards.
TATGGTTTTCCACAATTATTTGCTAGACAACAACAATGGTGTTTTTGCTCTTGATTCAATGGGAGGAAGAAGAGTCTTGTCTTGCAATAATGTGGGAACCATAACCCCCACTTTATAACAAAAGAGTTACATAACCCAAGAGTCACAAGAGTTATATAACTCAAGAGTCACAAGCTTGTAACCATGGTAACATATATGTAACCTTAGTTAGCCCATCATTAACTAAGGTTACCCTTTTGGGTATCTACACATTAGTCCTACACTTTATATGACAACACATTGGCCCCCTTAACATAATGTCCATAAGACCACAAAATTAGGCCAAACCAAAATATAGCACATAACATATAATTTATCCATATATTGCTCATATGTATGTAGATATAAGTCCATATATCTTACAAAATTTCCTATTGATATATGGTTACATGATGCCGGAGGCAGGGTTAGAATTTAAATTTATGGATTCTCAATTTAATCGCCTTAAGTTAGTGTTCTAAATTAACAATTTATATATATTCAATAAATTTTTTAAAAAATATATAAGATTCGAACCAAAACTACCGAGGTCAAAACGTGTACTCCCGTCGACTTATACATGTTCGGTAGCGGCAATGTAATTCGACTTCTTCCTCTTTTTAAAGCTATATACACATAGAATATAAGAAAATTATATTGTCATTATAACTTGTTATAATAGGATATCTATCTTTTTTATGAGGCTACATGTATTAATATTTATAATAATATTTATTTGTAATAATTTAATGAATAATATAATCATATAACTTTTTGTAGAGTACATACAACTTAAACATGAATGTAACTGATAAATATTAAGAGTTGAAAAATAATTTTATATGCTGAAATTAATTTTATACATAAAAATATTAAACTATATAAAAGGTAATAAAAAGCAGATTTTATGTTAAAATGGCTAATATGTCCTTAAAGTTATTAAAGGTATTCAAGGAGAAGAACAAACAGCAAAAATGAAATGGAGAGTGAATTAGGAGTTTTGTCTTAGGAAGAATATTTTGAGAATTAAATAATATTTTAGAGATAAATTGATTAAAATTTTCGTGAAATGAAGGGTCCTTATCAGCTTAAAAGTCATACATTGAATATGATCAATTCATAAATTTTGGTTGATTTTGGTAATAGCGCATGCTATATAAGTATTTGGTGTAAATGAGCCAAATTTAGTTTGACTAATGCACAAACCATGCAAACCCCTCACTTTCAATAAAATTTAAAACCAAATGAAGGAGGCGGTGGAAGAAGAAGTAGATCCTGTAAACTTGATCCCCCAAAACGTAGTCGAGGATTCAAACCTAGACGAGCTAAAAATATTTATGTTTATGGAGAGACAAGAACAAAAACAAATTCTCTTCTATCCAATGGCACTGTACAAGTGCATAATGGATATAAGACCTCCAATAGACCTTGCCGTAGAAAAAACATGCAATGATCCTTGTTCCTTTTCGGAGGAGGAACCCTATCTTACCAAGAAATGGAGATCTGAACAACCCAATGCTAAACATGAATAGAACGACCACTTTTATTATCTGGAATATAAGAGGGGGAAACAACGACAATTTTAAGCTTAGCTTCAGAGATTTAATTTAAACTCATCACCCTAGCATGGTTACTCTTCTAGAAACCAAGATGGACAACCATCTTCCTCTCCTTAACCCGTTTAGTTTCACATATATGATAGAAATTCTGGCAGAGGGGCAACCAAGAGGTATGGTTATTTTATGGGATCACACCAAGGTTATGGTGCATAACTTTGTTCGCAGAAGTCAAGAAATTAGCACTACCATTGAGGTACTTTCCCTAAACAAGACTTGATATTTACTCTACTTACGCTAGTATTGTTAGTAAACTTAGAAATATTATGTGGAACAATTTGTTAGATATGCATAATGTTATTAGAGGTCCTTGGGTGGTAGGGGTAATTTTAATGATGTCATAACCTCGAAGGAAAATTAGGAGGGAAAAAAATTAGTCAAAAGAGAACCAAGGTCAAGTTTACGTGGTCTAATAAAAGGAAAACAAAATAAAGGTCTCATCCTAGAAAGACTAGACCGGATGTTTGCAAATAAGGAGTGGATTGAGCTATTTCTAGAAGCATCCATTACCTATCTTCCTAGGACTCACTCGGACCACAACCCCCTCTGGATTATTTGTAACCCAAAAAAGTGCACCTCCTTTAAAAAGTCTTTTCGGCTAGAAACCTTTTGGTGTCGTCACCCGAATTTTATAAATCTAGTTAGAGAAAGTTGTAATAATTCTAACTATATTCATAGTTCCCAAAACATTAGGGATAACATTATCTATTGGAGTAAGAAACACTTTGGAGATACTCACATAAAGAAATTAAGGATAATTGCTAGACTTAATGGTATACAACACTCCAATAACTACAACACTATTTTCTTTCTCCAGAATTTAGAGTCGAATCTTCAACAAGAATATAGAGAAATTCTTAAAGTAGAAGACGAATACTGCAAATTAGAGCTAGAATGTTCTGGGTCCAAGATGGCGATGCTAACACTAAGTTCTTCCATATTAGTGCAACCAATAGGGCTAAAAAATAAAATCATTTATTTTAAAGACGAAGTTGGTAATTGAATTAACGAACCAAACCAAATCCTTAACCACACCCTCAATTACTTTAATAATTCCTTCAAAACTGAACATTGTGCTACAAATTGGTCTTCTACAAAGAACAATCCCAAAAACTTCAACAATATTGATCTCTCAATAGTTGATGATCAATTATCTAAGGGATGTAGTTTATAAAGCAATATTTTCCTTCAAGCCTTTTAAATAACCGAGTCCGGTCGGCATAGATTCATTTTTTACCAAAAATATTGGAACATTGTAGGTCACCAGTTATAAACCTATGTACACAAGTATTCAATATTGAAACTCTTCCCCCTGATATTAACAATACTTTCATTTGTCTGATCCCCATAATTCCTAATGCCAATAACCTCAAAAACTTTAGACCCATAGATCTTTGTAACACCATTTACAAGATCATAACAAAGATTATTGCTAATCGAATTCAACCATTTCTTAATCAAATCATTAGCCCCTTCCAGGCTAGTTACTTAAAGAGAAGAAGGTCGTCTGATAATGCTATCATAATTCAAGAATTGATATCCCAATTTTAAAAAATAAAAGTGAAATAGGGCCATGATCTTTAGATCGGACCTAGAAAAAGCATTCGATAGATTAGAATGGTCCTTCATCTACTTAACACTCTCTCACTTCCAATTTCCAACCAATATTAAGAATCTCATAATGAACCATATCAGCTCTAGTAACATTGCTATTTTGGTAAATGGTGTTACAATCTTTTTCTTTGCCCCAAGTAAGGGGATCAAACAAGGCTGCCCCCTATCACCTTTTATTTTCATATTGAGTATGAAAATTCTATCACGACTGATCTGCCATCAAGTAGATATTAACCTTTGGGACCCTATTGGCCTAAGTAACCATCACTAGTATATCCCACTTGTTCTTTGTAGACGATCTTATCCTTATGGCAAAAGCAAATAAGAAAAACCTCCATACCCTCAAGAATTGCCTTAATATCTTTGGCAATATGTCAGGACATAAGATCAATAAGGAAAAATAAAAAATTATGTTCTCTCAAAATTGTCCTATTCAATTTGCCAAAGAAATTGCCTTGGGATTCAACATTAAGATCACCAATAAATTTGGTATCTACATAGGCTTTCAAATCCTTAACAATGCTCCCAAGGCTTCATATTACCAATTCATTATCGAGAAAATACGTGCTAAAATTTCCAATTGAAAAACAAACTTCCTTAACATAGCAGGTAGAACTACCTTAGCTCTTGCAACCCTCAATTCTATATCAAACCACACTATACAATACACCTTACTCCTCAAGAAAACCCTTACACAAAATGAAAAAATAAAAGAAATTTTATTTGGGGCATAACATCCAATCGGAAAAAGCTTCACCTTATTAATTGGAACAATGTTACCAAGCGTAAAGCTTTGGGGGGTCTAGGAAAGAAAGATGCCCAGTCAAAAAACAAAGTCTTACTCAGTAGCTTATCTTGGAGATTGATTAATAATACTTCTTCCCCTTGGGCAAATCTCCTAATCCTCAAATATTGCAATAAAAGCTTTAAATACTCCTCCTTCATATGGAAAAGTGTCCTCAATGATTGGAAAACATGTAGCCAAAGAATTCAATGGTTCCCTAGCAAAAACTCTAACCTATACAGTTGAGAGACCCAATGGATCTCACATTTACCAACATTGAGAGCTAGTATCGAAGGTCGTCTTAGACAAAATGAGGACATTCTTCCCGTCAAGAAATTATACCACAAAGGGAGATGAAATTTTGACAAAACCTCCTTTTCTATTCCACCGTCAATCTTGGATAAAGTCAATTCAATTCCCCTACCCATTGAAAACCTAGATAAACCCTTATGTAGACTCAGCCCAAACAGTTTATTCAATATAAAATCTTGCTATGAATTACTGAATCACTGGGACATAGGAACTACTCATGAGTTTGAGTGGATATGAAAAATGCCTTGTCCTAATAAAATAAGGTACTTGTTTTGGAAAATCCTTCACAATAAAATATCTTGTCGTTCATATCTCCGCTATATTACCATCAACATAAACCCAAATTTCCCAAGTTGCAAAGATCAAAAGGAAACCATCACTCATATCTTTCTCACATGCCCCGTTGTCTCGGACATATGGAAACAACTTCAAACTACTAACTTGATCCCTAATGAGGACAAACATTGGCTAATCAAGTTAAAGGACAAAAACATCAACTCCCTGCCCCTAAAAGTTCCTTGGAATAATCTTCTCCCTTTTTTCTATGGGAAATTCTGATTAACAAAAACAACAATAATGTCAATAACACCTACTACTCCCTACACATGAAAGATATTTGCAATCTGGCATTTGAATTCATTTTTTTTAACTCCACTAGCTTAACACCCTTGGATAAATCCATTATTGACATAAAATGGTACCCCTACCCCCCAACATAACTGGAACAAACTTAACGCTGATGGGGCCTTCAAATACGAAGGAAACAAATCTGGTATTGGAGGAGTCTTTAGAAACCATAAGGGAAAATGGATATTAGGGTTTCCAAAAGTAAACGATACTCTTTCACCTTTGCACTCAGAACTCCAGGCAATCCATGAAGGCATAAAAATAGCAACTACTTACGACTTGTTTCTATTAGAAATAGTAACAGATTCCACTGAAGCCATCAATGCATTAAACCAAGACCACTTTGTCATGACTAATATTGTTCATTCATGCAGGTCATTGATGCTCTAGCAGAAGGATCTGTCCTACGACATAACTTCTGTGAAGGAAATCAAATAGCACACCTTTTGGCAACAAATGCATTATAAGGATACTTTTTGGTAACCATGTAAGGAGACAACAAAACTACATCCAACCCCGCCTCATTTTGTAACCTCACAGCTAGCAAAGGATCTGGATGTTGTTCAGTATTACAAGAAGTCACTAGACATTGCGGCCTGTAATAGACTAAAAATTTTAGGAAACCAAAATGTCATAAACATTGGTTCACCAAGTAGTAACAAGTTTTACTTTCAAAGTGTATGTACCAAGAAAAATTTCTTTTCTTTATATAATATAATTATCTGCATTATAAAAAAAAACTTATAAATAGGTGAAATATTTTTGTTTGTTTATATATATAATATTGAATTTCCTTAGAATGAAAGAAGCTTCGAGTATAGTTGTAAAAGTGACTCAAGAATTACTCGTATTCACGTGAACATTTACTTTGTGAACCTAACACAATGCACAAGTTCGTTTGGTACGTGAGATAAAAATAATAATTTCGGATAAATTTGGGATTAATTTTATCTCATATTTGATTTGGGGTATAAGTTAATTTACGATAATTTTTACACTTAGATCTTGGTTGGTACGAGAGGAAAAACATAATTAATCCCCATAGTAAATCTGAAATAATTTTTTTTCATATTTAGTTGGAATAAAATCACGGTATATATAAAACAATCTTGTGCAAGTAATATATTTTCTTGCAAAGAAATAAAACCCGTCTTCTTCTCTCCTCTCGGCGCACGTTAGTAAACGTACGCCGAGGGCGGTTCCATGGCGAGAGGAAGGGGTCGACCTCGAAAAGTTCAGATTGCTCTCATAGATCGAGTTATTCCCATCGTCAAACAACCAGTAAGTGCAAACAACCCGCTCGACATTGTTCCATTAGCAACACTGTCGACACTGTTCCATTGGCTCATGCAGATGCAGAGAGAAACACATCTGAGGTTCCTTTGCTTTTTCCCCTGGCTGATAATGTAGATAACAGTCAAGGCCCTACGATTGTACCGTTGATAACACTGATGGTACAAGGAAATAGGGGAATCGGCCACATGCAGCAACTTCCACAACCAGTAGTGACAGGGCCCAACAACCTAGAAGAAGGGACTAAAACGGAAGCACCCAAAGGGTGGGCAAGTCTATTTCAGAAGAATCGACTTGCTGCTAATGGCATGTCTCTGGAGTATATCCCACCAACGATGATTAATGGCAAACCAGTGGGTCAATTGCTTAAAGATGAAGTGGAGGAGGAAGAACAGAAATGGAAGTGTGCTCTAGTTGTCTTTGTTTTAGGGAATGGTCCAGGGTACAATGCTATGAAAAGGTTCATTAATCTACACTGGTCCCATGTACCCGAACCAGATCTCTATTATCATGAAGAGGGCTACTATACTGTAAAATTTCGATCCCTTGATGATGCTAGGAAGTCCTTTGTGCAGGCCCATACTCTATCACGAATAGACCTATGATCTTGAAGCAATGGTCTGCTGATTTTGATTTTAATGCTGCTTTCCCTACGGAAATTCCCCTGTGGATCAAGTTCCCTAGCCTTCCTATGTCATGCTGGGGCAACAGGTCTTTGAGTAGGATTGCTAGTGTGTTGGGTAAGCCCATTTTTGCTGATGAGTGTACGACTAAGCAAACTAGAATCTCATATACTCGTATGCTTATTGAGGTGAATGTCTCAAAAGAATTTCCTAGTGAGTTTGAGCTACTGGATCCAAATGGGAAGAGTTTTATGCAGGATGTGACCTACGATTGGAAACCAACATATTGTGAGAAATGCCTTATGGTGGGGCACAACTGTCTGGCCAAACCTGCACAACCTAATCGCATACAGAAGACTAAGGTGACTCAGGAATGGAGAGTTAAAGCTCCAGCTCCTATTGATCAAAGTAAGCAGGAAGTTCACATACAGCAGCCAATCCTTCAGAAAGAACCCTGTGCCCCTACAGTATTAGTTGAAGAGTTGAGTAAACAGAAAGGTGTTGATACATAGGCATCTCCAGTTTTTAACATTACAAACTTTCCACCTTTATCTCCTATTGTGATGTCTAATAGATTTGAAGTAGGGTCAGCGAGTTGGGCAGATCATCCCCTGGATGAAGGGGGAACCGGTTAAACTCAATGAAGTGGTTATTTTGGAACATTAGGGGTAAATAAAAAGTACAAACAGAAGGAAGCCAAAGAATATTTTAGAATCAATAAATTTGACCTTGTTGGTCTGGTAGAGACAAAAGTTAAACAGAAGAATGCAGAGAGAATATCTAAGATCTTGTTACCTGATTGGGGTATACTAACTAACTACAGGGGTGCCATGAATGGTCGAATTTGGATCCTATGGGATACTACAAAGTTTTTGGTCACTGGTATTTAGGAGGAGGCTCAATACATCCATTGCAATGTTAGGAATCTCACTAGTGATCTTATCTGCTGCCTCACAGTGGTATATGGTTTCAATGACATTGATCAAAGGAGGACATTGTGGAAAACATTTCAGAACCTTGCTGCTATTACTATTGTTCCCTGGCTAGTAGCAGGAGATTTCAATGCCATTATGTCTAGTAATGATAGACAATCTTGTCACCAAGTTTAACAAGCTGAGGTTACAGACTTTACACGGTGTATCCAGCAGGCTGGACTGGCAGAACTTCCCTGGAAGGGAGAACACTTTACCTGGACTAATAAGCAAAGTGGCATGATAGAGTGTGCAGCAGATTGGACAGAGTGTTTGGTAATTATGAGTGGATGATTAAGTGGAGCCATGTACACACTGTATATGGAGTTCCACTAATCTCTGATCACAACCCCATGCTGTTAACCCTGGCAGAAGATAACAAACTCAGGAAGACTCCCTTCAGATTCTACAATGCATGGATTCAACATAAGGATTTCCAACATCTGATCAAGGACAAATGGAATGGTAATGCTCAGTATACCCTTCAAGGGGTGTGGAACAATCTCAAGTCCCTTAAACCAGCGTTAAAGTCTCTAAATACTAGAGACTTTAAGAATATTACATAGAAGATTGAGGCTAGCAGAAAGGAACTGGAAGATATTCAACACCAGATGAATCTGTCCTATGCTGATGCCTTACAGCTCAGAGAAAAAGAACTGGTGCTGCAACTGGAAAAATGGTCATTGATTGAAGAATCAGTATTATAACAGAAATCTAGAGCCAGATGGATCCAACTAGGGGACTCAAATAACAAATATTTTTTCTGCTGTAATGAAGGAGAGAAATCAATATAAGAGGATTACTGAACTGATCACAGATGGAGGTTTGAAGATTACTGATCCAGATGACCTGAAGAAGGAGATCAAGGATTTCTATAAATCACTTATGGGTACATCAGCTACTTCCCTCCCAGCTGTTAACAGAATGTACATGAGCAATGGTCCTAGCCTAACACACCACCAGAAGAAGGAATTAGCTGCTGACATCAGTGACACTGAGATCTTGGATAGTTTAAAAGCAATTGGTAATGATAAAGCCCCAGGAATTGATGGTTATAATGCCATGTTCTTTAAACAAACTTGGCACATTACTGGAAAGCAGGTACTTCAAGCAGTCAAGAACTTCTTTGAAACTAACAAAATGCATAGACCAACAAACTGTGCCTCCCTTACTTTGATTCCTAAAGTTTCCAACCCACAACCAGTCAAAGAGTTTCAACCAATAGCTTGTTGTTCAGTGCTGTACAAAATAGTCTCCAAGCTTTTGGCCAACAGATTACAGAAAGTTATGGCCAGTATCATATGTAATGCACAAGCAGGTTTCATTCCAGGGAGGAGGATTGCAGATAATGTCATTCTGGCCCATGAATTAATCAAGCACTACTCAAGATCACATATATCTCCTAGATGTATGATCAAAATTGATCTGCAGAAGGCTTATGATTCAGTTGAATGGAGCTTTTTGCAACAGGTAATGGAGGCTCTAGATTTCCCAACCAGGTTTACAAAATGGATCATGGAGTGTGTCCAAACTGTCAGTTACATAGTGGTGGTGAATGGAGAAACAACAGAACCTTTCCAAGCAGCCAAAGGTTTGAGACAAGGGGATCCCATATCTCCATTCTTATTTGCTATTGTGATGGAATATTTAAGTCGATCTCTGGTAGGACTGAGGAAAGCTAAAGATTTCACATTTCATCCTGGTTGTAAAAAACTAGGAATTACTCATCTAAGCTTTGCTGACGACCTCTTGCTGTTTGTCAAAGGAGAGGGTCAATCTGTAAGTACCATGTTTACATATTTCTCTCACTTCACTGCAGCCTCTGGGATGAAAGCCAATCTGCATAAGAGTGTTGTTTATTTTGGAGGGGTGAAACCTGAAAATCAACATCAAATTATTGATCATCTTGGGTATGTACGTGGAGAACTACCTTTTAAATACTTGGGTATCCCGCTATCTACCAAGAAGCTGTCTGTTTTCCAATGGCAACCACTGGTCGACAAGATTACTGCCAGGATTACATCCTGGACTGCCAGGCAAGTGTCATATGCTGGTAGAATCCAGTTGGTTCAATCAGTAATCTTTGGTATTCAAGCTTATTGGGCTCAACTGTTTCTCATTCCTTCCAAAGTTATAAAACTGTTAGAAGCAGTATGTCGATCCTACATATGGTCTGGCTCAGTTAATATAACAAGGAAAGCATATGTGGCCTGGGAAAAGATCTGTCTGCCAAAGTGTGCTGGAGGTTTAAACTTAACCAATCTCCTATTGTGGAACAAAGCTGCTGTTGCAAAACTAAGCTGGGATTTGGCTCACAAGAAGGATGTATTATGGGTGAAATGGATTCACACAGTCTATATCAAGCAATAACAATTGGAGTCCATAAATATCCCTAAACAAGCCAGTTCGATGGTTCGGAAGATCATTGAAGGTTCTGTTCTATTGCAGCAATACCAACTGTTACATAAGCATGCATGCTCTATAAGAATGATTTATCTTCAACAGATTGGACAGTTACCTAGAGTCTCTTGGAAGAACTTAACCATACAGAATCCTGCTCGACCTAAAGCACTTTTCAACCTTTGGCTGCTCCTACAAGGCAGACTTCCTACTAAAGATAGGTTGATCAAATGGAACTCGACTGTGGATGGCACCTGTGTCATGTGTGAACAAACATTGGAGACCAGAGACCACTTGTTCTTGGACTGCCCTTTTGCTACTCAACTGAGGTATCTCACACTGTAGTGGATTGGAGTAACACAACCTGCTGGACAGAATTGGCCACAGTTTGTACACTGGATCACTGATAATGCTAAAGGGAAATCTCCTCGAGCCCAGATATTCAAAATGAGCTTTGCAGAACTGTTCTATGTCTTATGGTTGGAAAGGAATGCGAGAATATTTGGAAATACTTTCTGGTCCAGTGATAAACTCCTTAGGAATATTGCTTACACTTGTAATATTAGGGCAACTCCTAGAGTTAGAGTACACCTTCAGCATTATCTACTGTAGTGTTGAACTTTAGGTATAATACAATTAGTCAGATTTTGTTATCATTTAATAGTCAGCTGCGTACATAGTTGAACTATGGAATTGTACGGAAACCACTTTGGTGATTAATACAATTTTTAATTACCAAAAAAAAAATCACGGTATAACTAATTCCTAAATTAGTAATCTCGAAATTGTAGTGTCAATTTTATCTTTATGGGAGAATAAGATAACAATTTCGGGATAACTAATCACGAAATAATTGATGATAACTTGTATTCCAATTAAACGATCCCTAAAATAGTGGGAGGAGCTATCCCATATTGAAAATGAAAATAGAATAACTAATCTCATCGGATATCCCATCCTACGGAATATCCCACAATTGTACCCCTAATTGATAGGATAATCTTCTTCTGGTCTTGTTTACCCATTACCATTTACCCCTTGTCAATTTATTTCCTTGATAAATTAACCTATGCCAATTAGTAGGAGAACAAATGTCAACGCTAATTAATTATGCCCACAGACTTGTTTAAGGTAAACGTATCAGTTAGAATAACAAACCAAGACCAAGTCAAGTCGCTGGTACATTTGACTTTGAGTAAAAAAGATAAAATACTTTTCTATATGGCGCTAAATAATTAATGTAATCAACATCAGCCTTGCTCCAAATTAATGTAAAATGGCTATATGAACACGGGCTTTCACATCTTCTACAGAAAAAAATAGGTAAAAAAAGTATATAATAAGAGAGTGATTTAAACTTTTATTATGATAATCTGCCTCGTTAATCACGAATCTTTTTTTTTTCTTCAAATGTATCAGAACGGATTAAATAAGAGTACATGTCAAGTAGGTCCATTATAGGGGAGAGAAAATACTTTTTATCGAGAAATTCTTTGTTTTCAATCTAGTTAGAAGTCTAGAAATCGATCGAGACTATCCCGCCATAATTTCTCGAATTCAAGATAGAGAGAATTTCGACAATTCCATAGTATCCCATAATAATTTATCCTGTTATGAAATAATATAAAAGACAAGAACAATAATGCAATAACAAGAGCAATAGAGAGAAGAGTAGAGAGAGTTCTTCTTATTGATACTTAGAGAATGTTAGGAGTGCATTACAATGGTAGAAGACCCCTTTATTTATAGGGAGGGGGATGATTTAGCTACCAAGAATAGAGCTCTAGAATCTCTCTAATTATAGACATTCACCTTAAATAGGAGATTTCATAACACTCCCCCTTGAATGTCTATTCAACAATGTATCTCGTTAAAACCTTAAAACCAAAACCCAATGGAAAAAATTAAAGAAAGGAAAAAGAGTACACATGTTTGAATATGCGCCTATTGGTTGCCTCGTTAAAAACCTTGCAAGGAAAACCCAGTGGGACAAAACCTTGTAAGGGAAAAAGAGTGCAACGCGCATTAACTCCCCCTAATGAGTACATTAATTTATATCCTTGAGCATTTGCATTCCAATCTTGTGCATCATCTTCAAAACGATCTTTGGTAGACGTTTGACAAATCAACCATATTGACTTGAATAAATATTCCGCACCTTGAAATCATCATTCTTGATAGATACGAACATCTTCATATAATGTCGTGGAATAACTCTTCAATATCTCCATAGATGCATTCTCAATGCCATCATGTTTATAGTTATAGCAAGATACATATGTACACAAATTGTACTAAGGATGTGGTACTTCAGGACCAAGAATTGCATATGCTTCAAGCAACTTAAATCTTTCAAGTTAAGTCATGTAAGTCACATAATAGACTTTAGCTGCATATCAAGTTTTCATGTCATGCTAAACAAATAAGATATCGAAAACTGATTATACATACCTTTGACTTTATACTTTCAAGCATTTGAACTATAGGTTCAAAACTACATGTCTTTCATATGGAATCAATTCTTCTTGAATTGTATCTCTTCCATTTAGTTACTTTCTTTGGGTCAGCAAATGCGTATAGCATGCTTTGCAATATGTTGCAATTGAATTATCCCTTTTATGAACTTCAGGTTCATATCATGATATTCGGGGATATACATATACAAATGATAATTCATCCCATGTAACCTTTTCTCAAGTGTTTATCATGTCTCCCCCTCATGTTAGAAAAGCTAACTTGTTTCCTCAACTTTGGGAAATCATCTTTGTGCATTATCATGTCAATATACACAGCACATTAATAATAAGATGAAATTATTTGGTTCCTGACCCTGAACCACTTGTGAGAGGAGAATATACTCTCGTATACAACTTATATCAAACTGATATATATAACTTTGTTCTCATAAGAAACAGTTTAGCTATTAAGTGTAAGCATTCAATAATTATCTTGCTAAACCAACTTTGATATAAACCAACTTATCAAGATGAACTATCTTGAGTAGAAAATCTGGAAATTATGCTCGAAGTTAGATTACTGAGCAATTTACCTCGCAAGCACCGGCCAGGCTGCAGGTTAATAACAATTGCGCATGTAACCATATCATAGATGCATCATATGTGGTATACATGGCAGGTGAATGGGCCCATATTCACCTTTGATATTTCCAGAATTTATGGGCTTCAACCCGAACTCTTTAGTTGGTCAGTTCATTAATGAGAACAAGTGATACAAGAGAATTCGTAAAGAACTTTCTAGTTCTTTGATATTCACCTGTGTGAATTTGCACATCATACTTAAAATGAGATGGCTAATACGAATGCTAACTGAACAAATTATCAATATTGGTGAACTTCAAATTTACACCATGACATGTGCACTTATCAATAAACTTCAGGTTTATTATGACATGGGTTTTTATACCAATAGATATCCACTTTATTGTGGCATTCTTTCTTTTGTGTAGTACAAACTGGAGAACAAAGCGGGTAGCTTTTCATATGCAAATTACCCCGCTACAAGTTGTAGTAATAGGAGATATCAAAACCTTCATTTATTTATAGTCTCAATATAATCAATCGCTTTCGCGTGTACTTTGGAAACTGAATAAGTTTCTTTGAGACTTACTATAGCACAATACTCAATTGTGTTTCTCCAACATAGTAATAATTGGCTCTTCTAGAGCTCTCAATTAATTTTGTACTACCACAGATTCATCAACATCCATGTGGTGAATATCTTTCTTAAAGAGAAAGTTATACCATTATGGTCATGTCAAACTTATATGCAAGATATGTTTCTTGCATTATCGTTGTCCTTTAATAGTCATATTTCCAAAATACTTTGGCGTACAATAGGTACGTGACCAACGATCATTCATGCCATATATCATCTCAAACCTCCTTCTAGGGGTGAGTGTGGTATCATCTCAAACCTCCTTCTAGGGGTGAGTGTGGTATATTTAATACCAATTTCATGTTCATATTCTTCCAATAATGAATATGTATTCGTGAATCAGATGTTGTCACATTCACTTCGGGGATATGTGATTTTGTTACCCTTTTCAAATCTATAAATGCGTCAGGTATTTGATTTGCTATTCTTTGCAAATGGATAATCTTTTGTGCCTCTTTCACAAATAGAGGTATGTGGATCAAGATGAGATAATGATGCATTTTTCCACAAAATTTCCCGTTTGGTTTCACCAACTTCTCCCCCTAATTTTGGGAAAAGTGTCTCATCAAATTGACAGTCTGCAAATCGTGCAAATCTCCTGTCAATGTTTCGAGGTAGCGAATAATGGAGGGCGATTCAACCTCCACATATATTCCTAACATTCTTTGCAGACCCATTTTGGTACGGGATGGCGGTGCTACAGGCACATATACTGCGCATCCAAAGATTCTTAAATGGGATATATTGGGTCCATGACCCAGAACCAATTGCAACGGGGAATATTTGTGTCAATTCGTCAGTCAGAGACGAACTAGCATTGCTGTATGCAAAATGGCGTGACCCCAAACCAAAGTGGGTAGCCGACGAACTAGCATTGCTGCATGCAAAATGGCGTGACCCCAAACCAAAGTGGGCAGCCGACGAACTAGCATTGCTGCATGCAAAATGGCGTGACCCCAAACCGAAGTGGGCAGCCGACGAACTAGTATTGCTGCATGCAAAATGGCGTGAACCCAAACCGAAATGGGCAGCCTCGTTTTCATGAATAATTCAAGATTATTCTCATCTATTGTCTCAATATGATATCCATTTTGAATGATATCTTTAAAACTCAACAAGTTCCTTTTAGACTTGGAGGAGAACATTGCGATTGATATCATTAAAACTCAACAAGTTCTTCTTAGACTTGGAGGAGAATATTGCATTCTCTAAGATAAACGTCGTGCCTTTGGGCAGAGTTACAGTTGCTCTTTCGGAGCCTTCAATCAATTTACTTCCCATAGTTTGACATATAAAAGAAAATATACGAATCATGAGAATAAACAACTTCAATCTGTTTGTGTCACATAATATTTTCAAAATCTGCTGCTAACAGTTGACTAACAAAATCAGATATGTTATCCATAATCGATTACTATGCAGCTTGAAAATTTTTAGTTTAAGCATTTTTCACAAAACAATCGATTGTTAAACACACACAATCAATTGTTGAGCATTGACAATCGATTGTTAAATATAGACAATCGATTGTTGGCTATTTTGAAAAATTCCAGAGCACACTGTTTTAAGACAATCGATTGTTAAACATAGACAATCGATTGTTGACAATTTTTGAAAAATCCCAGATCACACTGTTTTAAGACAATCGATTGTTAAACATAGACAATCGATTGTTGGCTATTTTGAAAAATTTCAAAGCACACTGTTTTAAGACAATCGATTGTTAAACATAGACAATCGATTGTTGACAATTTTTGAAAAATTCCAGATTACACTGTCTAACGACAATCGATTGTTAGACATAGACAATCGATTGTGGATGATTTTTGAAAAATTTCAGATTACACTGTCTAACGACAATCGATTGTTAGACATAGACAATCGATTGTCGATCAATTGTTTTTCAGCTTTAATGCGAAAATATTAGATAATCGACTAGTTTTTCAGGCTAGTCGATTACCCCTACTGGAAAATAAAAATATTATTGATATTTGAGCATATTGAAGACAATCTACTGCTAACATTGCATCATGAACTAACTAATACGAGCTAATACTAATGACTATTAGTTTATTCACTAACTAATACAAATAAGTAGAACAAAATCAAATAACTCCATCTTCTTTCATCACGGACCCATCACCGATTAGGTGGTCTATCTTCCCTTCGGGTTGCTCAAAGAAGTCTGCCACATCCAAGTGGGTGATGTCAAAGTTGTCGTCAGAGACAAAATTCGTTTCAGGGCGTTTACTCTTTCGAGATGCTTGATAAAGGTCAATCAAATGTCATGGTATACGGCAAGCCTTTGACCAGTGCCCGTTTCCACCGCAACGATAATATATAGTTTATAAACTATTTGCTTTTGGATTTTTATCGTATCGTGCTTGTGGCAGAGTACCAACTTCAGGTTGTCATATCTCTTCTTTAAGCCATTCCACAAGATAGGTGGAATCTTTGACGGTGAGATATTCAATCTTCAAACCTTCATCAAGGTGATGGCGCAAGAAAATCAAGGCCTTAGCATAGTTTCAAACTTTCATCAAGGTGATGGCGCAAGAAAATCAAGGCCTTAGCATAGTTTTGGGTGGATGCATTATTTCTGTCTTTAATGGCGTCTCCAAGACCCATAGCATCCAAAATGGATTTAAGTATCCAACACCCATATCATATGGTTCTTGCCCGAAATTTCAAGGGCAACGAACTTTCTTTTCATAATGTCAGACATAAACCAAAATTACATCAAGAGCGTGTTCATACTTACGGGCTCTATTACAATTATCACATTCACTTCAGGGAATGGATCAAAATCATGTGCTTTACACAATCTCATGTCAAATATTACTTTCATAAAGTGAAAGATTATTTTGAGAATCCTTATTGTTCTCATTACCACAATAATGACGATTATAACTTCGTCTATTGCCATGTCCACATCCATTGATACCTTTACGGTAATTAGTCTTCTTTCAGACTTATCACATACTGCTACCACATTCTCTAAAGGGAATGGAGCAAATTCAATTGGACGGAATTCTTTGCCACGTCCACATTCATTGATACCTTCATGGTAATATTTTAGTCTTCTTTCAGACTTATCATATACTGCTTCCACATTCTCTAAAGGGAATGGAGCAAATTCAATTGGGCGGATTTTCAATTATTTGCCCACAATCATACATGAATTTAATCATGGCAGGACATAGAGATTTTACCACTTCATGTGGTTACAATTTCTTACAAACTCCATTAGAGTTATAATCAAACTTTGTTGTCTGTGCTTTGTATATAAAATCAAATTATAGAATTCCAAGAATTTGAAAGGGAAAAGTAAATTACTTACCTTTAAGGTATACCAATTATATTTTCAATGTTTTCTTCCTTTTCTCTTTTGCTTTCCTTCTTTTGCTTTCTGTTTCGTTCCTCCTTTTTTTTTCTTTTTCTTTTCCTTCTTTTGCTTTCTGTTTCGTTCCTCCTTTTTTTTTCTTCTTCTTTCTTCATTCTTTCTTTGAAGCAAAACCCTACACAAACAAAGTTAAGACAATCGAAAATTTCAATTGGTTAGAGACTCGTGCTGATAACGTGTTATGAAATAATATAAAAGACAAGAACAATAATGCAATAACAAGAGCAATAGAGAGAAGAGTAGAGAGAGTTCTTCTTATTGATACTTAGAGAATGTTAGGAGTGCATTACAATGGTAGAAGACCCCTTTATTTATAGGGAGGGGGATGATTTAGCTACCAATAATAGAACTCTAGAATCTCTCTAATTATAGAAATTCACCTTAAATAGGAGATTTCATAACATATCCTACTTTATTTTTGTTTTAACTGCTATTTTTCTTGTGGCCTTAAAATTGCTAGTCTAGAGTCCGCCCTGTCTTCTCCTTATAAGTTTATTTATTTATTTATTATTATTATTATTATTATTATTATTATTATTATTTTATTCTTAAATTTTGAAATTATTATCGTTTCTTTTGTTGGGTTTTTTTTCTAAAGAGTGTGAATGAGAATGGAAGAGGCACCTCTTGCATTACAACTCTTTATCTCACCACTTCATTGTCTACAAATTTAGAGACTTGGCCTCATTTTTAAACATGAAAAATTTGACTTCTCCCCTCTTTTCTACATTGTTGCTTTATTTTTCAAATAAATATAAGTGTTAGTGTCATTTGCTCCGTTTGTTGAGTTCGCTGAAGTTATGTGATTTGTAGTGCCGCTATCACATAATAGTTATTACATTCTATCTTGGGAGGAATTAATTTATAACCTTGGACAATAATGAGTGGATTAAATTCCTTAACAATACACAAGTAACTTGTGAGCTCGAAATTATTTTATGTTTTGTTTATTGAACCAACATCTATCCTTCTCTAACTTTCTAATTTTGAATACAGTAATATTAACATCTTTTATTTAGGTTATCTTAACCATTTTTTCTGTCAGTATTTTTCATTTCTTCGGTATTTTTATCATAATCTTTTACCTATGTATTTTTTAAATTTGTTTTAAAAATATTTTTCTTAAATTAATGATCTATCAAAAATAATTTTTTTGTCTAACACAAAATAAAGATGCCTACACTTGTGAAATCGCATTAAGTATATTATTGTCGTTGATGATGAACATTGGTATCCTATATAGCAAGAAACGAAGAAGGGCACCATGTTTAAATGCAGTAGATGACAACTATTTTAGGAATCAGCATATTCTTCACCATCCCACCGCTATACAAAGTATGTTATTTATACATCCACAAGTTTTTATTTAATTTACTTTATTTTCCCTAGCTTGAAAGATTCTTGGTTTTGTTTTTCGTTAGTAAAAGACATTCTTTAATTAATTTGCAATGCCAAAAGTGGATACTAGGACTATTTTGATAACAACTAATTTTTGCCCAAAAAAAGATGTCAAAGAGATAAATTGTATATTTGAGAGGCTATTGACATTTGATGACTCCAACTAGAGGTGTGCAAACCTCCTAACCGGATAATAGTCAGATAATTCAGTAACAATGCATCTAATTTCCACCTCCTCTTCTTCTTCTTTTTTAAAATATAGTAACGATAGTGTCTACCCTCCATCAAGGTAGATATTACACCAAGTAATTTTGATGGGAACAAATTACCTAATATTTTTCTTGTCTTTAATGGAATTTAAATTATGTGTTCCTGTTAGAGGCGAATCTACCTTTTAAACTTGATCGATTTTATATCTAACAACAACAACAACAATAACCCAGTATAATTCCATTTAGTGGGATCTGAGGAAGGTAGTGTGTACGCAGACCTTACCCCTACCCTTTGATAGAAAGGCTGTTTCCAAATAGACCCTCGGCATCCTTCCCTCCAAGAATTTCCCACCTTGCTCTTGGGAAGTCTCGAATTCACAATCTCTCGGTTGGAAGTGGGGGTTGCTTACCATCAGAGCTTCTCACTATTGAATTAATTCGACTTTTAATACTACAACTTCAAATCTAATACTTCTTCCGCCCAAGTTTATGTCACGATCTAATTTTTCTTATAGATCGTGATAGCGTCTGACGTTATCGCTAGGTAAGCATACAATGAACTAACTCTGTGATCCTTTCTTTTAAAGATTTGAAATAGTTGATTTTCAGTTGTGCATAAATAAGAAGTAAGAATTTGATAAAAATAAGAGATCAAATTTTGGAAAGCAAGTGAGATAAGAAAAATAATACAAAAATCATCAAGTGCCTGCTAGCATAAACCTCCAAGACCTGGTATCACAAGTATATGAACTACTAGTAAAATATACAAAAGAATACTACACTACTGTGTAAGGTGAAATAGACAAAAAATACATGCAAAAGAAAGACTTTGGCTATTGTAGAAGGGGCTCAGGCCAGCTCACCGCAAAATCTCTTAGTAATCAAGGATGTGCGCCAGACTGATATCTAGATGCACCTACCTCAGATCTTGCACATTTAGTGTAGAAGTGTAGCATGAGTATATAAACAATATTTACCCAATAAATATCCAGTTTAACCTCGAATAAATAGTCACGAGGGATAAACTTTGGCACTTGGTATGGGCTAGCTATAAAATGCCAAAATTTCCATTAAAAATGAATTTCATCGAATATAGTTGAAAACTAAATAACAAGAAATAGTAAATATTTCTTTCACTAATAGTAAATCCCAAATTAATATTCATCATTTAGCAATTAATCTCTCAAGACGATGGAGCAATATCAATTATAATTGGGTTCTAAGAATTTATTTCAAGGCGATTCGATTTCATACTAATGTAGCAGTATAGGAACTATTCCAATTTCGGTGAAGTTACAAATTCGAAGAACTCGAGGTTGAACGAGAGGAGAAAAAAAGAGAGGAGATAGAATCCAATTATTTTATATACTTTATCTAAGAAACTATGCACATCTAGAACATAGATGGGGTATATCTCATTAAACTAAACTGGACCAAGGTCGCACGACCCGATCCACATACAAATATATAAATTGTGCACTGCCGAGTATTGAATGGCATGAATCATAGATGTATCTATCTGCTACCGATACGGACAACCCGCTCCATGAAAAGAGAAAATACTTTATAATAGCCGATTCAAGATTTATTAAGGGGCTAATATTTGAAGAAACACCAATACTCAGTAATAGTCAAGTGATCCGTCCAAAAATTTAAGTAAATAAAATTAGCCTTTTACAATTCCTTTATCAAGTTCCAATATGATTTAAGCAATTAAGTTAACAAGTAGGGTGCACTTCATAAGTATAATATGGTATGTGCCCTAGACTACCCGTACATAAGCACAATTAATAGCTACATACGGACTCTCGCTACCTCGTGCGTAAGTAGCCCCCACAAATAGGAGCACATATTAATCAATTTACCTATGAGGTTAATTTCTTCTCACAAGTTAGAAAAGAGACTTACCTTATCTCAAAGCAACCTACTTTCCTGTCCAAAATTATGCTTTAACCATCAACTCAGTGTCAAACAACTCGAAACTAGTCAAATATTATATTAAATTAGTTAATACGTGTTCACAATTTTACATCCTAACTATCAAAATGATTTTCCAACTCTATTTGAAGAATTTCTGAAATTCACCCCTGGATTCACGTACCCGAATTACTGAAATTTTTGAAGAAATTTATTACTCATGATCTCATCAATCAAAATATATTATTTTCACTAAATTTCATAACAAATTTTGTGGTTAAATCATATTTTTATCAAAAACCTAGGCTTTTACTTTAGTAAAGATTTCACTAATTTATATGTTATAATCTACCCATAAATTATATATTTAACTCACATTCGGTAGAGATTATTTACCTCAATTAGTTGATGAAAACCCCTATTTAACTAACACCAAAATCGCCCCCCAAGAAGTGTAAAAATGAGTGAAGATGCCTAAGTCCCATACTATATAAAGTTGCCCGCCTTCTATGATTTTTGCACCTACGGTGCCAATACCGCATCAGCGGTTCTGCTGATGCGGACCAAATCACGCATGTGCGGACAAAGGCCAAGCTTCCTCCTCTCGCTTCTGTTCTCAGGCGCTCGCGTTTGTAGACCCGTACCAGCAGCAAAAAGTGTGCACTTGCGGAGCTGTCCGCTCATACGATGGCTGCATTCACAGGTGCGGTCTCTAGCCCATTTATGCAGTTGCTGGCCTCCCCTTTGCTGGTTCGCTTCTGAAGCTCGTGGCTCGTACCTGCGGCTGCTCAAGCGCAAGTGCGTTTACACCAGAAGCTAAAGCTTCAGCATTTTCCTTAAGCCAAAACTTGATCTGAGCCTCGTAACACATGGGTACTCGTGGGCACCGTCCCAATGTACCAACAAGTTTAGAATCATAAAAAGGACTCGCTCGAACTCTCGAAACGCACAAAAAAAAATCAAAACTAAGAACCACACCCTAAACCAATTGAATCAATGAATATGAACTTCAAGTTCTTCAATTTACTCCCAACGCGCCGAAACGTACTTAAACTACTCGGAATGCCAAATTTTACGTATAAGTCTTAAATGATATTGCAAAACTATTCCCGATCTCAGAATCCCATTTGGACCTCGATAATACCAAACCTACTCCAAACCAAATTTCAAGAACTTTAAAACCTTCAAAGAGCCAACTTTCACTATTAGGCATCGAAACTCTCCTGAGTTATCCAAAATTCGATTGGAACATACGGCCAAGTCATCATACGTACCTATTGGGATAGTCAAATCCCGATTCCGAGGTCGTTTACTCAAAATATTAATCGAAGTCAAACTTAGTCTTTTAAAGCCAAAGCATGGAACCAAGTGTTCCGATTTCAACCCGAACTCTTCCAAATTTCGACCTAAATATTTCTGCAAGTCATAAAACAATAAAAGTACGTACAAAAAGTCTTATTTAAAAGAACGGGATTCTCAAAAGCAAAACTACCGGTCGGGTCATTATAATTTTCTTGTCCACTGTACTGATGATAGATGTCCACTTTCATCTGTTCAGTTTGAAAAATCAGTAGATAATTTAGCATTTTATACCTATTTTACCCTTCTTAGTAAGTACTATGTATTTCAATTAATTTTCCAACGTGTTTGTATGAATTTGTTGCCTAAGAGTTGTATGTACAACTGGTGACAGGATCGAAATAAGTAAGTATCATACGGAAGCAAATAACACATATGTTTAATGACGATAAATCAGACAATAAAAGAAAAATAGATATAAATATTTAATGTGGTTCGGTCAATTGACCTACATCTGCAAGCGAAGATAATCAATCAACTATATAAAAAAAGGGTACAAAATATTGAGAGAACAACCTCATAAAAAGGCACACACAAGTAAGCAAGATAACATTTATCCCAAAAAATTTTCCCTTAAACAAGACTCTCAAATACCTTAGGAACTATATTGTATCTGCTACCAAAAGAAAAGAAAGATCCTTAATTTATAAAAGTTCAAAACATTTTCCTCAAAAAAAATATCAAACCAAATATGAGTGATTTATAGTTTTTTTTAGGAAAAAAAGGAAAAAATCAATTATGTAGTAAATATGTTTCGCTTCTTTCAAGATATAAAAAAACCGATATATGATAAAAGAAATGAGGATAAACTCCTGTTCCCATAATTTTTACCTAGTTCGTTGTCTGCTAGGCCATAATTTTTTTATTTTTTATTTTCCAAATTTGTATAAACATGATGTTAAATTTAATTTTTTTGTATGTTGCAGTGTGGTTTTGTTGTCACATTCATACGTTGAAGGAAAGGACATTAGACTAGTTGGATGAATGAAAGTTAGGAATGTGCAATCAATGGCTGGTCACTAGTGACAATTAGGGTCCATATGCCCATCTGTCACTGATCTGGATCTTTTTTTGTTTAAGTTCTTGGTCGACAATGACGTACTCAGGAATTTTAGTAGGCAGTATCAATATTTTAAAAAATAAATAAATGAGTAAATTATTGTAACAACAAACAGTCCAATATTTTTATTTTATTTATTATTTATATATATAAATTAAAATAGACAACAAAACAGTATCACGTGACAACGATTCAAACAAAATGCATATGCCTTGGTCTACAACCCCATAACTAGTCTAGCTACATTTTCCAGATCTCACTCACCTCCTTAATTTTGCTGTTGTTATATGATTGCCAAGACAAGGGGACAACATATATTCAATTATTGTTTAGATTTGCCAATTTGTGCATCTATTATTTTAAATTAGAGATCTGGATTTGGTGAATGTCTTGATGGTTGGTTGGTACGTAATTTAACCATCAAATGAAATTCTAAAAATAGCCATGAGTTGGGTAAGAAGCCGTGGTATTATAATTTTAAGTATTTAAATATAAAACCTAACCAAATTCCACACTAATAAAATACGGGATAGAGTCGTTGAGTATATAAAAAATCGAGTTTTAAACTCTAATGATGTGTTATAAAACTACCCGAATCTAAATTCAAAATGAACAATAACATTAATGAAATTTTTTACCACTTCATTGAGTTTCAATTGAGTTTACGCAAATCTCTCATCATTAAAATATGTGATGGGACAAATTTCAGCAAACACAATAAGCTTTTATATCCGGATGTATGTAACACTCTTACGCAAAATTTCCCAACATCTTTTGTCCAAAACACACACACATACACACATATATATATATTCAGAATAAAAGCTGTAAATTCAATTATTATCACAAATTAACTTGATATCACAAGTAAAAGTCTATAATACTTAAATTCTGAATTCGCCTCCAATGATGCACCAAGCTGATAAAAACCGTCTTTCTAAAAAATATATGTATAATTTTCTACCCCTTGTTTTCCTTGTCGTTGTCAAAATGTTCACATAAAATCTAGGTGTAATTTGTGGTTGAGTATTCTTAACTAACGTTTGGACATAGATTTTGGCAATATGTTTTTCAAAATTTTTTGAAAACATTGTTTGTTCATAGATTAATGATTTATTTTTGAAAAATATTTGAAATTATTTTTCAAGTTCCCAAAATTTAGTTTAGGGTAGATTTAGGGTGAAATATATTCTCCCATCTCATAAAACTTCAATTTTTCTTTAAATAAAATTTATGTCTAAACATGATTTCAACTTCCAAAAAATATTTTCCAAAACTACTTTAATTTTTTTTCATGTTTTAACTAAATCTATGTTCAGATGCTAGCATGAAAAATAATCTCTTAGAAATAATTTCTTTATTTTCATGAAATATGGGTAAAGTATATATATATATATATATATATATATATATATATATATATATATATATATATATATATATATACTATTTTTTCAGACCTAACTTATAAAATTATTAAGTTTATTGTTGTTATTGTGACTTGTGAGCAAGAGCTTTATGCAAAATAAACTTTCTTTTTTGAAAACTATGGGTGATGTGTCAATTAATCAGAAAGTAATTGATTTATAATGCCATGAGAACATAGAATTGGTGTTGTTGTTGTCATTCACTTACTAATTTTGGATAGATTGGTAATCTATCTTTTCGTGATACTAACACTTAATGTACAAATACCTTGAATCATTGTATATTCCATTACCATGACCCAACTTTCAAAATAGTATTCCAAAATTTCAATCATCTGGAAGATAAATAAACAAAAGTGATCTAGTGAAATTAGCATTAGTAGTATGTCTATTAGAAGTCGAGTCAAATTTTTATGCACCGATGGTCTAAAATTTATTTATATAATTAGGTAAATTAAATGATAATTACAAGTAAATCTCAGTAACTAGCATATGGATCATAATCTAAATAAGATGATAACAAATTTGTTAAAACATATTAAATTACATTAACAACGTAATATTTTTTTTTTGCACTATCAACATTTATAACCTGATTTATCGTAAATAATAAGCTGATTTTTTTGTGTGAACGTTAAATAATTATAATTATCTAAATATATAACCATAATAAATTAATATAATTTAACATATTATACATATGGGGATAAATATTTACCATATATCCAGGAGCAACCAAGGGATATAAATATAACTAGCTATCACATAGGAAATACACTTGATTTGACGTAGGAAGGTCATAATTGGATAACCAAACTTTTGGGAATAAATGGAGCTGCTCAACGCAATAACAAGAAAGGGAATATTAATCCGTATAATATTTTTAAATATATGAAAGTGACAATAAAAGAATCCCCCCCTCCCTTTTAGAAGCACATACTATAATATTTTATGTGAATGTATACATTAATTTCAATTTAGTTTAGTATGGATTTACGACATTGATTTCTTATTTTCTTAAAAATTTATTCGGAAATCACTTAAAAGGTAATGTAAATCAAATAATTCTTACTTTTTGTTTATTGCCCCAAAGGACAAGTAATAGTTACAAAATACCACTAAGGAAGGGAAAAATATAGAGTTTGTTATGAAATAATATAAAAGACAAGAACAATATAGAGAGAATAGGGAGAGAAGTATTCTTATTGATACTTGGGATGATATACAATGGGGTAAGACCCCTCTATTTATAGGCATAGAAAAGACTTAGCCTCAAAGTAAAACTCTTCTATAAGATAGACATTCACTCTAATTAGAGTTCTATTTATAATACTCCCCCTTGAATGTCTATTCAACAATGTGCCTCGTTAAAACCTTAAAACCAAAACCCAATGGGAAAAATTAAAGAAAGGAAAAAGAGTACACATGTTTGAATATGCGCCTATTGGTTGCCTCGTTAAAAACCTTGCAAGGAAAACCCAGTGGGACAAAACCTTGTAAGGGAAAAAGAGTGCAACGCGCATTAACTCCCACTAATGAGTACATCAGTTTATATCCTTGAGCATTTGCATTCCAATCTTGTGCATCATCTTCAAAACGATCTTTGGTAGAGATTTGATAAATCAACCATATTGACTTGAATAAATATTCCGTACCTTGAAATCATCATTCTTGGTAGATATGAACATCTTCATATAATGTCGTGGAATAACTCTCCAATATCTCCATAGATGCATTCTCAATGCCATCATGCTTATAGTTATAGCAAGATACATATGTACACAAATTGTACTAAGGATGTGGTACTTCAGGACCAAGAATTGCGTATGCTTCAAGCAACTTAAATCTTTCAAGTTAAGTCATATAAGCCATATAATAGACTTTAGATGCATATCAAGTTTTCCATGTCATGCTAGACAAATAAGATATCGAAAACTGATTATACATACCTTTGACTTTATACTTTCAAGCATTTGAACTATAGGTTCAAAACTACATGTCTTTCATATGGAATCAATTCTTCTTGAATTGTATCTCTTCCATTTAGTTACTTTCTTTGGGTCAGCAAATGCATATAGCATGCTTTGCAATATGTTGCAATTGAATTATCCCTTTTATGAACTTCAGGTTCATATCATGATATTCGGGGATCTACATATACAAATGATAATTCATCCCATGTAACCTTTTCTCAAGTGTTTATCATTTCTCCCCCTCATGTTAGAAAAGCTAACTTGTTTCCTCAACTTTGGGAATCATCTTTGTGCATTATCATGTCAATATACACAACACATTAATAATAAGATGAAATTATTTGGTTCCTGACCTTGAACCACTTGTGAGGGGAGAATATACTCTCGTATACAACGTATATCAAACTGATATATATAACTTTGTTCTCATAAGAAACAGTTTAGCTATTAAGTGAAAGCACTCAATAATTATCTTGCTAAACCAACTTTGATATAAACCAACTTGTCAAGATGAACTATCTTGAGTAGAAAATCTGGAAATTATGCTCGAAGTTAGATTACTGAGCAATTTACCTCGCAAGCACCGGCCAGGCTGCGGGTCAATAACAATTGCGCATGTAACCATATCATAGATGCATCATATGTGGTATACATGGCAGGTGAATGGGCCCATATTCACCTTTGATATTTCCAGAATTTATGGGCTTCAACCCGAACTCTTTAGTTGGTCAGTTCATTAATGAGAACAAGTAATACAAGAGAATTCGTAAATAACTTTCTAGTTCTTTAATATTCACCCATGTGAATTTGCACATCATACTTAAAATGAGATGGCTAACACG
This sequence comes from Nicotiana benthamiana, assembly GCA_034376525.1. Classification (NCBI taxonomy): domain Eukaryota; kingdom Viridiplantae; phylum Streptophyta; class Magnoliopsida; order Solanales; family Solanaceae; genus Nicotiana; species Nicotiana benthamiana. Next base: position 129,869,190 of record CM067335.1, on the reverse strand, counting down.
AATGCCAACTGAATAAATTATCAATATTGGTAACCATGACATGTGCACTTATCAATAAACTTCAGTTTTATTATGACATGGGTTTTTATACCAATAGATATCCACTTTATTGTGGCACTCTTTCTTTTGTGTAGTACAAACTGGAGAACAAAGCGGGTGGCTTTTCATATGCAAATTACCTCGCTACAAGTTGTAGTAATAGGAGATATCAAATCCTTCCTTTATTTATAGTCTCAATATAATCAATCGCTTTCGCGTGTACTTTGGAAACTGAATAAGTTTCTTTGAGACTTACTACAGCACAATACTCAATTGTGTTTCTCCAACATAGTAATAATTGGCTCTTCTAGAGCTCTCAATTAATTTTGTACTACCACAAATTCATCAACATCCATGTGGTGAATATCTTTATTAAAGAGAAAGTTATACCATTATGGTCATGTCAAACTTATATGCAAGATATGTTTCTTGCATTATCGTTGTCCTTTAATAGTCATATTTCCAAAATACTTTGGCGTACAATAGGTACGTGACCAACGATCATTCATGCCATATATCATCTCAAACCTCCTTCTAGGGGTGAGTGTGGTATCATCTCAAACCTCCTTCTAGGGGTGAGTGTGGTATATTTAATACCAATTTCATGTTCATATTCTTCCAATAATGAAAATCTATTCGTGAATTAGATGTTGTCACATTCACTTCGGGGATATGTGATTTTGTTATCCTTTTCAAATCTATAAATGCGTCAGGCATTTGATTTGCTATTCTTTGCAAATGGATAATCTTTTGTGCCTCTTTCACAAATAGAGGTATGTGGATCAAGATGAGATAATGATGCATTTTTCCATAAAATTTCCCGTTTGGTTTTACCAACTTCTCCCCATAATTTTGGGAAAAGTGTCTCATCAAATTGACAGTCTGCAAATCGTGCAGTGAACAAATCTCCTGTCAATGTTTCGAGGTAGCGAATAATGGAGGGCTAATCAACCTCAACATATATTCCTAACCTTCTTTGCAGACCCATTTTGGTGAGGGATGGCAGTGCTAAAGGCACACATACTTCGAATCCAAAAATTCTTAAATGGGATATATTGGGTCCATGACCCAAAACTAATTGCAACGGGGAATATTTGTGTCAATTCGTCAGTCAGAGACGAAGTAGCATTGTTGTATGCAAAATGGCGTGAACCCAAACCGAAGTGGGCAGCCTATGAACTAGCATTGCTGCATGCAAAATGGCGTGAACCCAAACCAAAGTGGGCAGCCGACGAACTAGCATTGCTGCATGCAAAATAGCGTGAACCCAAACCGAAATGGGCAGCCTCGTTTTCATGAAGAATTCAAGATTATTCTCATCTATTGTCTCAATATGATATCCGTTTTGAATGATGTCTTTAAAACTCAACAAGTTCTTCTTAGACTTGGAAGAGAATATTGCACTCTCTAAGATAAACGTCGTGCCTTTGGGCAGAGTTACAGTTGCTCTTCCTGAGCCTTCAATCAATTTACTTCCCATGGTTTGACATATAAAAGAAAATATACGAACATGAGAATAAACAACTTCAATCCGTTTGTGTCACATAATATTTTCAAAATCTGCTGATGTCATTTGACTAAAATAAATCAGATATGTTATCCATAATTGATTACTTTGCAGTTTGAAAATTTCAGTTTAAACATTTTCTTCAAACAATCGATTGTTTAACACAAACAATCGATTGTTGAACATTGACAATCGATTGTTAAACACACACAATCGATTATTTGCTATTTTGAAAAACAGATCACACTGCCTTAAGACAATCGATTGTTATGCATAGACAATCGATTGTTGGCTATTTTGAAAAATTCCAGAACACACTGTCTTAACGACAATCGATTGTTAAGTATAGACAATCGATTGTTTGCTATTTTGAAAAATTCCAGAACACACTGTCTTAACGACAATCGATTGTTAGACAAAGACAATCGATTGTGGATGATTTTTGAAAAATTCCAGATTACAGTCTTAACGACAATCGATTGTCGATCAATTGTTTTTCAGCTTTAATGCGAAAATATTAGATAATCGACTAGTTTTTCAGGCTAGTCGATTACCCCTACTGGAAAATAAAAATATTATTGATATTTGAGCATATTGATACATTCTAAAGAACTAATACTAACATTATGTCATGAACTAACTAATACGAGCTAATACTGATGGCTATTAGTTTATTCATTCACTAATACAAACACGTAAAATAAAATCAAATAGCTCCATCTTCTTTCATCACGGATCCATCACCGATTAGGTGGTCTATCTACCCCTCGGGTTGCTCAAAGAAGTCTGCCACATCCAAGTGGGTGATGTCAAAGTTGTCGTCAGAGACAAAATTCATTTCAGGGCATTTACTCTTTCGAGATGCTTGATAAAGGCCAACCAAATGTCATGGTATACGGCAAGCCTTTGACCAGTGCCCGTTTCCACCGCAACGATAATATATAGTTTATAAACTATTTGCTTTTGGTTTCTTATCGTATCGTGCTTGTGGCAGAGTGACCAACTTCAGGTTGTCATATCTCTTCTTTAAGCCATTCCACAAGATAGGTGGATCTTTGACGGTGAGATATTCAATCTTCAAACCTTCATCAAGGTGATGGCGCAAGAAAATCAAGGTCTTAGCATAGTTTCAAACCTTCATCAAGGTGATGGCGCAAGAAAATCAAGGCCTTAGCATAGTTTTGGGTGGATGCATTATTTCTGTCTTTAATGGCGTCTCCAAGACCCATAGCATCCAAAATGGATTTAAGTATCCAACACCCATATCATATAGTTCTTGCCCGAAATTTCAAGGGCAACGAACTTTCTTTTCATAATGTCAGACATAAACCAAAATTACATCAAGAGCGTGTTCAATGGGACGGATTTTCAATCTTTTGCCCACAATCATACATGAATTTGATCATAGCAAGGCATAGAAGTTTCACCACTTCATGTGAGTGTATTTCTTTATGTCAATAATTAATTGAATCATTTTGCCATTTTGGAACCATATATGATTGTCCACTGGTTATGGAGATTCTTATATAAATCAAAGGAATGTGGGTGCTGCTATCATAGTACTCTTAGTATTCTTCTTAGCTTAAATTAATTAAAAAACAAATTACCACTAAGAATTTTCTTTGAATATAATCCCTTTATTTTTAATTAGAGATCTTAAAACGAGCTTGTAGATAAAAGCAATTCTAATTAAATCGTGACACGAATTTAAATTAATCGAAACTTCAAAAGTATACCAAATGAAAAACAAAAAAAAGCGTTTGAATCTGTGAGTTGGCCTCATCACCCTTCACTAGCCTCCACTTCCCTCAAATAACCACCCCCCCCCCCCCCCCCCAAAAAAAAGGATAACAATAATATGCCTAAAATAATAAAGGGACAGATTCAAGATCTATTGATGCTTCTTGTCAGACTTTTATTTCCAAAGTTTGTAGAACTGTATTACTCCATTATTCTATATGCAAAATATAAAGAATTTTATTTTTTTGGTATTTAAGGATTTTATTAATCACAAATGAAATAACATTACAAAATCATAGTCTAGCTTTAACTCAGCTGACTATCTCTAATATAACATTTTAAACTGTATCTACTCTCCTAACTACCTAACAATACTATATTCGAAGGTGTTGTAAATGGTTTCTAATTCGTGGGGTACCTCTAACATTACAAGTGTACACTATGTCTCTCAAAAGGGCTTCATTGCAACGAAATGTCTTGTTGAAGATTCTTGAGTTCCTTTCCAGCCAGATAGTATATGGAAACTCAACGACTACCGTTTTGAAGATGGTTGCTCGACATGTTTGACCCTTGGCTTTGCTTACGAGCCACTGCATTTTCTGGTTCCAGGCATTGAGATGAGGATAAGTCTCCTTCAGCCAGTGCATTGTTTTCTCCCATAATTCAACAGTGACTGGGCAGAATAGTAGCAAATGATCCCTGGCCTCTGGATGTTTTTGGCATAACTTACATTGTTGATCAACACTCATTCCCCAGCTGTGCAATCTATCTTTTGTGGTAATCTATCTTGTAAGAACAGCCATAGATTGAAGGTTTCCTTTGTCCTTGCATAGTTTTGTATGATCAAGTTCTTCCATGGGACTCTCGGCAGGTCTTGAAGCCGTAACTGGTATAGCTGTCTAACTGAGCAGCCCTGCTCCTTCCAGTGTTGAAACCTCTGCAAAACTTCTCTCGATTGGATGATCTTTCTGACCATCCAACTTGCCTGTGCAGGAATTGGCATAGTTTCAATAGGTCTGTTTTTGATGTAGTATACAGTGATCCATCTAATCCACAGTTTGTTCTTTTTATGAGCTAGATCCCAGCATGTCTTTGCAACGACAACTTTATTCCAGAGCTTGAGATTAGTAAGATTCATCCCTCCTGCTGATTTTGGGGTACACATTCTGTCCCAGGAGATATATGCTTTCCTAGTGATAAAGTTCATCCCAGACCAAATGAAGCTCCTACAAATGGCTTCTATCATCTTCAGGACTTTAACAGGGAATATGAACAGTTGTGCCCAGTAAGCTTGGATACCAAAAATGACTAATTGGACCAGTTGGATTCTCCCAGTATAAGACAGTGTCTTGGCAGTCCATGAGGTGATCTTGACAGTGATCCTTTCCACCAGAGGTTGCCATGGGAGCAATGTGATTTTCTTGGTGGACAGGGGGACACCTAGGTACTTAAATGGTAATTCACCTTGCTCATAGCCAAGGTGGTCGATAATCTGTTTCTGAATATCCAGTGCAACACCACCAAAGTAAACAGAGCTCTTGTTCAGGTTAGCCTGTAAGCCAGATGCTTCAGAGAATTGAGAGAAGCATCTGGATAAGGCTATGACCGAAGTAGTGTCACCTTTGGCAAACAACAACAAACCATCAACAAAGCACATGCGAGTAACGCCTAGTTTTTACATCTGGGGTGGAACTGATATGCTGGATTTTCCTTTAGTGAGTTGCATGATCTTCTCAAGTACTCCATGAACAGAGCAAATAGGAAGGGGGAAACAGGGTCCCCTTGCCTAAGCCCCCTAGCAGCAGCAAAGGGTTCAGTTGCCTCTACATTGACCAGCACAGAGAAGCTCACTGTTGAGATGCATTCCATTATCCATTTGGTGAATGTGCTGGGGAAGCCAATCTGTTCCATAACCTGCTATAAGAATGTCTATTCTACTGAGTCATAGGCTTTCTGGAGGTCGATTTTAATCATGAATCTGGGTGACACTTGTTGTCTGATGTAGCTTTTGACTAGTTCATGTGCCAGAATGATATTGTCTGTTATCTTTCTGCCTGGAATGAACCCTGTCTGGGCTTCACTGATAATGCTTGCCATCACCTTCTGCATCCTATTGGCCAGTATTTTTGAGATCATTTTATAGAGGACAGAGCAGCAAGCAATTGGCCTAATACTCTTTTACTGTAGTTGGTTTGGACACTTTAGGAATTAGGGTAATAGTGGCACAGTTGATGGGTTTGTACATCTTGGTTGAGGAGAAGAACTGATTGATGCCACTGGTAACCTGCCTGCCAATGATTCTCCAGCTCTTTTTGAAGAAAACAGCATTGTAGCCATCTATCCCTGGTGCTTTGTCATCTCCAATAGCCTTGAGACTCTCCACAATTTCCATATCAGTTACATCAGCACATAGTCCCTTCTTTGTTGTTGTGTCAGCTTTGGTCCATTTGTCATGTACATTTGATTTATAGCTGGCAGGGTGGATGCAAAGGTTCCCATCAGTGTCTTGTAGAATCCAATGATCTCCTTTTTTATATCTTCAGCTGTAGTGATTTTGGTACCCATTGCATTTGTAAGTTCAGTAATCTGGTTGTGTTGAGTTCTCTCCTTCATGACTGCAGAGAAATATTTAGTTCCATTTTGCTCTGGCCTTCTGCTACAGAACACTTTCCTCAATTATTGACCACTTTTCCAGTTTCAGCACTAGCTCCTCCTCCTTCTGCTGCAGGACATCAGAGTATGCCTGTGTCACCTGGGCTTTTATTGTCCCCAGTTCCTGTCTGCTAAGGTCTATTTTCTGTGAGATAGTCTTGAATTCTTTGATATTTAGGTCTTTCAGAGGACTTTTTGGAGCTTTGAGTTTAGATCATATGGCTTTCATAGTGTCTGAATTTCCAGTATGCCAAACTCTTGCCACAATCTGATGGAAATCTTCATGATCAGCCCCATACATTAAAGAACTTGAAAGTTTTTTTCCCATTCCAGGAAGATGATGTCAGTGTCACTATCATGGGATTATGATCTGATATTAGTGGAAGATCATATTCAGTTACCACTTGGTTCCACTTGATCATCCATTCATAGTTACCAAATACCCTATCCAGTCTGCTGCATACTCTATCCACACCAGTATGCTTATTTGTCCAGCTGTAGTATTCACCCCTCCAAGGCAATTTTGACAATCCAACTTGCTGAATACATTTGCTGAACTCTTGGGTTTCAGAGAGTCTTACAGGTTTGCAATACTGCCTATCTTTGTCACATAAGATAGCATTGAAATCTCCAGCAACTACCCATGGATCTTGCATCCCTGATGACAGTGTTTGGAGGCTGCTCCATAGTGATCTTCTTTGCTCCAACCCATTGAAGCCATACACCACAGTGAGGGGGCATGTGAAGTCCTCTGTCCTGCTACTAACCTTGCTATGTATCAGTTGGGTTTCCTCTAGAAAGGAGGAGGCATGTGTTATTTAATTGTATTATTCAAATTTAAGAGTGCGCTTAAACTTTATAATTTATAAACCACCTACCTTACCTCTTATGCTGTCTTATTTTCGGTTATTCTATTATATATAACCAAAATCAGACTTTTCGAAACAGCCCCAATCATGTTGGTTTCTCTTCAGTATCGGTGTGGTTTGGTTAATTTTCAATAATTTTTTTGAATGTCATGTAAAAGTCACTAGTAGAATGCAATAGCATACGTACTTTTATAGGACTTAGTAAAGCTTTTTACACAAAAGTGATGAATTAAGAAAACATGAAAGATATGTATAGAGAAACTAAGCAAATACAATAAAAATATAAATTACACCAGTAGAAAGATATTAAGCAAGTTAGCACTCAAGAATAAAGTCTATTGAAGATTAAATATTCAAAAAGAAAAATCCAAATCATACGAAAGGAAGCATATTCAATACATTGTAGTTTGCTACTCATAATCGTTGCAATACCTTGTGTCTTGCTAGTTAATATGCTGAAAATAATTTAGTTTTAATATGAATAACATAATAGGTTTAGGAATTAGGATTTTGAGTTTAATTACTTATTGGCTTATAATTATTCATAATTTCAAGGCCCAAGAAAAAATTTAGTGCTTTATTATTTTGAAATTTAGTATATAAATCTATGTTTCACATTTTAAATTTATTCGATATGATTTGATATTTTTTCGGTTTATTTTTATAAAATAAAAAACCTATTCTAATTATCTGTACGGTTATAGATTTAGATAAAAACCTACGATTTTATTAAAAGAAATCTAGAAATTGATCCGATATGATACGGTTCAATCGGTTTAATTAATTTTTAAATATTCATTAACATCCCTAATAAATATTGAATGGTAAAATGTATTCTTTCGCTATTCTGATATGAGGCTGACTTCCAAAAGTTTGGTGTAGTTTATGAATATCCAATTGTTAGTTATCACGAATAACTTAAAGTCCGTGTGGATTAGCTGATTTGATGTAGTTGGTAGATATTAAGTGCTAAAAAGTATTTTTAAGCGTTGTACTGATTTAATAAATATGTCGTTACATATTTGGGTATAAGTGCTGAAATTGATAATAAGTTGCTACAATATTTGATAAAAAATTACTGATAACCTCTTTTTCTGTTAAAATAACTTAAATAACCTTGGAGTTGTTTACACTTATAAGGGCGTAATTTCTTCAAAATTTTAGATTCCAAATCGATTCAAATATTAAATATACTATTTGTCATTTTATTTTAAATAGATCAAAAAATTGATATGTCTTCATTTATTACACACAGTTCAAAGAGTAATATACAATCACATAAATATAATTATGCAAATAAAATAGAGAATTTACTTATCTTAAACAGTCAATGAGAATTACAGACTTGAAGAGGTAGAGGGTGGGGGTGGGTAGGGTGAGATTTGGGGGGATTTAGGTTGAATACTTGAGATAGTGACTATTGATGTAGGAATTTTGTCTAAAAAAATATTTTAAGGAAAAAATAATAAAAATCTTGGTCAAACTTAAAGTACTTATAAACTAAAAATTCGTAAGTTGGGGATGACCAACTTATGACTTTTGGTTTATTTTTGATTTATAAGCACTTGATTTATAAGCATTTTTAACTTTATCAAACGCGCAAATAAGTCGAAAAGTGCTTATAAACTAATTTGACCAGCTTATAGGCTTCACCAAACACCCTCTTAATTAGTCCAATTTAATTTTCTAAATTAGTTATATTAACCTCAATAAATGAAAAGTATCAAACAAATTCGGACAGATGAAGCGTTTCATTCACATTTTTTCTTTTAAAAGGAAATGTCAATTTTAGAAATTGATATTTTTTTCTTGATACCGGAGCTTGAAACTTATTTACAATATTTTTGCAACATCAAGTGTTGGATGCCAATGAACCTATAATATCTATGTATGATTTATGTATAATATATATTTGGTCATATATAATAGTGTATAATTTTGTATATACTTATTAGAAAAGAAAATAATAAGTCCAAACCTGTTACTTGTATAAAAATTGTAAAAATAGTAAAGTCTAGCTAGTTTTCGAACGGATCATTCAAAAATAATCAGCATTTATCAATTCAATGAAAAATAGTCACTACTTTGCTGCAATAGAGATCGGTCCAGCATAATATATTGGAGTTCGGTGCACCTGTGCATGAAATATGTTGGACCGGTATACTTTGCTGGCTCCGGTATAATATACTGGAGACTGAAGTACCGGTGCTCCAAACTCGACTATATTATGTTGGACCGGTATATTGTACTGGAACTCCAATATATTATGTTGGAGTATTTTTTCGGATTTGAACAATATTTCATTTAGATTCATTTATATATGAAAGATGACTAAATTTCAAGTATTTTTCAAAGTATACTATTTTTTAACGACTACTTATAAATATGACTATTTTTAAGTTTCTCCCTTAAATATATTATTGCAGAATCTTGGAGCTTAATATCTTTGTGTTTGCTCCCTTGATCTTCCGTTGTTTTCACATTTCCTTGTTCATCTCTTGATTTGCTTTTTACTTTTTTTTTATAGGATTTTTCTGGTAATTATTTCATTGTAACTTATAAATTATAAGTTCGAGTTGTGAAATTATATATATAAGATTTTAAACTTATTTACTCGATTTTGTCTAAGTTTTCATATTTACAGGAAGTGACAAATGTTATTTATTAAATATATATAAACTTGACCAAAATCTATTATTTATCTTTAACTTAAATATACATATTTTGTACAGAATCCGGTCAAAATCTAAAATTTATATACAAATTATATACAATTATGTAAGTTGTAGATATTTTATATAGCGTGTCTACACTCGATATACAAAATATATATAATTTATTATGTCTTCTTTATCGAGTTTCAATCTGAATTTTCAACAAAAACTACATCAAATCTTCACCAAATTATCTCAAAATTGAGATGTGAACTCCAATGGATATTCTCAATCGTTCGCAATAACAACCAATCTAAATAAAAAATAATTTCGTAAAATTAATGTCTCGAATTCAAATTTCGAAGCATTTTAATGACTGCCAATAGAGTTATTAATAGGTTATCATAGTTTTCAATTCAATATACTCGCTTTTAATTAATTCTATTTTGTTTATTGATTCAAAAAAGCTAAAAGAATGATAACTAAAATGATTCTATTTATTAGAGTTAATTTTTTTTCTTATTTACTTCCTCGTTTTCGTAAAATTTGAAGCAAGAATCTTTTTCACTTAAAATTAGTAGCATTTTTTCAGTTAATCCACATGAAGATATTAATATAAGAATACCAATAGAGAATAAGAGAGAGAGAGAGTGAAGAGGGAATTCCTTACTAAATTCCTAATTCACAGGGATAATCATTAATACTAATTTATATATTATTGATAAATTGTATATTAACTTATAATTAAATTAAAACCTCAATAGTGTAGGTAAATAAATTTCTAATGTAATATATATAAATAAAAATGATTCAGCATTAACAACAAGCCCTTTCGCTTTGACTACCGAGTTGGCCCATTCCAATAATTTTTAGGCCCAACAGTTTTTTTTCGAAAAATGTTGGCCCAATCATCAAAATAACATTTTCAGAAAAATGTATCTTCTCATGGCGATGAAATTTTATTTTAGGAATTTAAATATTGAATTCAGTATTTACAACAATATCATACCCAATGTATTTTCACTTAACTCTAGATATTAAATTGTCCATTGTATTTATAAATATAAACTTCTATATTTGAACTTCAAGTAAAATATTAAAATCGAAATTTAGCTTTCACAAGTAAAATTTTCTTTTATTTTTATTATACATGCTTACAAATATAACCTCTTTGTCTTCTCTGGGTTGGCGTAAGATTTTTGTATAAAATGTCTTTCTCATACTCTGCTAATGAAAATTATCTGTGTTTGTTATTATCTGTCATGCTAATAGTATTTCTATTTAATATATACAATGCATTAAATAAGCAATTATTATAGCTTTATGATTTCTTATTTTGTGCGCTAAAAAGGGGAATTAAATATTTTCTAGATCTTCCCCAATGCAAATCATGCACATTCTATAATTATCTTCGGCTTCACTCTGATCTTCCACAGCGTAGAACAAGATTTTTTATACTCCCTTTTTGCGATACACTCTGTTTCCAGAAATTCTCTCTACATTTCTCTTTATTTCTTAATCGCAAATTTCAGTAATGCAAAGCAAATAAAAATAGAGCAGCAATTCTACACTTGAGAACCATTAAAAAGTTTGAAAGCTTTGAATTCAAAATTGGATTTTTAAAAATTATTATTTGTTTGGATTGAGTATTGTTGAAAATAATCGGGAATATGGTTTGGAGTTTGTATCTCAATTTTGAATGGTTTTGGTAAAGATTAGACTTGGTTTTGACTGAATTTTAGATTGAAACTCGACGAAGAAGAAGAAGAAGAAGAAGAAGAAGAAGAAGAAGAAGAAGAAGATAATATATATCGCAGAAATTGTAGAAAAATTGTAGAAAATTATAGACTGTTATTTATTTATTTATCATTTATTCATTTACCTATTGTATGAAAGTTGAACAATATTGTATAAAAGTTGTATTAAAGTAGACGATTTAGTATTGTTTTAGATAAAAATATGTATAAAAAATGTGAAACATGCATTTCAGGGGAAGCATGTCGAGTCCAAATATGTACCCGGTTTGTAGATATTTTGTAGATAAATTATAGATTATTTGTATTCTGATTGTAGATGCTTTATTTTATGTTTTCACGAATAAAATCACTAAAACTTCCACAAATATTCTGAAAAAAACGTAATTATGTTAAAAATCTTAATTAAACTACAATCATTTGGGAATTGGGATATTAAAATTCAATATACATAATTTGTAGATATTTTGTATATGAATCGTAGATTATTTGTATTCTTATTGTAGATGCATTTTTTCTGTTTTCACAAATCAAAAATGACTAAAACTTCTACAAGATCTTCTGCAAAAAATGCAATTATGTTGAAAATATCAATTAAGCTACAATTGAATGAGAATTGAGATATTAAAATTTAATGTACCCAATTTATAGATATTTTGTAGATAAATTGTAGACTATTTGTATTCTGATTGTAGATGCTTTGTTTTCTGTTTCACAAATAAAAAACGGCTAAAACTTCTATAAATCTTCTGCAAAAAATGCAATTATGTCGAAAATTCGAATTATGCTACAATTGAAATGAGAAATTGGGATATTGAAATTTAATGTACCTAGTTTGTAGATATTTTATAGATAAATTATAGATTATTTATATTCTGATTATAGATGTATTATTTTCTGTTTTCACAAATCCAAAACGACTAAAACTTCTATTAAATCTTCTGCGAAAAATATAATTATGTCAAAAACGCAATTATGTTATGTGGTCATAGATTAAATTAAAAAAAAAGTTAAAAACAAGGAGCTCTTCAGATCTTGACTAGCCAACTAAGTCTATTAGTTTGCATGAAATAGAAGTACATACTAAAAGTTACTCTGCAATAAAAGACATTGCCATTTATGAGATTAGACGAATCTTTATGATTTAAGAAGAATAAATATTGAAATAACACATGGAGCTAAGTTAAACCTTGTGACAACTTGTATATATAATGTACAAAAATCTCCAACTTAAAAGAAGACTATCCAGCCAGTAGAAGCCTGGGAACAACAGATTTTGCAGATATGAATGAATTTAACTAAAACATCCTTCAACTCCAATCTAACAGAATTGAGTTCTGGATATTCTATACAACTATGTAAAGCAATGCTCATTCTGGAAACCTAGGAATCAATTTCTAAACTGATAAGCTACATAAATTTCAAAGAACCGAATGCCTAGAGAACGGTTCTAATTTTAGTATTAACAAACCATGTTACAAGTTAAATATGTAAAAATATTGGCGTCAAAAATTCTTCTGGTATTTGAACCAAAAACGTATGAAGAGAAAAAGAGGGCATGAAGAAAAGAAATCCCTCACTAAAACGTGGGTGAGGGTGAGGGTTTGAGAGAGAGAAAAATGAGAGAGGTGAGATATACGGTACCTTAAATTAAAGAGGAATAAATAATACATTAATTATACCCTTAAAATATACTATAATATAGAATTGATAATTTGGTATACTAAATGTAACTATCTCAAACTTTAAATATTGAAAGTAATTGGCGTACAGTATGCTTTGCCAAGTTTCTAAAATGTGGTCTCAAATTTAAAAAAATGCTTCAAGGAATTTTGCCTTAGAAATTTTACCATTAAAAAAGAACCAAAGAGTAAAAAAATGAGAGGTAGAAAAAAGGTAAAGAAAAAAAGTGAATGAAACTTTAACAGCCGCTTCTTCAGACACGTTGCATTTCTTTTTTATCAAAGTGAAAAGAGAATCAAAAAATTATACTAAGTGCAGAAACACAAAGTGGTGACACATTTCACATTCTCATATTTTTCTCTGAATTTTCCTGATTCTACCGCTCTAACTCCTCTATACCATTCAACCCCCAAAACCCCGTAATTTTTTCGGGTATTTTTTCACCATTGATTTTCTTTTTTGGGTTAAAAATTGTTAATCTTGTTACTTACATTTTTCTTTGAATAGATACTTAAAGTTGGTTATGGGAAAAAGAAAGAGAAAAGCTGACCTCAACAAGACTCCTCCTCCTTCAGGTATAATACCTTATTAATGCTTCTTATGGTCTTTACTTTTTTTTCTTTCTTCTTTTTGTTTTTTATTGTGAGTTTTTGGCATTTGATTGTTAAGCTTTACATGTTGTAATTTATTGTGTTTTATTACAAAGCAATTTTATTGATCCTACAAGAGAAGGGGATGCATAAAAAAATTTAATTTATTTATTGAGAAATGAAGTGGTGGTGGTGGTTTGGGGGGGGGGGGGGGGGGGACCCATGAGGTTCCGGTCTTAGCCGAGGCAAAAAATATAGGGTGATAGTTTCTCATTTGCCTAAGTCTTAGTCGGCCGAGTTATTCCGTATTGGGAGATAGAACATACGCAGTGGAATAGTTGAGGTGCGTGCAAGCTGTGACCCGTGTATCAACATCATTAGAAAAAACTTAAAAATGGGATGCTAGTAGTTCTCATTATTTTATACCACCTATACCATTTTCCTGCCGCAAACAAAAGTCTTGTATTTAAGTGGAGAAGGGAAGAGGGTGGACCAATTATCCATAGTGTTTCGGAACGTGCGCCCCTAGCTCTCAAGCTTTGACTAATTCAAGAGAAAAATACCACCTACATCATGTTGTTGTAGTTTTTGTTATTATTACTAGTCTTATTCTTTTTTTTTGTTCTAGAAGCATCAGGGAATGTTGTGCACCAAAATTGGACGGTGCCATGGCGATAGTTTGGTGGCAAGTGAAGAGTGGTTTCTATTTTTAGAAAAAGCTTATTGCTTTTCTTTTATTTTTGCAAACTTTTTATAACCTGATTGCTTGTGGAACATATCTTGGTTCAGTCTTATGAATAATCTAATCGCCTTTTGTTGGAAGGTTAAGCTTCTATCAAACTTTGGTGTCCTGAGTTTGGTGAATGGAATGTTAGTGCAAGGTTATGTTTCCCAAAGTTCGAGTAGTTGGCTTACGATGTTTATTTTACGACAGTGGTGTCTAGGCTTGAACTTGTGTTCTTGATGATTATATTGGATTGAATGTGTGAATGTTGATAAACATTGTTGAGGCATATGATTTAACTATAAAGTTATCATCTGATCGTTGGAAGCATATTACGATATAGGTGGTTTAGAATTTAGTCATGGCTAAGACTCATTGATTGCAAGCCTAGTGTTGTCTGTTTATTACCTTTTCCACTGATATACATATAATATTGCTGGCAATTCTGATACTTCTTGAAGTGAAATTTTATAACCCAAGATGGGATACCCGACTATAATAGATTATTAACCTTTTTTCTTCCTTATGCATAAATTGGCGAATAATGTTGCTATCCTTTGATATTTGTTACGTGTAGCCATGTTTGAGATCTTCTTTTGGTTCTCTTGAAAATCAAGATATTTTATGTGATTAACGACAGAATGTAATTTTAGATTCATTTTGTATATTAGGTTAATCATATAGAATAGTATTGAGTATAATTTCCAACAATTGTGTTCATGCCTAAGTTGCCTGCTTTTCTTCTAATTGAACAGGATTTTTTCTGATATAGAAGCTTTATGACATTACAGTGGGGTTTTTTTATGTGAATATTAGCATGACATAAAAATTTTAGGAGTGATTTTTGTTGTCTATGTATTCTATTCCTCAGTTGCCCGCCCCCTAACTAGCGAAAGGAAATGTATGTTTTAGACTTCTCATTCTCACTTCTCTTTAAGTTTCCTGGAGAAATGACAAGTGATCAATCATGATTAAAACTTTAATGTCATTGCAGACCTGATGCCACCCTCGCCCGGAATGGATGCATTATCGAAACAGGTTTTCTTGTTTCTCCATCTCATAATGGAATTCAATAATTTCTTTCACTCTACCTTGGGCAATTGATGACAGAGAGAAAATAAATGTTAACTTTGTCTTCTTCTAAGAAATCCTTTTTTGCAATGTTGAGCAGAAATTCTCTCATCAAGTCGACAACAGTGGTATGAAGTCTTTCTTATCCATTGCGGATATCGTAGATGGTCCCGTGAAGGTAACACAAGGCCAACAGTCATCTATTGTTCACCGTCGAAATATTGACATTCTAAAGTCTTTGAGGCATCCCGTAAAGGTAACACAAGGCCAACAGTCATCTATTGTTCACCGTCGAAATATTGACATTCTAAAGTCTTTGAGGCATCCCCGTCACTATGGCCGCCATTATTCTCGACGGAGGTCTACTGCTAATGCTGAGGCATCAACTTCCCATGGTGGTCATACGCCTTCTTATGATGAGAAGTTGTCCTTAAAAATGGCGAGCAAATGCTATTCAGATTCTGGACATGATACAGGTGCATCTTATGTCCGTAACACTTGGGGGTCGTTTGGTACAATGGTGGGATATTCCGGGATATCCCCATTGGGATTAGTTATCTCACCTTCTGTATGTGATAGCTTATCCCATAATTTTAGTGTAAAGGTTATCCCCGGATTAGCTAATACCCTAAACCAAACATGGGAAGTTAATCCCAAACTTTATCCCAAGATTATTATTCTTATCTCATGTACCAAACGACGCTTTATTCTTTTAATCTAGACCTCATACAAATACCTAGTAGTTTCACATTAACCTTTGTGCTCGTGGAGGCCGATTCCTTGCCATGATATAAGGCAAAAGGTAGTTTCTACTAGAAACTCAGAGGCTGATCTAGGATTTGAAGTTTATGGGTTCCTACAGTGACTTCGAGTAATATACGATTAACAATTGGGTTCACAGTCAAATGTTTATGGATATTTAGTGGATTTCTTAACGCATATACGCGGGCAAAAGCTAATGGGTTCGTGTGAACCCATATGTTACTATGTAGACTCGCCTTTGTAGAAACTCAATGTTACATCATAATTAGAATTTCTCGTTTCCTTGTTGTATCTGTCTAGCATGATTCTGTTATGTTTCTATTATATCTACTTTAAAATTAGAGCTTGAAGCACATCTTTTGATACTCTTTCCAACATCTCACTTGACATTCCTTGCATTCTCCGGTCAGAGAATAGGCAAAGAGCAGTTCACAAACCAGAAGGAGCTCCATCCAGTTCATTGGTGACGAGGGTGATATCATCCGATGCGGGAAAACTCTTTTGTGTATTATGCCAGAAGTTTCTGAAGGAGGACCCTTACATCATGCTTGAAAACAATTTACCTGTAGGCGAGACCTGTGTTGTGGCAGTTTTAGCGTGTGGTCATCTTTACCATGCTGATTGTTTGGAACAGAGAACAAACCGTGAAGATAGACAGGATCCGCCCTGTCCAATTTGTCTCGACTTGGTTTCTCAGGTTGATGCTTCAATAGAACAAGAGTAGGTCAGCTTTTGTGCCTGGATACAGATAATCTTTTTGGAGATTAGATGTATTTAGAGGGAAACGTAGCCCGTTGAGCAATTAAGAATCATCTAGAAGAGATACAATCTTGTAATGATTTTCGATGCTTTTTATCTGCAAATATAGTATAGGAAAGAGTTGAAATGGTAAATGTCATCATGTATGGGGGCTTTTCTTCTTCACAATGTAAGACTTCTTGCTACTAGATCAATGCCCATGTATATATTTTTCCAGCTATTTGGTGGTTCTATTTGAGTATGCATGTTTCTAAGTGCTTGACGCTTTGGATCACCGGTGACAGCGCCAGTGGTGGAGCTAGGATTTTTATTAAGGAGAAGTTAAGAGGTATCATTATATATATATATATATATATATATATATTTTAAAATTATCGAGTTAAACAAGTATAGTTTTCCGACAAAGTGGTGTCGGTTGATACACCTTGGGTGCATGTGGCTCCGCCACTGGACAACACAACACATGATGTGTAGATAAGATGCACGAAAGATAGAGCGGCGGGTTCATTGCGCCAACTGGCCCTCTGGAATTATAAAAAATATGAGTTTGTTTTTAACATTCATCTCCTTGTTTAAAATATCAAACAGCATAAATATAGCAGCAATGAGGGAGCTATATAGTAGAATTTATTAAAAAATGTAGCATCTAATTAATTTAGCAGGGTTGAAGATGTAACCAAGTCAGAACAATGTATGATTTTGGACAATGATTATGCAATCAATGTGAATGGATGACTTAAAGTAAACATAATAAGTAGTAATTGAGATCCAGAATATAGTTGAAGAGCATGGATTTGTTATCAGGCATCGTAGACATGCTGATAAATTAGCAAATCTCAACCATAATAGTGATATGATCCATGTCTGCCATACTTTTCACTTCAAGTAGTCAAATAGTCAATCATAATTCACAATCCATGTGGTCACAAAATAATATGATGTTAAGTTTTTCAAATGATTTTTGTCCTTTTATGCTAGAGTATTTAGGTATATGTTTCAATTGTTATTCTATTTTCTCTATTTATGAGTTCCTTCTTAAATTCGTCCTCCTTTCCCCATTATCTATTGAGTATTGACCCCATTTGATCTTATGACAGGACTTCTTCATTTTCTAATTACATAGTATTTTTGTACACTTTCGTTTTAATTTATGTGTCTTAATTAGAGTCTACGAGGTTTATCTTTGACCACAATTTTTTCTTAAATATTTTAAGTATTTGGAAATATAAAGAATTATGGCATATATTAGTTATTGTGTATTTTTTAAATATGTAAATTTTACTTTAAAAAATTTAAAAAATCTATGTCTAATTTCATAATCAAAATTAAGAACTTTCCTCGTACTCCGAATAAAGCCACATAAATTGAATAGAGAAGTATATTTTTAGAAAAGTTTTGTTCCTATACCATATAGGAAACTATATTATCAAATATGTTCATATTTTGCATATACCTGCCATGCTAATAGTGTTTTTAAAAAATATAGACAATTCATTAAATAAGGAATCATTGTAGCTGTAGGCTTCCTTACTTAGGCGCGCTAAAATTGAGGAATTAAATATTCTTCCAGATCTTCTACAAGACAAATCACGCATTAATATTTCCTTTCTCTGTATATTTTAATACGTTGTTTGATTGGAATTTATTTTTACAGAGAAATGGAATTTTTATACCTTGTTTGTTTGGAATGGATGTTATTGCAAAGAATTGAGAATTCTCTCTACGTCTCTCTCTATCTCTCAATCACAAATTTCAATAATATAAAGCAAAGGAAAAAAGAGCAGCAATTTCACCATTGACAGCTATTAAAAAGCTTTAAAGCTTTGAATTCGAAATTAGGTTTCAAAAATCATTATTTGTTTGGATTGGGTGTTATTAAAAATAATTGGGAATATGATTTGGAGTTTTTATCTCAATTTTGAGGGGTTTTGGTGAAGATTAGACTTGATTTTGGCTGAATTTATTTTATTTTATTCATTTAACTATTGTATGAAAGTTTACAACACTGTATAAAAATTATATTCATGTGGTATTATATTGTATTTAAGTGGCTTAATGTGACGACCCGACAGGTCGTCTTAAGAATATAAACCCCAATTTCCTATTAAATGCTTTCCCCAAGTTTATTTATGCTATTTGATTTGTCGGGATGTTCGGTTTTAAGTTTCGGAAAGTTTTGAGACACTTAGTCCCTAAATGAGAGCTTAAGTGTTGGAAAGTTGACCGTAGTTGGAACAGTATAAAGACGGCCTCGAAATAAAAATTCGATGGTTCCGTTAGCTTCGTTGGGTGATTTCGGGGTTAGGAGCGTGTTCGGTTTGTGTTTTAGAGGCCCATAGCTAATTTAGGCTTGAAATGCCGAAGTTGAATTTCTTTGAAGTTTCCGGTTCGATTGTGAGGTTTTGATCCGAGGGTCAGAATAAAATTCCGGAAGTTGGAGTAGCTACGTAGTATTTATATGACATGACTGCAAAATTTTAGGTCTTTCAGACGATGGTCGATAGACTTTTTGATCGAAAATGTGTTTTTAGAGTTTTTAGAATTCTTAAGATTGAATCCGATGAAAAGTAGGTGTTTTGATGTTATTTTTAGCATTGTGAAGGTTGGAAAAAGTTTGAATGATATTTTAGAATTGGTTGGCAGGTTTGGTTGATGTCCGGGGGGCCTTGGGTGTGTTTTGGATGCTCAACGGCTCATTTTGGAACTTGTAGAATTGCAGAAAAATCTAGTATTTGGTTTCCTTCATCGAGTTCGCGAGCCTTCCTTCGCGTTCGCATAGTTTATTTTCGGAGGGGGTCTAATTTATTCTTTGCGATCGCATGTCTTGGTTCGCGATCGCGAAACCTTCCTCCTTCGCGTTCGCGTAGTAGAGATATGACCCAGTGGCCTTTTACCCTTCGTGTTCGGGTGTCCTTGTTCGCAAATGCCACCTTTTCCTTCTTCCTGATTTCGTGACCCATCTCGCGTTCGCGTAGTCCAGTTTAGGAGCCCTCAAATTTTATCTTCGCGATCGTGGTTCCCCTTACGCGATCGCGATGTACAAAATACCTAGGCGGATTTTTTAAAATCCCAATTCGAGGGTTTAAGCCTCTTTTCACATTTTCGAATTTGAGATTTCGGGAGAGGCGATTTTTGAAGATTTTTGTGCATGGGTGACTTGGGTAAGTGATTCTTACCCAACTTAGATCAATTTCCATGATTCCTAACTTAAATTTTGTCTTTAAATTTCAAATATTGTCGGAAAATTTGGGGGGAAAGTTGATAAACTTCATAGGCTGAATTATTGAGTTTGATTGGGGTTTTGACATCCGATTTGAGAGATTCTTATATGATTAGACTCGTGAGTGAATGAGTTTCCCCGAGGGACATTTTGGTCATTTTATACAATTTCATGTATTAACTTAGAATTTAATTGTAGAATCAGTTACTTGAAGTGTTGTTTATTTTATGCAAATGAATTTAATAGATTTGGTCCATTTGGAGTTGAGAACTCGTGACAAAGACATGGTGTCGGGTTGACTTTGAGCTGGTTTGGGGTAATTGGCTTGTCTAACCTTGTGTGGAGGACGTTCCCCTTATGATATAATATTTGATCATTGAAATGCCTTGTACATGAGGTGACGAGCACTTGAGCTAATTATTGACAACCTGGTTTTACTCTAAGTATTTAAAATTGAGTTCCTTTTTTCCATGTTTTATTCTACTTGCAAACTTAGCATGTTGTTAATTAGAATAGTATGCTTAGTTGACTTAATTTCCTATTTGCTTATACTCGCTTAATTGCATCACATGAAATATGTTAGGATAGAATTTAACTGTTTACTTGTACGAAGTTGGCATTTAATTTAATATTCTTGTGTTGATGCTGTGTATTTTAATTTGGGACTACGAGACGACATCCCAGGAGATCCCCTATACGAAATTGTGATCTGGACTGAGATGCGGGATACCAAGAGATCCTTGGTACGTATATTGAGGATACCGAGAGATCCTCGGGATACCAAGAGATCCCTAGCATATATACTGTGGATGCCAAGAGATCCTCGGTTATTATCCTTGTTGTGAATGGTATTTCCTTGTGATTGTCTTTATATTCTATTTTAGTTATTGTACTCTTATTATCCTGTATAGACTCTTACTGTATATTCTCAATTATATTGTTATCTTATTCTATCATTTTATTAATTATTAACCTCAATAGGGCCCTGACCTTCCTCGTCACTACCCGACCGACGTTGGGCTTTGCACTTACTGAGTACCACTGTGGTATACTCATGCCCCTTCTGCGCATGTTTTTCATGTGCTGATCCAGATACCATTGATCAGGTCTACGATCCTTGAGGGAGGCGACTTCTTAGAGACTCTAAGGTGCATCTTCCACGTCCGCGGACTGAGGAGTCCCTTTCTATTCCTACCTTAATATTTAGCT
Organism: Nicotiana benthamiana; assembly: GCA_034376525.1. Lineage (NCBI taxonomy): Eukaryota > Viridiplantae > Streptophyta > Magnoliopsida > Solanales > Solanaceae > Nicotiana > Nicotiana benthamiana. The sequence goes on along the minus strand of CM067335.1, from coordinate 129,847,957 downwards.
CTTTTGTATCTTTCAGTTTTATTAGACATTCTGGAGTTAGAGTTGTATAGTATTTATCTTAGCTTATGATTCGTGGGGTTCCGGGTCTTGGATGTAGATGTTGGTTTTGAGACTTATATACATATGGTGTATGCTAAGTGGCACATTTATCACTATTATTGCTTTATTTCTATTTTATATCATTTTATTTCCACAAGTTTGATTATCTTTCTGCAATTTAGGCTTACCTAGTCGTAGAGACTAGGTGCCGTCACGATGGTTCACGGAGGGCAAACCGAGGTCGTGACAAGTTGGTATCAGAGCTCTAGGTTCATAGGAGTCATGGATCATAAGCCGATTATTAGAGTCTCGCTGAACGGTACAGAGACGTCTGTACTTATCTACGAGAGGCTATGTAACTGTTAGGAAAATTCCACTTCATTTGATTTCCTTTTCATGTGAGATTTTTGATATCATAACTAAACTTATGTCTTTCTGTTCCCTCACAGATGGTGAAGAAACGTGCTACCCGAGAGGATCAAGCACTTGCGCCCCCTACTACAGGCGTCAGAGGCCGGGGCAGAGGCCGAGGATGCACACATGGTATAGCCAGAGTACCTGCATGAGCTGTCGCCGAGGTACAACTAGCAATTCCAGCCAGAGTCCAGGCACCTGGTAAGTTTACTACTGCTACTACTACTCCAGCTCTTAAGGAGACTCTGACACAGTTCATGAGCATGTACACCATTTTGGCTCAAGCATGGTTGCTTCCCCTTGCTGCAGCCGCATCCCAGCCCGGGGGAGGAGCATAGACTACCGTTGCCCGTACTCCTGAGAAGCGAGTGCATGGTGAGCAGGTCCCCGAGATTATTCCTATACTGCCTGGAGTGCTAGTTCAGTCCAGGAATAGGGCATTGGCTTCCGAGGATGAGCAACTGAGGCTTGAGAGGTTCAAGAAGTACAAGCCTCCTATATTCAATAGGCTATCATCAGAGGATGCTTTGGGATTTCTTGATGAGTGTTACCACATTCTCCTTCCATGGGTATCTCAAGATCTTGCGGGGTTTCTTTCACTACCTTCCTGCTTCGAGCGACCTCCTATGAATGGTGGCGCACCTCGAGGGGGAGGCCAGGCCAGATACTATGCCCTTTTTGCTCGTACTGAGGATGTTGCCTCCGATTCTGTGATCACGAGTATTATATTGGTTTGCCACAGAGATGCATCGGTTCTATTCGATCCAGGCTCTACTTTCTCTTATGTTTCTTCTTATTTTTCTCCGCATTTGGGTGTACCTCGGGATTCTGTGAGTTTCCCTGTTTATGTTTATGCTCATGTGGGTGATTCACTTGTTGTGGGCCGCGTTTATCGGTTGTTTTTGGTTACTCTTCGTGGTTTTGAGACTAGAGCCAATTTGTTGTTACTCAGCATAGTTGATTTCGATATTATCTTGGGCATGGAATGGTTGTTGACCCATTTTTCTATTCTTGATTGTCGCGCCTAAATCGTGAAGTTGGCTATGCCAGGTGTACTGCATGTTGAGTGGAGGGTTACCTTAGATCACACTCCCAGTAGAGTTATTTCTTTCCTTAAGGTTCAGCAAAGGTTAAGAAAGGGTGTGACGCGTATTTAGCTTATGTGAGAGATATCAGTATTGATACTCCTTCAGTTGATTAAGTCGCAGTAGTATAGGTTTATCTCGATGTGTTTCCTGCTGACCTTCCAGGCATGCCGCTTGATAGAGATATTGCTTTTGGCATTGATTTGTTGTCGGGAATTCATCCTATTTCTATTCCTCCATATCATATGGCTCATCCTAAGTTGAAGGAGTTGAAGGATCAGTTGCAAGAATTGGTTGATAAGGGTTTTATTCGGCCAAGTGTTTCACCTTGGGGTGCTCCTATCCTGTTTGTGAAGAAAAAAGATTGTTCTATGCATATGTGTATTGATTATCGCCAGTTGAATAAGGTTACAACGAAGAACCGCGATCCTTTGCCTCGTATTGACGATCTGCTTGACCAGCTTCAGGGTGCACGAGTATTTTCTAAGATTTATTTGCGCTCAGGTTACCATCAGTTGAAGATTCGGGAGCCAAATATCTCGACGATTACTTTCAAGACTCGGTATGGTCATTACGAGTTTCTTGTTATTTCATTTGGGCTGACCAATACCCCAACAACCTTTATGCATTTGATGCACAATGTATTCTGGCATATCTTGACTCTTTTGTCATTGTCTTTATTGATGCCGCTCTGGTATATTCCCGGAGTCGGGAAGATCATGAGCAATACCTGAGGAAAACACTTCAGACTTTGAGGGAAACTAAATTATATGCAAAGTTTTCAAAATGTGAGTTTTGGTTGGATTCTATGGCATTCTTAGGCCGCGTGGTATCAAGTGAGGGTAATTGAGTGGATCCGAAGAAGGTAGAGGCAGTGCAGAGTTGTCCCATACCATCATCAGCTATAGAGATCCGCAATTTCCTTGGTTTGGCAGGCTGCTATCGTCATTTTATGGAGGGGTTTTCATAGATTGCAGCCCATATGACTAGAATGAACCAGAAGGGTGCTCTATTCTAGTGGATGGAAGATTGTGAGGCGAGCTTTCAGAAGCTCAAGACAGCTTTGACTACGACCCTAATTTTGATATTGCCTACAGGTTCGGGGTCTTATATGTTTATTGTGATGCCTTGAGAGTTGGCCTTGGAGCAGTATTGATGCATGACGGTAGAGCGATCACCTACGTGTCCAAATAGTTGAAGGTGTATAAGAATAAATATCATATCCACAATCTTGAGTTAGTTTCCATTATTTGCGCCCTAAATATTTGGCGTCATTATCTATACGACGTGCCTTGTGAGATTTATACAGACCACAGGAGCTTGCAACATTTGTTCAAGCAGAAGGATCTAAATTTGTGCTAGAGGAGGTGGTTAGAGTTGCTAAAGGAATATGACATCACTATTCTGTATCACCCGGGCAAGGCCAATGTAGTGGTTGATGCCTTGAGTCGCCGGGCGGAGAGTTTGGGGAGTTTGGAATATTTACCAGCATTAGAGAGGCCTATGGCGATGGATGTTCGAGCCTTAGCCATCCAGTTTATGATATTGGATCTTTCGGAGCCTAGTCGGATTATAGCTTGCGTGGTTTCTCGGTCTTATTTATTTGATCGTACCGGGGAGCGTGATGTTCCAGACGTTAATACCACACAGGGGGGTGATTTGTGTGGTACCTAAATTTCGCACTAGAAGAACCTGGTTCTTCTAGATGTACTAACTATGAATGTTTGCAGAATTAAGAGTGCATAAAATAAATAACACAGAGATTGTTACATGGAAAACACCCGGCTCAAAAGGTGAAAAAACTACGACATACTACTCAGTAGGATTTTCCCAAACATCCACTAAAATCACTGAGCCAAAACAACATTTACAAAACTCTTTGTAAACCTAAGGATTAACTCTAATCCCAGTGTGGCTTACAGCCTCAACTGTTGCGACACTTAAAAATTAACTCTAACTTGAATACTCAACATACCTAATACAATTTACTTCTGAGAAAGCTGGAAAAGTACAATTTTAAACCACCTACTACAATTGAACTAGACTAAAAATAAACATAATGGAACTGGTTCTTCTATCTTGTTCAAGTAGCTGCAGGAGTGCACACTTTAATCTCACATAAATTGCTTGCAAAATTGCCTTGCTCTTTTGCTCTAAATTTAGCTTTAACTTCTACGTATTTGTGCATACCTGTAAAAGAGAACAATATTACTTTTATAGAGTTAGTAATTAGAGTTTGATAAAAACTCGAATTGCTGATCCTTCATCAAATTCGAGTCCCTAGAACAATTCAAACTCCAATCCTTATCCTTGATCCGGATATAGTTCTCTTCACATAAGGAGACTTCAACTTCTTATCCTATGCATTTTTTTCGATCAACTCAGAAGATATTGTTGCTGATTCTTGAGACTTATCTACTTCACACGCATCTCAAATATATAAGTATATTAACAATGTGTCTCCCATCGATGGACTTGGTTCATGACTGAGTTCATTTTTTCAATCTTCAAAACTTCATCTGGACTTGGGCCAACACAGCAGCAGTATGATGACCCTCATTTGCTTGTACTTAAGGACAAGGTTCGACATGGTGATGCATGAGATGTGACCATTAGCAAGGACGAAGTATTGAGGATGCATGGTTGGGTTTGTGTACCCAATGTTGATGGGCTTCGGGAGCTGATTCTAGATGAGGCCCACAGTTTGTGGTATTCCATTCATTTGGATGCCGCGAAGATGTATTAAGACTTGAGGCAGCACTGTTGGTGGAGGCGGATGAAGAAAGATATAGTTGGGTTTGTATCTTGATGCCTCAACTGTCAACATGTGAAGTATGAGAACTAGAGACCGAGTGGATCACTTCAACAGATAGATATTTTGGAGTGAAAGTGAGATCGGATCACCATGGACTTCATATCTAAGCTCTTAGGACTTTGAAGAAGTTCGATGCCATATGGGTTATTATGGATCCGCTGACCATGTCCGCTCATTTCATTCCTGTGTGTACTACTTATTTCTCCGAGTGGTCAGCAGAGATTTATATCTGGGAGATTGTCTGTCTACATGGTATTCTAGTTTCCATTATTTCAGATAGAGGTACTCAATTCACATCACGGTTTTGGAGGACCGTTCAGTATGAATTGGGCACTCGAGTAGAGTTGAGTATAATATTTCACCCTCAGACAGACGGACAGTCTGAGTGAACTATTCAGATTCTTGAGGATATTATCCGTGCGTGTGTGATCGAGTTTGGAGGATCTTGGGATCAGTTCTTTCCATTGGCAGAGTTTGCTTACAAGAACAACTATCAGTCCAACATTCATAAGGCACTGTACGAGGCCTTATATGGTAGGAGATGTAGATCTCCGATGGGTTGGTTTGAGCCGCGTGAGGCTAGATTATTGGTCACAGATTTTAGTTCAGGATGATTTGGAGAGAGTCAAGGTGATTCATGATAGACTCCGCACAGCCCAGTCAAGATAGAAGAGCTATGCATACCGGAAGGTTTGTGATGTTTCTTATATGGTTGGAGAGCGAGTTCTGCTTCGAGTTTCACCTATGAATGGCATTGTGAGATTCGGGAAAAAAGGGAAGCTGAGTCCGAGGTTTATTGGCCCTTTTGAGATATTGAGGCGAGTTGGGGAGATTGCTTATAAGCTTGCCTTACCTCCCAGCTTGGCAGTAGTTTATCTGGTATCTCATGTGTCGATGCTTTAGAGGTATCACGGTGATCCTTCGTACGTGTTAGATTTGAGTTCAGTCTAGTTGGACAAGGATCTATCTTATGTTGATGAGCCAGTGGCGATATTGGACATGCGATCTAGAAAGCTGAGGTCAAAGAATATTGCATCTATAAAGGTTCATTGGGGGGGTCAGCCGGTCAAGGAGGTGACCTGGAGACCAAGCATGATATGCGTAGCTGTTATCCTCATCTTTTCACTACTTCAGGTATGTATTTATGCTCGCTCGAGGAAGAAAAAATGTTTAAGCGTAGGAGGATGTGACGACCCAGGGGTAATCTTAATAATTTATGCCTCGATCCCCTATAAACTGCTTTCCCTAAGTTTATTTCTCCTATTTTGATTTGCCGGGATGTTCAGTTTTATGTTTTAGAGAGTTTTGGGACACTTGGTCCCTAAATGAGAGCTTAAGTGTTGAAAAGTTAACTATAGTTAAAATAGTATAAAGGCGGCCTCGGAATGGAAATCCGAAGGTTCCGTTAGCTCCGTTGAGTGATTTTGGGGTTAGGAGCATATTTGGTTTGTGTTTTAGAGGCTCGTAGCTAATTTAGGCTTGAAATGCCGAAAGTTGAATTTCTTTGAAATGTCCAGTTTAATAGTGAGATTTTGATCCTAGGGTCGGAATGGAATTCCGAAAGTTGGAGTATCTCCATAGTGTTTAATGTGACGTGTATGCAAAATATCAGGTCTTTCGGATGAGGCTCAATAGACGTTTTGATCGAAAAGGTATTTTTAGAGTTTTTGAAATTCTTAAGCTTGAATCCGATGAAAAGAAGGTATTTTTATGTTGTTTTTAGCGTTCTAAGGTTGGAACAAGTTTGAATGATGTTTTAGGATTAGTTGGAAGGTTTGGTTGAGGTCCCGGGGCTCGGGTATATTTCGGATGCTCAACTAGTCATTTTGGATTTTGTAGAATTGCAGAAAAATCTGGTATCTGGTTTCCTTCATCGCGTTCGCGTAATGTATTTCTGGAGGGTGTATAATTTGTTCTTCGCGATCGCATGGCTTGGTTCAGGATCGCGGAAGACTGTCCCTTTCTCCTTCACGTTTGCCTTACCTCTTTTGCGTTCATATAGTAGAGATATGGCCCAGTAGCCTTTTACCCTTCGCGTTCGCGTGTCTTTGTTCGCGAATGCGTAAGTCTGACTTTTCGTTCTTCGCGATCGCGTGACCCATCTCGCATTCGTGTATCCTAGTTCAGGAGCCCTCAAATTTTACTCTTCGCAATCGCAGTTTCCTTTACGCGATCGCGGTGTACAAAATACCTGGGCAGATTTCTTAAAATTCCAATTCGAGGGTTTAAGCCTATTTTCACATTTTCTAATTTGAGAGCTCGGGAGAGGCGATTTTTAAGACTTCTGCACCTGGGTGACTTGGGTAAGTGATTCTTACCCAACTTAGATCAATTTTCATGATTCCTAACTTAAATTTAAACTTTAAATTTCGAATATTAGTGGAAAAGTTGGGGAAAAAGTTGATAAACTTCATAGGCCGAATTATTGAGTTTTGATTGGGGTTTTGACATCCGATTTGAGAGATTCGTATATGGTTAAACTCGTGAGTGAAAGAGTGTCCATAATGTATAATTTTTACCCGATTACGAGATGTGGATCCGAGGGGCATTTTGGTTATTTTACATAATTTTACGTATTAGCTTAGAATTTAATTGTAGAATCAATTACTTGAAGTGTTAATCATATTATGCAAATTTAATATATTTAGGCCATTTGGAGTCAAAAACTCGTGACAAATACGTGTTTTCGGGTTGATTTTGAGCTGGTTCGGGGGTAAGTGACTTGTCTAACCTTGTGTGGGGGACATTCCCCTTAGGATATGATATTTGATAATTGAAATGCCTTGTACATGAGGTGACGAGCGCGTACTTTGAGCTAATTACTTAAAATTCAGTTTTACTCTAAGTATTTAAAACAGAGTTCCTTTCTTCCCTGTTTTATTCTACTTGCAAATTTAACATGCTGTTAGTTAGAAAAGTATGCTTAGTTAACTTAATTTCCTATTTGCTTAAGCTGTCTTAATTGCATCACATGAAGCATGTTAGGCTAGAATTTAATTGTTTACTTGTACGAAGTTGGCATTTAATTTAATATTCTTGTGTTACTGCTTTGTATTTTAATTTGGGACTACGGGACGACATCCCGGGAGATCTGCTGTATGAAATTATGATCTGGACTGAGGTGAAGGATACAAATAGATCCTTGGAACGTATATTGAGGATACCGAGAGATCCTCGGGACACCAAGATATCCCTAGCATATATATTAAGGATACAACGAGATCCCTAGTGTATACATTGAGGATACCAAATGATTATCGGGATACCAAGAGATCCCCAGTTATTATCCTTGTTGTGAGTGGTATTTCCTTGTGATTGACTTTATATTCTGTTCCCATTATTGTACTCTTTCTATCCTGTATAGTCTCTTACTGTAGATTCTCAATTATATTGTTATCTTATCATGTCATTTTAGTAATTATTAACCTTAATAGGGCTCTGACCTTCCTCGTCGCTATCCGACCGAGGTTAGTCTTGGCACTTACCGAATAGGGCTGTGGTGTACTTATGCTCCCTTGGGCATGTTTTTCATGTGCAGATCCATGTACGTTGATCAGGTCTACCATCCTTGAAGGAGGCGACTACTTAGAGGCCCCGAGGTACATCTACCGTGTCCGCAGATCAAGGAGTCCCTTTCTATTCCTGCCTTAGTATTTAGCCATTCTGTATCTTTCTGTTTTATTAGACATTATGGAGTTAGAGCTGTGTAGTATTTATCTCAGCTTGTGATTTGTGGGATTCCGGGTCTTGGATGTAGATGTTGGTTTTGAGACTTATATATATATGGTGTATGCCGAATGTTACATTTTACACTATTATTTCTTTATTTCCGTTTTAGATCGTTTATTTCCACAAGTTTGATTATCTTTCCGCAATTTAGGTTTACCTAGTCGTAGAGACTAGATACAGTCACGATGGTTCACGAAAGGCGAACCAGGATCGTGACATTTAACGACAGTCGTAACATCTCTTCCCATTTCTTACCTCTTCTCTTGCATAATACATTTTGTCTTCATATACTAGTCCAATTTTTTCAGTTGCATACCTAAATTTTATGGATATTCTATGATTCCAATAATTATTTTGAACTGAAATTAATACCACACCAAGAGACCAGCATCAATGGTAAGGAACACATTGTATGTCACTTATTCAACTGTATTTCTCAATTCCAATCAGTTTTTTCTTTCTTTGTTAATAATCTTATCATCACTTTTAATTTCTTTAATCACCATTTTCCTCTCATCATCTCTTCCAAAAAAAGCCAATCTCTAGAGCACAAACAAATTATTTTATGACATTCGAGAGAAAAAGAAACGTTTTGAGTTAAGTAAATGTTGAAATTTGTCGGCACACAGACAAATTTTGGTTGTATATTAATGTTCTACACTTTATCTATATTTTATTTACAAAATAAATTACATGTTAGAGTAATATATATATATATATATATATATATACACACACACATATATATATATATATCAGTATGAATTTTCACAATATTTATAAAATTTTTACATATTATTCTGCAATAAAACTTTATATCATTTGAAAAGTTAATATGAAATACAAAATTTCAATGTTTCTATAAATTATCTATAAATTTTTTATAAATTGTTCATAACAGAATTTAAATTTATTTTCATGCAGGTTCGTTTGAAACACTAAAGTTACTTGATATGTCAAAATCTCCCGTTATAGAGGAATACAACTTATCTATAATTTTCTAGAACTTTCACACATTATTTTTACCTAGTTAAATACAACTACAATAACATAAAACTTACATACAAACTTATATACATCTACAATATAATATCACTTAAAGATAATTTTTATACAAATGCAGTTCAACTTTCATACAATAGTTAAATGAATGAAAGAAAAAATAAATAAACAACAGAATACATTTTTGCTACAATTTTGCTACAGTTTTTTATAATTTCTACAATTTAATGTATGTTATGTCTTCTTCTTCTTCTTCTTCTTCTTCTTCTCCTCCTTCTTCTTCTTCTCCTTCTTCTTCTTCTTCTTCTTCTTCTTCTTCTTCTTCTTCTTCCAATCTAAAATTCAGCCAAAATCAAGTCTAATCTTCACCAAAATCCCTCAAAATTGAGATATAAACTCAAACTATATTCCTAATTATTTGCAATAACACCCAATCCAAATAAGTAATGATTTTGAAAATCTAAATTCGAATTCAAAGCTTTAAAAATTTTTAATGGCTGTCAATGGTAGAATTGCCGCTCTCTTTTCTTTGCTTTATATTACTGAAATTTGGAATTGGAAGATAGAGAGAGATGCAGAGATAATTCTCAATTCTTTGCAACAACATCCAATCCAAAAAACAAATGTCTTTTGAAAACCCAAATTCGAATTCAAGTTTCAAAACTTTTTAATGGTTGTCAATGATGAAGGACTTACAGATTTTCGCTGGTTTTAGAAGAGGAAATCGTGGATGATTGAAGAGGAAATCACATGGATTTGGAGAGAAAAACATGAGGGAGTAAGAATATATAGCTGAGTAAAATTAGGAAACTAATTAATATCATTCAAATCCTAATATGGTACATAAATAATATTTAAGTATATAAAATAATTATATTAAAAGTTAAGCATGAAAAATAATATAATTTACCATGTAACATAAAAATATAAAAATTACTATATTTTTAGAAGCAAAGTCCAACGTATTAAGAGGACAATACGCTAAACCGCCAATTTTCAAAATTGGTATTCCTAATTTCCCGACTTATGTGAAGATTAGATCATGTTCTCTGCCACGTCATATTTTAGGATGGTATTTAGTTTCAATTTGAAGAAAAACAGGGGATAAAAAATCGCCTGAATAAAATGTGGGTGCAATGGGTCTATATGTACTATAAGAAATATACTTTAGGATGGGTAGATGAGCCAAACAGGCATCTTGGGTGATTCAAAAAATTTTTAACGCCAATAAATACTGTAAAGAAATTGGATATACAAAGAAAGATGTGCTTACACCGAAAATATTTCAGATCAAAACCATGTACCTGAAGCAAAGAGGACAATTCAGCAAAGTTTCATGAAGATGACTCATTTGTATCAATAGTGGACTACCTAAGTAGATATTCGTCATATTTCTGGCTTCTTTTTTTTTTTTGTCAAATAAAATTTTATTTCAACCATTGGTAATTTACATCAGCTGTTCATTTGGATTTTAGAACAGTTCTCAAATTTATAATCACAATAGTAAATTTTACAACTATAGTTGTTAAACTAGTTTTCTATTACAGACAAAAGAAATTGTTAAGATTGTGAAGAATCGCATAAGGGATAGTGATTCATAGTCTGCAGAATGGGATTCCATTTAGAGTGTTTCATTCCAGCAATGTGCACTTGAATTGTAATCTCCTTTGCTCGATCTTGGCTGTTTTTGTTCAATTGTTGAAACCTTCTGTTGTTTCTTTCCGTCTAGATAGTGTAGACTAGTGCTGCAAACACCACCCCGAGGATGGCTTTTCTGGGATTCCTGCTATTGACAATATCCGATAATCATTGCACTTCCGATTCCCATGTACCAATTGTTCTTTGATACTTCAACCAATGTAACATACCTTGCCACATGTTTTTGGAATATAAGCAGTCAAAATATAAATGATCATGTGTTTCTTCAATATCTCTTCCACATAAGATGCAGGATGTATTAATTTGAAGACCCCATCTAACCAATCTGTCAATTGTTGCCAATCGCTTGTGCAGTGCCATCCACAAAATGTATTTCTGTTTTGGGAGCATGCCGTTCACCATCACTAAGTTTTTCCATCGGACCTTGGGGTATTGCGGAGTGGTATGAATGTATGCTTTTCTGATGCTAAAATGCCCATTTTGAGTACATGTTTGCATTCCTGTTCCATCATTTTTCCACCATTCCCTTGCTCTAATCAGTTTCCTAACGAGCCATCTAGCTTGTTTAGGAATTTTCATTATATTAAGGTCCTTCTTCTTTATGTAGTGACAGTGGATCCATTTGATCTAGAGCTTGTCTTTCTTTGCCATTAAGGCCCAGAGGAGTTTTGACAGAGCTTCTTTATTCCACCTTTCATAGGAAATAATGTTCAAACCTCCTGCTGCCTTTGATTTACACATTATTTCATGACTACCAGTCCACAGATAATTCCTAAAAATTTCATTAACCAGTTTTATGATTTTTTTTGGTATGAGGAATATCTGGGCCCAGTAAATTTACATTTCAAACAGGACACTTTCGATGAGTTGTATTCTAGGTAGCCTTCAAACAAGAGAAAGGTTGAGAAGATGGAGCTGTATAAAAGATGAATCTTGTCCACTATGCAATACAGAAGTAGCATGAGCGGATTTAGGGGGTCGGAACCAAAAAATTACACTGTATATATAAGGTAAAATCTTTTTTTTTATACTAAGTTTTGAACCCTCTTTAACACAATCCATAGTGCAGTTTAGTGGTTAAAAACATTAACCTTTATATAAACAAAAGTGATTTATACAACGGAAAAGTGTTAAAAATGGCCTAATTTACTGAAAAAGGTTTAAAATTTTTCTTTATCCACCTATTGGGCTAAAAATATTCCTCCATCCGCTTTTTTGGTTTACTTATGCCTTTTGATCGTTAGGTCAATGCTGAATTAAAAATAATTATTATATTGTTTTTGTAAAACTTAAAAAAAATATTTTGTAATTTTTTTTATTTTTATTAAATAATGCACCAGTAGTCCACTAATTGGTAAAGTCTTTTTTCAGCTTTACAAAAAATAATTCAATTTTTACAAAAAAAAAACAACTATTTAATTTTTAAAGTATTTTTTTCTTTGTAAAAACTGATTTTTTTTTGTAAAAACAGAAACAAAAAAATTTGTTTTTTACCAAAATATTTTCGTTATTTGAAAATTATTTTTTTATTTTTTTAAAAGACTTTTTTGTAAAAATTAGAAAAATAAAATTGTAAAAACTGATTTTCTTTTTTGTAAAAATTGAAAAAAATGTTTTCGTTAACTGAAATTTAAAAAAAACTGAAAAAAATAAAAATAGGGGTCACCTTGTGGGTTTTTTAAAACGGATCAGGTAAAAATGGATCATTTTAATCTGGTACTGACACGTGGCACTCCATCCAAAATATGAGTATTTTTATTTTTATGTATGGCAGTAGGAGTATAGATAATCCAGAGTTAGATGAAAGTGACACTTTTTTTTTTAGTTGAACTTTTTGTTCGGGTCGGGTCATTATTTGGGGTGGTTAGTCTGAATAACGGTTTGATATGGGTTAGTCTTTCTAATAGATTAGATATCTTAATTTCGACCACTAAGAAGTTGCCACGTGGAATTTAAATAATTATTACTTTTAATTCAACATTGACTTAATAGTCAAAGACCATAAATGAATCAAAACGATAAATGAAAGGGTATTTTTAACCTTATAAGTGGATGAATGATATTTTTAAATATTTTTTAATAATTTAGAAGTACTTTTAACCCTTTTCCTTTTATACTATTTAGTGCAGTGTTAATTGAGTGACACATTTAAAGGAAAGATTACGGATAACTTGGACGAATTCTTTGTATGATTAAAGTTATTAATTTTTTTTTTACGGAGTATGCCAAAACATTAATATTAATGCAATCACATGGAGTAAAGTTTAATATATAAAAACTATACATAGGGACGAGTATAAATTGAGCAACCCAAAATCCAAATCGAAATATGAATTTTTTGGATTTTGGGTTTATGTTTTAAAATTTTTGGATATTGGATATGGTACTTCGGAATTTTGGATATTCGAAAATTCAAAATTTTTATACTTTATATTTAGTCCATTATTCATATGCCAATAGTAATTAATTCAAATACCATACTCATTAGATATTATCTCATATATTTAACATTAGTTGTAAAATTACTTTCAAAATATTTTTTATTTAAACATGATTTACCATTGCTACTTCTTATCGGCCACATTAATATCTCTATTACATTTCCTTAATAATATATTCAACATTAATTACAAAAATTACTCTCAAAATACTTTTTATTTAGACATGATTTACTATTGCTACTTCTTATTGGCCATATTAGTATCTCTATTTTACATTTCCTTGATAATAATTTCAATACTTGAATATTTTATTTGAATGATAGTAGTGTGTATGAACTTTTCAGATAATTTAACATGATTACTTCATGTAGATATTCATTTTTTGTAAAAAGAAGAAATATCTTAACTTATAAGTTCAAAATAAAAAATTTGAAATATTCAAATCGATTAATCCGAAATCGTATTAAAAAATTCGATCCAATTCGAACTTATTTGAATTAAATTTGAATTGTTATTCTTCAATTCGAAAATTCAAATATCCTAAACTGTCTTAATGCCCAACCCAATAGGTCGAAAAAGCAAAGACACTATTTGCCAAAAGAAAAATTGTCGTAACAAGCATAATACACATGAATCAATCAATAATTGCATGACATATACATTGGTAGTTAGTGGTAACTAAAAAATAATCCGAAAAAAGAATGATCGGTCAAAGAAAACGAGTTAATATTTTATGTGCATCAGAGCATCAATTCTATATTACAATTAGAATTATATTATTAGAATCTTTATAACGTACCATAAGTCATACATTGGATACAATTCAAAATATTTAGAACTATATAAGAAAATGGTAATAAAAATAACTCCAAAAGTCGTCAATAATATTATAAAGGCGTATAGAATGAGAGAAAAGAAAAATAGAAACAAAATATGTGTGGTTTTGACGATTTATTTTCCTAGAGTAAAAATAAAATCATATGCATTAGACATCTTGTTTTCGATATCTTGATAATTTATTGACTATATATTTTTTTGTTAGACATTTGGACTTATACTATATACATATGGACAATATATCGATTAATTATATGTTATGTGCTATCTTTTGGTTTGGCCTATATTAGTGGTCTTATGGACATTATTGTTAAGGGGGCCAATACATTGTTATATAAAGTATAGGACTAATGTGTAGATACCCAAAAGAGTAACCTTAGTTAATAATGGGCTAACTAAGGTTACATACATGTAACCAAGGTTACATTCTTGTGACCTTTGAGTTTCATAACTCACATGTTATAATAAGGGGGGTTATGGTTCCCACAAGAATGCAAGACATTCTCTTCTTCTTTCTCCCATTGAGAGAGAGAGCACAAACTTGTTCTTGCATATCAAGTGGAAAATCAATCCTCACATTTGTCTTGGATATCAAGTGAAAGCCAAAACTTCAAGACAATCTTCAAGAAGGATCAAGGAGCTTCCAAAGCCAAAACCTTGAACAATCTTCAAGAAGGATTAAGGAGCTTCCACTTATGGATTCATGTACGCTTCCGCTTATGTTGTTGTTCCAAGTAATTCGATATGAAGGCTAAAGTGTTTTGTTTGGATTCATTCCAACAATTGGTATCAGAGCCTCCTTCATATTGGATCATTTGGAAGTTCATGAAATCCATGTTATAAAGCTTCATGTTTAAATTAAGATAGAATTTTGATTATGAAATTCTAGTACGATGATATAGCATGTTTCATGAATGATATGTTGATGATGAACTTAAGTATTTTGATACCTTGTTATCACTAGATGAATTGAAATGTTGAAATTTGCATAATTTTTGGTTGTTGAACAACATGATTCCTTGTTTAAGTTTCTTGTTGAAAGCCATATTAAGTCGTTGGACAGATTGATAGGATAATCGATTAGCCAATACAGATAATCGATTATCTTGATAAGTTCATCAAAATTTTACAAAACAGAAGCATCACATAATCGATTAATTTTTTGTAATAATTGATTATTGCATTTTGTTCATCAAAAATTTATGAAACAGAACCTAAGGATAATCGATTATTTTTTTTTAAATAATTGATTATCTGAAATTTCCAGAAAAATTGGAAATTCCAGAGAGCCAAGATAATCGATTATCCTATTAGGATAATCGATTATCCTAGTTTTTCAGCAAAATTTGAAATTCCAGAAGGCCCAGATAATCGATTATCAGGCTCAGATAATCGATTATCTGGCAATAAATTGCAGAAACGTTTTATTTTCTGGCAGTTCATTGAGGACATAATGTACCATTATTAAAAGAAACGTTTTTAAGTTTTCAGATTTTAATTGTACATTAATAATATGTCAATTAATATTCAGTTTTTTAATTATTAATGTTTTGTACATTAATATTCAGTTTTAAGATTAATTGGTTTTTTGTCCATCATGCTTCAGATTTTGTTTTGTCCAAATTAAGATTAAGATTTTAATATTCAGATTTTACATGTCAAAACATGTAATTTTTCAGTTAAGATTCAATATATGGCTTAAAGAATTAATTAGTTTTGCATCTAATATTTTAAATTGGTCAATTGAAACATTATGTTACCAAAGTGACCTCTTTTGTGTAGATTGATTGATTTTGAAGTATAAGATGACTGTGTATGTTAGTATTCCATGCGTTTAACACCGGCCCAAAGGAAGGTTGTTATTTGGCAGGAATTCGAACATGCTTGTGGTGATAAATATGTGACAATTATTAAGTTTTCCATGTGAATATTTAGTCGGCCCAAAGGAAGGCTTGATATTTGACAGGAGTTTATTGTCAATATTTGATTACTACACCAAGAGTACCACTTACAAGTTGATTTTCTGTCCAAAGACTAAAATCAATGTTGTGCTAGGTATCTTGTAATGAGATTTGCCTATTTTGAATCTGTATACTAAAGTTAAAAATCAAGTAATTGTAAGCATGTGTTAAGTTGTCATTGTTCTATTTTCAGTGAATTCTTCAGCTGCCACAGTATCTGCGAACATTAACAGTATCCCCGTGCTTAATGGCACAAATTTTAAGGAATGGAAAGAGAACATTATGATAGTTCTCGGTTGCATGGATCTAGACCTTGCACTTCGGATTGAGAAACATGCTTCTCTTGAGGATACATCTTCTTCTGATGAAAAGAAGGAGATGGAGAAGTGGGAACGCTCAAATCGCATGAGTCTAATGATCATGAAATGTGCAATTCCAGAATCTTTTAGGGGCACTATGAATGATGAAAATAATGCCAAAGTTTTCCTTGAAAACCTTGAAAAGCGTTTTGTACAAAACGAAAAGGCGGAAACAAGTACTCTTTTGAGTAAACTTGTTTCCATGAGGTATAAAGGCAAGGGAAACATAAGGGAGTACATTTTGGAAATGTCTCATCTTGCTTCGAAACTAAAGTCACTCAAGTTAGAATTACCTGAGGAACTGCTTGTGTACTTAGTTTTGATCTCTCTTCCTGCACACTTTAATCAGTTTAAGGTCAGTTACAACTGCCTGAAGGAGAAATGGACTCTTAATGAGCTCATTTCACATTGTGTGCAAGAGGAAGAGAGAATAAAGCAAGATAAGACAGAAAGTGTTCAATTGGCATCCTCTTCTAAAGATAATAAGAAGAGGAAAAATAAGGAAGTTGCGGTTGCAAGGCCCTAGAAGAAGCAACATAAGGAACCTAAGGTTGAAACTACAGAATCAGGTTGCTTTTTCTGTAAGGGGACTAATCACATGAAGTAAGATTGTACCAAATACCACGCTTGGCGTGCAAAAAAGGGGTTGCCTGAATTGCCGTAAACCAAATAATGGTGAAAGATACATCTATGTGGGTGACGGCAAAAGGGTTCAAGTTGAGGCTATTGGAAAATTTAGGCTGTTGTTTAAGACTGTTTTTTATTTAGATTTGAATGAGACTTTTGTTGTACCGTCTTTTAGACGGAATTTAATTTTTGTTCCCAAAGACATATCCGGTTATTCATGTTCATTTGGTGACAATAAAGTTAGTCTCTTTCAAGGTTCAAATCTTATCGGTACTGGTCTTTTATCAACATATGATAGCCTATATTTAGTTGACATAATAACCTCACATAATGAAACTTTGCATACAAGTTCAAGTGGTACCAAAAGAAAATTAACTAATGAGAATTCTTTATCACTCTGGCACAAACGTTTGGGTCACATATCTAAACAAAGAATTCAGAAACTTGTGTCAGATGGAATTCTTGATTCTCTTGATTCCTCAAATTTGGATATTTGCATTGAGTGTATCAAGGGTAAACAAACAAACAAGACGAGATTAGGTGCTGAGAGAGCTTCGGATGTCTTAGAATTGATACATACGGATATTTTTGGGCCATTCCCTACACCTTGTAGAAATGGTCAACAATACTTTATCACATTCATGGACGATTACTCTCGTTATGGGTACCTATATCTCATTCATGAAAAGTCCCAATCTATAGACGTGTTCAAATCATATAAGGCCGAAGTTGAAAATCAACTAAGCAAAAGGATTAAAACCGTTAGATCTGACCGTGGTAGTGAATACTATGGTAGATATGATGGTTCAGGTGAACAATGTCCAGGGCCATTTGCTAAATTCCTAGATGAGTGTGGGATCGTTCCTCAGTATAATATGCCAGGCAGCCCTACTATGAATGGTGTAGCTGAGAGACGAAATCGGACCCTTAAGGACATGGTAAGAAGTATGATTTGTCGTACTACTTTGCCAGACTCACTCTGGGGAGAAGCATTGAAAACCGCAGCTTATATTCTTAATAAAGTTCCAACTAAAGCTACAATCAAAGCCCCATATGAAATTTGGACTGGAAATAAACCCAGTATTAAGCACTTACACATTTGGGGTTGTCCAGCTGAGGCAAGGCCTTATAGGCCGAATGAAAAAAAACTGGATGCTAAAACAGTTAGTAGCTATTTTGTTGGATACTCTGAAAGATCCAGGGGGTATAAGTTTTATGATCCCACTTCTAGAACTATTTTTGAGACGGGTAATGCTCGATTCTTTGAGGATATTGAGTTTGGGGGGTGGGGAGATAAAGTTGTTAGAGATTTTGTCTTTGAGGAAGAACATGTGTCTTTCTCTCAAATTGTTGATCTTGGTCAGGGTGTTCTCATTCCTGACACGGATATTCAAGACAATCTCGAAAATCTCCCTAATCAAGTTCCTGATATTACTAATGAAAATCAAACTCAACAACCTCAAGAAACTGAAGTGCCATTAAGGAGATCCACTAGAGAGAGGAGAAATGCAATTCCGGATGATTATGTTGTATTTCTCTAAGAACAAGAAAGTGACATTGGACTTGAGGAAGATGATCCAATCAACTTCCATCAAGTCATTAAAGGTTCTAACTCTCAAAAGTGGATTGATGCCATGAATGATGAGATGAAGTCTATGAGCGATAACGGCGTTTGGGAGCTTGTTACGTTGCCCGAAGGTATTAAACCAATTGGTTGTAAATGGATATTTTAAACCAAGAGGGATTCAGGGGGAAATGTCATTAAGAATAAAGCTCGCCTTGTCGCAAAGGGCTACACTCAAAAGGAAGGCATTGATTATAAAGAGACTTTCTCTCCAGTTTCATCGAAAGACTCTTTCAGGACTATAATGGCACTAGTAGCACATTTTGATCTTGAACTTCATCAGATGGATATTAAGACAGCATTTCTCAATGGTGACATTGAGGAAACAATTTATATGGTGCAACCTGAAAACTTTGTTTCGGGAGACTCAAAGAAAAGGGTTTGCAAATTAAAGAAATCCATCTATGGGCTCAAGAAAGCTTCCCGTCAATGGTATTATAAGTTTCATGAAGTCATTACATCTTTTGGTTTTGAACCGAATATTGCTGATGACTGTATATACCATAAGTTTAGTGGGAGTAAATATATTTTTCTGGTTTTATATGTCGATGATATACTGCTTGCCTGTAACGATATAGCATTATTGCATGAAATTAAGAAATTTAATGAAAGATCTTGGTGATGCCTCTTTTGTATTAGGAATTCAGATACAACGAGATCGCTCCAAAGGTGTTCTCGGTCTGTCACAAAAGGGCTATATCGATAAGGTTCTTAAAAGATTTGGCATGCAGGATTGTAAACTAGGCAACACCCCTGTTGCTAAGGGAGACAAGTTTAGTCTCAAAACAGTGCCCAAATAATAATTTTGAAACTACGGAAATGGAAAAGACACCTTATGCTTCGGCTGTAGGTAGTCTGATGTATGCTCAGGTATGTACACGACCTGATATAGCATACATTGTTGGGATGCTGGGCAGATATCTAAGCAATCCGGGAATGGACCATTGGAAGGCAGCCAAAAGGGTCATGAGGTACTAACAGAGAACAAAGGATTACATGCTTACATATCGGAGATCGGACCAGCTTGAGATCATCGGGTACATCGACTCCGATTTTGCTGGATGTCAGGATAGTCTGAAGTCTACATCAGGCTATATTTACATGCTTGCTGGCGGTGCTATCTCTTGGAGAAGCATCAAGCAAACTCTTACTGCCACTTCCACTATGGAAGCGGAATTCATGGCATGTTATGAAGCATCCAATGAGGCATTATGGCTGCGAAATTTTATTAGTGGACTGCGCATAGTAGACAGCATTAAAAAGCCACTCAGGCTATTATGCGACAACAGATCAGCATTCCTTTATGCTTACAATAACAGTAGTTTGACGAAAGCAAAACATATGGACGTCAAATTTCAGATTGTTAAAGAAAGAGTACAGAATGGACAATTGTGCATAGAGCACATCAGTACAAACTCCATGATTGCGGATCCGCTCACTAAGGGATTGCCACCCAAAGTATTTCATGAGCATATTGCTTGCATGTGTGTCAAATCGGTTAAGGATTATGCATTTTAGTGGGAGTTTGTATTATACAATTATGTATTGTCCATTACATTCAGTAATTCAGTTTTAAGGTTATATCTGCATATATTCAGTTTAAAATTTTTATATACTCTTAAGGTTTATGATTGATCTCAATAAAGAGAACCAGTTGGAAATAGACATTCTATTTCAGACCACACTTTATGTTATTTCCATGCTACACACCTATACTTGATCCATGTCGTAGGTTATATTGATATACGTGATCTATGTTGGGTCTAGTTACGCAAGAGTAACTAAGATCTCTTAGAT
Organism: Nicotiana benthamiana; assembly: GCA_034376525.1. Taxonomy (NCBI): domain Eukaryota; kingdom Viridiplantae; phylum Streptophyta; class Magnoliopsida; order Solanales; family Solanaceae; genus Nicotiana; species Nicotiana benthamiana. The sequence goes on along the minus strand of CM067335.1, from coordinate 129,827,568 downwards.
CCTATGTTGGTATGATTGATGGACCGGATTGTTCATGACAATTTTATTATGATAGCAATTCTGAGCTCATAAAGTTATAATGTAACATATAATGCTAAGGTTTGTACATATGCATGAATGTATAGTCCAAGTGGGAGATTGTTAGACATTTGGACTTATACTACATACATATGGACAATATATGGATTAATTATATGCTATGTGCTATCTTTTGGTTTGGCCTATATTAGTGGTCTTATGGAAATTATTGTTAAGGGGGCCAATACATTGTCATATAAAGTGTAGGACTAATGTGTAGATACCCAAAAGAGTAACCTTAGTTAATGATGGGCTAACTAAGGTTACATACATGTAACCAAGGTTACATTCTTGTGACCTTTGAGTTTCATAACTCACATGTTATAATAAGGGGGGTTATGGTTCCCACAAGAATGCAAGACATTCTCTTCTTCTTCCTCCCATTGAGAGAGAGAGCACAAACTTGTTCTTGCATATCAAGTGGAAAACCAATCCTCACATTTGTCTTGGATATCAAGTGAAAGCCAAAACTTCAAGACAATCTTCAAGAAGGATCAAGGAGCTTCCAAAGCCAAAACCTTGAACAATCTTCAAGAAGGATTAAGGAGCTTCCACTTATGGATTCAGGTACGCTTCCCCTGATGTTGTTGTTCCAAGTAATTCGATATGAAGGCTAAACTGTTTTATTTGGATTCATTCCAACAATTTTTTGATGCGAATTTTTTAAAATTATTATTGTCTCAAACAATAACCAACTTGAGTTGTTTATCCAAATTATTAATATTGGGCGGTTGTAAATGAGAGGCGGAGCTAGAATGTAAGGTACATAGTTACATAAACTCAGTAGTTTTTATTCAAACCTTGTTTGTATATTACAAATCCTACTAAATATTTATATTTTTATTTACTGTAAATTTAATTATTATTATTATATATTAACTTGAGGTGGTGTAAAGTACATAAACTTCAAATCCTAAATCCGTTAGGCGATAATAAATGATTAATTTATGAATATAGGCAATATATACTAGCTAATGTTAGTTCACATATCTAATTTTGTTAGAGAAAGGTACTTGACATGTTATTTAGTAATTTGTGTGAATTAACAGTGTATATAGAAAGATTGATGAACAATTCTGCATAGGTAACTTTCTCTACATATATTATTTAAACAACTTTTAATCCTTAATTACTCATCAATAGTATGGAATTGTACAGTTTCAATTAGTTCTCTTATCACCAAAGTAGGATGTTTATGTGTAATTTAGAGCTTGCTATGTTGCCACTTACATTTTTTCCCCTTTGTTCATGCCAATGATTTTGGGAAGTGATTAAAAGCATAAAGTATGATATAACTTCTATGTCACAAATTTTGTAAAGCACTAGTTTCTCGGCACACGTATACCAAGTCATATAGTATATAAATATTAATATTATTAATATAGATCTTTGAATGAGTAATTATACGTAAAAAGATATAGTAAAATTTAAGTGAATAATCAAAAATCATCACTTGTATTGAACTTTAGTAATATGAATTTGTTTACACAGAATAACATAAATCAATTTTTTAAGTTACGAACTTGCAACCTTATCCATGTATGAGTTAAAATCTAAACAAAGGAACCTTGCCTGAAATAAGAAAATCAAGAATCAATTAGGCCGAGGTTATGCTTAAGAAGCAACACTAGAGAGCCGGGCAGCGAATGTCAAGGTCGAGCACTCAAATCGACTAAAACTGCTAGTTTAGCAATAAGATATTTCTAAAGAATTTTCAGAGGAGTATTCTATATTTGTACTTTCAGTAGGTAAAGGGAATGTCCCATACAAGTAGGAACAGAGAGAGAAAGAGTTGGGATCTAATTCTTTATCTTAATAAGCTCTCTCTAGAAAAGTTGACTCCCACATAACTACAAACATTATCTTTATACACAATTCAGTTTGTTGTGTTGTTCCAAGCTTTCTCACATTAGATCTGATAAAGTATTTGATATTCCCACGTTTGATTACCTTACATTACTATTTGAAGGAGAATCATCCACCTTGTTAGACATTTGGGTGAATTATTCTCTTTATTTACAGTTATTTATTGCCATTTATCATATTTATTGCTTAACCTCAGTCCCTCATTTATTCACAAGAACATCATTAAACCTCCTTTTGGCTTTTAATAGATTTAAGTGCGATTTATAAATTATTACTACCAATCAATCTTGGATGTAGGACTTATTATATTTAGCTAGAATTTACCTATTATCATTTATTTATTTAGCTTATCAAAAGGATTTAATTCTTTTTGGTCAAACAATTTGGCGCTGTCTCTAGAGACTTTCTAATTAAAAGTTTAAGTTTTTTCTAGATCTAAAAAAATGCACGACAATAGGCAAAATCTTTTATCTCGTTGTTTTTACAAATCTCACATGGCAGGCAATGGAGATTAAACGAGAAAGACGATAGCCGATCTCACCACCAATCTCCTAATCACCATCAATGAAACCCACGGAGAGGACGAGGAGAATCTGTCACCAAGCGCCTCACCTAGGTGAGGTATTCACCCTCTCATGGCAGCATTACTGCTTCTCATGGAAAAGAAGCCTCTACGTCCACCACGTAAGAAGCACCACCCAGTGGGAAAAAAAGCGACTAAAAGCATGGCTAATGAATACACTGAACAATATACTCGACAAACCAGCTCAGAGAGTGAGTAAAGAGGGTGTGCGAGTCGACATCGCCACAACAACCAATAAGCAACACACCTAGCTTCCCTCGACAGGTATCACTCACTCTGTTAATGATGCAGGTAATGACGCCCTCACTACCATCCTTAGAAAAATAGAGGAGATGGAGAACGAGAACAAAACACTCAGCGACCACATGAGAGAACACCAAGAAAAGGTAGATAAGATACCGAGCGCCCCAAAACTCCTACCAGAGCAGGACGCCAGGCAGTTTATAGAACAACCATACATCGACGAGGTCGCACCACATGATATACCAATAGCTTTCAAGATGCCGTCATACTTGAAAATATATGACGGCATGGAGGACCCTGAGGATAATGTGAGTTACTATGTTACTGCAGTGAAAAGCAACGACCTCGCAAAAGAACAAATATCGTCCATATTGCTGAAAAAGTTCGGAGAGACCCTGACTGGTGGGCCCTGACTTGGAATTCATAGTAACTTGCGTGCTCCATAGAAACGTTCGAGGAAATGGCCGAAAATTTCGTCACCACCTATGCAGGGGCCAAGAAAGCGGAGACAAGGGTTAATGACATATTCGCTATTAAGCAATTATCTCGTGAAGGACTCAGGGACTTCCTCGCTCGGTTCAACCCTGTAAGTGTGACCCTTCCAAATGTATCTGAAGGAATGGCGGTAGGTGCCTTCCAGAATGGGCTGAGCATGAGTGGGTCGCAGGCGACCCAAAAGTTGCTAAGCCGACTTATGAAACATCCTCCGACCACTTGGGATGAGATACACAACGCCTACTGTCGAATAGAGTCTAGGAAACTACGAAGAAACGACAACAGAAGAGATTTGGCAAGGTCACGACCTAATCGAGAAAGACATCAACCTTACGTCAGAGAGACCCTCATGCCGCCTCCACATCATGATGAAGTTCCATCCAGGCTGCAAACGAGAAACCACCGAAATGAAAGAGGTATACCCCCTTATTATCAGCCCACAATATTTGAGTCTATCTTTCAGAAATAGTCTACGCATTGGAAAAGTTCGGCTCAAAGGTAAAATGGCCACAAAAGATAAAGTCCGACCCAAGCACCACAAAGTCAAATGCCCTTTGCAAATTCCACAAGGAACAAGGTCATAAGATCTAGGACTACATCGCCTTTGGATAGAAGGTCGTGAACATGCTTCACCAAGTGCACCTACAAGAATTGATGAGCGATCGAGAAAGATCCAACTTCGCCCGAAGGCGAGAGAAACATCAGGGGCTGCCCAAACTACCTTCCCTAGTTCGGACCATTCAAATGGTCATTGGAGGAGGCGACAACGCATCCATCAGCAACTTGAAGTTAACCACCACTCACAAGCTCAAACGGTCAATCACCCACAAACGGTATGACAAACTCGAAGAAAGTGTCATCTTCGATAAGTCAGATACCCACGATTTGGTCTTTCCTCACTATGACGCCTTGTCATTACTTTTTGTGTTTTTGATACAGCTATAAGACATATCATGGTCGATAATGGAAGCGGCACGTGCATCATCCATCCTCGAGTTCTCTCCCAAATGAAGCTCGATGACAGGATAGTGCCACGTTAACGCTAACAGATTGTAACAATGCAGTTGAATAAACATCTGCGGAAATCACGCTGCCCGTCTTGGCTGGTGACGTCACTTGGAGACCACGTTCACCAAGATACAGCATACAATGCCATCATAGGCCGACCATGGATACACGCCATAAAAGTCATCCCTTCCAGCTTGTATCAAGTCGTTAAATTTCCCACCCCTGCATGAGGGGAGAGCAACACAAGGCACGAGAATGCTACCGCATCGCCCAAGATTTCACGTACACCCAACAGTTGAAAAGAAAAGCTGTGGAAGCATAGCAAATAACGAAGTCGGGGTTGGATGAAAATGAAAAGAAAAACATCATCAGCGACCCTAAAATCATAGAAGCCACAGGGTAACCGTAGAGGACCTTAATCCTGTTCAACTAGACGGTGACGACCACATCAAGAAAGCTTTCATCGCCATAAACTCCAAGATCCAGGTAAATTTCATCAATTCTTAAAAAATAACATAGACCTATTTGCTTTTTCCCATGCAAGCATGTCAGGTATCCTAAAGGAGATAGAACCTCACAAGTTGAACATCGACCCATTTTACCCCTAGTAAGGCAAATCAGAGGAAAGTTCAACTATGCAATAAATGACACAATTCGTGAAGAGGTCAAGAAATTATTAGTGTACGGTTCCATCAGAGAATCGAAGTACCTCAGTAGGTTGCCAATGTAGTCATGGTTGTCACACCTCCTTTTTCCTACCCTCAGAAAAAGGTAAGGGAATTTTTTCAATTTAAGTGACAATTGAAATGAGATTATTTATTTAAGATTCAGAGTCGCCACTTGGGATAATTTATTTAGTGTCCCAAGTCACTAGTTTATTTTAAATCCCAAATCGGGGAACTTTTGACTTTATTTAAAATCTGCGTACCAGAAATTCCAAGTAAGGAATTTTGTTAACTCGGGAGAAAGTGTTAGGCATTCTCGGGTTCCGTATTTTTAGCACAGTCGCTTAAACTATTAATATTTGACATATTATCCGATTTACTACACATTTTAAACCTATTGTGCATTTTTAATTTTATAACCGCTTTTAATGATTTTATGAAATTATTCTGGAACAAGTTACGATTGTCGTACACTTGTTTGTTTGACACATTGCGAATCGTGTCACGAGAACCATATCCACGATCTACACCATATTTAATTATTAACATTATTAGTTATCGTGGCCGGGTCACACAAATGTACCCCCTTATTTAGAAATTTTGTATCACAACTACGTCACGAGAACCGTACCCGTAGCTAGGATAATTTTATTATAACGCGCCTAAAGTAACTAGCACATTTAATTACTTTCCTAATATTTGAGGTTGTTGTGATGTCAAATTTATGAACAAGATATTATTGGGGAGCAAATAGATTAACTAACATGACCTATTACTTGGCCAGATTCCTTATTGTTCAAGACCCACCTTCGCTCATTCTTATTCCTTGCCAAGAAAGAAACAGTTTTAATTTTTCCTTCTAATCAATTAATAACATTTATTCAAGAACCAAGATTACATACTTCATAATCGAAATAAAAACTAATTAAAACAATTTAAATGAAAAAAACTAAGTCATGCTACTCAAACAACGTAGAATCACAAATCAATACGTGTACCAAACTATCATAACACAATGAAATGAGAATAAAAAAATTAGAAATAGATCTTTTATTAATAAACAAAATTGAAAATTGTAAATCAATCGGATTAAATAAAACAAAAATTTTTGAACTGGAAGACCGAAATTGTAAACCAGAACCTTGAATCGATAATGGAAAACTCGTAACCCAAACTTGGAGCTACCGTTCACTCGGTTTTAAGAGCACAAATTCTCTAACTTAGGTGAACGGCAATCAAGAGGTAATTTTATTGATGCACAGGAATCAAGCAGCACAAGATCTTCACTCGAGCGTTAGGCTTAAATTGTTTCCTTTCTTCTTTACGATGACTCAATCTACAGTAACCTAATGGACATAAAAAGGAACCAATTTAAATTTGTTCTCTTTTTAAGTCATTACGTCCAGCAGATGACCGAATGAAATAGAACTTCTCTGCTTTTGTGTGTGCGTGTTGCGACGGGAGGTGATGGGAATGTGCTGCCGATCGCCCTTTTTAATTTTATCGAAGCTGCCGTTTTTTTTTTTGTTGCTTTTTTCTAGTCTAGCTCTAGACTAAAGATTTAGGCATTATTTTATAAGGATAGCAATTAGGATAGTTCAAATGGAGAATGGTTATGAGTTTAATGTTTTGAACTATTTGAAATTGCACCGTTTTTCAATTAAAATCAAATAAAATAAGCCTCAAATTTCATACTTTTTTTTAAAAAAATAATACCAAAAATACTACACAATTTACTAATCAATCCTACTTAAGTAAAATAATTATTAAAATAAAATTAATCGCTAAAACAAATCTGTTTTTGATATTATTCAAATATCATACTAAAAGATAAAAAATAGAAAAATTATTGTAATATTGAAATAATATTCCTGAAAATAAAGTGAAACTATTTTTTTTTTTTGTATTTTTGAATTTTATGTAAGGTGGATAAATTAAAAGTAACTAGATAACATATTAATTAGCTAAATAAAATAAAATATTTTATATATATTTTATTTTTTGTGATAAAATAAAGTAAAAGAGTTAACACTATTTAGAATAGCGATACTAAACCTAAACTAAATATCTTACGCTAAAATGTGTAAAATCACGGGTAGGGTCAAAAATTACATGTCTACAATGGTAAAGAACGGTAAGTGGAGAATGTGCGTAGACTTCACAGACTAGAACAAAGCCTGTGCAGAGGACTCGTTCCCGCTACCCTACATCGACAAACTCATCAACGCCACAGCTGGGCACGAGCTGCTGAGTTTCTTGGACGCTTACTCAAGCTAAAACCAAATCCTCATGGAGGAGGAGGACCAGGAAAAAACCACCTTCATCACCCATCAGGGGACGTATTGCTACAGAGTGATGCCGTTTGGATTAAAAAATGCAGGGGTAACGTACCAGAGGCCGGTGATCAAAATATTCAAAGATCAACTGGAGAAGACCATGGAAGTATATATTGAAGACATTTTAGTCAAATCAAAGATAAAGGAAGACCATATAGACCACTTGAAGGAGGCCTTCGACATACTTAGAAGGTACGACATGAAATTAAACCCCGAGAAATGTGCTTTCGGAGTGACATCTAGAAAATTCCTGGGCTTCTTGATATCACAACAAGGCCTTCGAGATCAATCCCGACTGAATCAAGGCCATAGAAGAAATTCCCAGAAATCTAACTAGCAAAAACCAAGTGCAAAAGTTGACCGGCGAATAGCCGCCTTGTCAAGATCAATCTCATGGTCCTCCAATAGGTGCCACAAACTTTTTGTCATACTCAAAAAGAATAACGGACTCCAATGGAATACTGAATGCATAAACACCTTGAAAGAACTAAAAGCCTACCTGTCTTCACCACCGTGCTCGCTAAGGCAGAACCCGAAGAATGCCTCTTTATTTATTTGGCTGTGTCTGATGTCGCAGTAAATGCAATCCTAGTACGAGAAAATAAAGGTATGCAATTTTCGTTCTATTATACTATGCCAAGAGTCAAACATTCAACCCCGCTCGAATTTATTTACATTTGACCTCATTCAATTCACTTAAAGAGTCAAATATTCGACCTCGCTCGAATCGACTCACATTTGACCTCGCTCGAAATTATTTACATTCGACCTCGTTTGAATCACTTAAAGATTCAAATATTCAACATCGCTCGAATCGACTCATATTTGACCTCGCTCGGATTTATTTACATTCGACCTTATTCGAATCACATAAAGAGTCAAACATTCGACCTCGATTGAATCGACTCACATTCAACCTCACTCGAATTTATTTACATTCGACCTTGTTTGAATTACATAAAGATTCAAACATTCGACCTTGCTCGAATTTATTTACATTCGACCTCGTTCGAATCACTTAAAGAGTCAAACATTCGGCGTCGCTCGAATCGACTCACATTCGATCTCGCTCGAATTTATTTACATTCGACCTTGTTCGAATCACTTAAAGAGAAAAATATTTGGCCTCGCTAAAATCGGCTCACATTCGACCTCGCTCGAATTTATTTACATTCGGCCTCGTTCGAATCACGTACGAGTCAAACATTTGACCTCACGTGAATTGATTCACATTCGACCTCGCTCGAATTAACTCACATTCGACCTCGCTCGAATTGACTCTCATTTGACTTTGTTCGAATTTATTAGCATTCTACTTGGTTCAAAATTTATTAACATTCGACCATGTTCGAATTAACCAGTGTTCAAATTAATTGACATTCGACCTTGGTCGCGTCAACTAAGTCAGGAACTCTTACAAAGGGAAAAACATACAAAGAAAAACAAAAAAAATGGAAGAACATACATCAAAAAGACAATAGTCATTCCATTCCAAAATAGAGAATATCTCACAAAGGAATAAAACGACCCCCCTCCCCCCACCCTTCAGAAAAAAGAGCAAAAAACTAAGTACAAGAAAATCATATTGCATCATCACGATGCATCATCTCCGCCTACACCATCGCCACTTTCATTGCCTGGCCCAGTAGCACCATCTCCACCCCCCCCCCCCCCCCGCTCGTGCCATCAGCATACTCATTATCATACCAAGGATCAGATGCAAGCCCATCTAAGTGCTCTTCATCATCGTCGTTCCCGGCGTGGCGGGGTCATAACCACAGGATCCTCCTGGCATCACGTGCTTTAATATGGGTATCTTTAAAGTCGGCCTCAGAAACCTTCACCATCTCCATCATCCAGTTTTGCCTCAGCATGGATTCACATCTCGTATAACTCATGAGGAACGACGAGAAAAGCGGAAGCACGAGAGGAAGAAGGTCGAACCAATAACTGTTTCTTCTCAGCCTCAAGGGCGGTGACTTTCTCACTTAGGCTCAAATTTTCTTTCTCAAGCCCACCAATCTGCTCTTGAAGCCGCATATCCCTCAGCACGGTCGTTTTCGCATTAATTCACGCTCAGACCTAAGGACATGGATAACGCTCTCTTATCTCGCCGCCTTTTCCATAGCAGCTACCCGAGCCTTCTCAGACTTTACCAACTTGGCCACCTTCTCAATCAACTCACTATTCATACTGGAAACTCTACTTGAGCTTCACTTAAGCTTAGCCTATAAGGTCGCCACTTGCACTTGAAGGTCGACGCATTTGGCCACGACCCCTTTGCTCACTTCGAGCTAGTCGTCCTTGGCCCTAAGAAACCCCTCAATCTCACTACATCTACCAATAATTTGCACAAAATCCTCGTCCTTCTGATCCAACTCGTCTCTAAGGGACTGGGGTTACCACCTGCTCTAAACCATGTTGCATCTCACAGTACTTGTCACGATAACAAACATACTTCAAAGCCATCTTCTGAAAAATAACATTCCGCCTCTCTTCTCGATAACAAAAATAATAAGAAGAGCAGTAAATAGAAGAAAAAGACGCAAGTTGCAGAAATGATACAAAAAATCACCCTCAAAGCCATCGCAGATATGCCTAGTGACAGGTCGGAATCCCGAAGCACCTGAAGGGTTCTGTTTTCGGTGACAAAGCAAAGAGGATCAAAGAAGGGGACCATGGTCACCGTATCCTCTAAAAAATCACAGTCGAAAGGAATTACAATTGAGTGAGAGGATGCATCATTTCTTGCCTCCACCCCCATAAGCCCTTCGTCGAATATCCTCGCCTCATCGGGATCGGGCAGAGCCAGATTCATAATCATATATGATCACTCTCTTCGCCCTCTTCTCATCCAAATATGGAACGTTGCATGCCCTGATATTGACGGACCACTTTGTGGAGTGATCATAACCGCTTTTGGTCGCCCTCCTTCCACGGAGGTGATCTCTACGTCTAAAGGAGGCACGGTCTCTACATCCAAGGCCATACTGCCCCCAGCTCAGCCGTGGTCAACCAAGGTCCACTCCACACCGACTTCTCTCCGACCACTTTCCTCTCAGCTTCTACCCTTCTCCCTTTTAACGGAGCCTCTCCATCTTTACCCTGGTCTGACTCACCGACCAAGAGAAATACCTTAGAAGTTGCAATCTCTGCTAGTATGGCAGCAACCTGGCAACTAGGACCGCGTGAGGCCGGGGACTGAGGAATAGCAGCAGCCTGAGCAGGTTCACTTGCATCCACAACGAGTACGGGCTCGACTAAAATACCCAACTAGCAAAAAGCAGGCGTAGGAGCCCTCACCCTCCTTGAATCCCTCCGACCTACTAATGAAGAAAGATAAATAAGAGATAGGACAGAAAGGATGATATAAAGGTCAAAACTATCAAAGTCAAAGGTAACTCACCGATCGCAGGCCTACACCCAAACCTCTCATTAAATTATGATAACTCACTAATCCACATAGTATGAGGTGAAACCTGACTCACCCAGTCACGAATATCGATGACTAGCAAAGGAGGATCCTTCTCGGCTGCAAAAAAGAGAAAGAAAACTATTAGATTTCCCAAAATAAACAACGAAACCATTTAGGAGAAAACACTTACGAGCAAAGTTCCACTGCTCGGGGAATCTACTAGGGTCTGATACTACGTGCTTTATCTTCACGTAGAAGAAGTTTTTCCGAAAACGACGATTAGTTTTATCGTCCATCTTCACCACTAACCCATTCGTACTGCGGTTGCGCATTGGATCATCATGCCCCTATAGAAACATGGGAAGAAGAGGTAAAGCAGATGGCAGATAGAATTATCATGGTTGTTCACTTCTTCATACTTGATAATCATAAGAAAAAGCTTATATATGTACAAAGAGAGATGATCCGGACACACATTGTAATAACGGCAAAAACCCTCCGCTAAGGAAAGAAGAGAAAGTGTGTATCCAACAACGAACGAGTAGGCATAAAATGCATAGTATCCTGGGCAATGTATTTGCACTACATCATTACCACAAGGAATAATTTCAACGTGGGCCGAGATTTTCCACTTAGCCCTAAATGCAACAATCGCCACCATATCCATCTTAGAAACGACAGGTTTAGGTTCACCCTCATGTGGGTTCTTGAAGTCTGACCTAGCCTTCGCCTAACATGGAATTATCTCATCTATGGTTGGGAAGTTCTCATCTTCGACCATGGCTACACCTTCTTCATGAGGAGGTATGTCTACAGCCAACGTTACATGATCAGAGGAAGCACTAGCATTTTTCTGATTGTATGCTGAAAGAAAATGCAAAATAAGGGAGATGACAATAGCAGAGAATGCTGAAGAGAGAAAGAAAATATAGACGTAGGAAATTTGAAGAAGTAAATATTCGGGTTTCAAAGGCCGTAGAAATTCAATAGCTCAAATGAGAAATACCCATCCCTATTTATAATAATAAGGGCACACCAATCGAGAAAGCCCAAAAGCCGCCTCATTAATTTTGAAATGGAATAGGCGCGGGAAATGATGTAATGTATTGGGAATACACGCCATAATAACGCATGATGAATAATGTCATTTCAAACTGACATAATAGTCAGATGTGGCTCTTGAATCGCCATGTCATCACCTTTCCATAAAAAGGTCATTCCCCAGCCAATGTGCTCAGATTTTTCAAATTTACAACTGGAAAAGTCCGTCTATCGAGCTCATCTAATAGTAACCCCGAGGGGCAGAGGGACTAACTGTATGGTTCAAAATCTAATCAAAGGAACCACGCATGAAATAAGGAAATCAAGAATCAATTAGGCCGAGGTCATGCTTAATAAGCAACACTGGCAAGCCGAGTAGCGAATGCCGAGGTCGAGCACTCAGATCGGACAAAATAGCTAGTTTGGCAATAAGATATTTCTAAAGAATATTCAAAGGAATATTCTCTGTATTTGTACTTTCAGCAGGTAATGGGAATATCCCATATAAGTAGGAATAGAGAGAGAAAGAGCGGGGATCTAATTCTTTATCTTAATAATCTCTCTGTAGAAAAGTTGATTCCCACATAACTACAAACATTATTTTTATACAAGATTCGATTTGTTGTATTGTTCCAAGCTTTCTCACATCAGATCCGATAAAGTATTTGATACTCCCACGTTTGGATATCTTACATCATTGTCAGAGGGAAAATCATCCCCCCCCCAATGATACATTTGGGTAAATTATTCTCTTTATTTACGGATATTAACATTCATCATATTTATTGCTTGCCCGCATTCCCTCATTATTCACAAGAATATCATTAAACCTCCTTTTGGCTTTTAATAGCTTTAAATGCGATTTTTAAATTATTATTATCAATCTTGGATCTAGAACTTATTATGTTTAGCGAGAATTTACCTATTACTATTTATCTGATTAATTTAACGAAAAAGTTTAACATTTTTTTATCAAACAATCTACTCATTTGTAATCAACATATGCACTTCATAGATACAGAAACCTAAAATATAACATTATATATATAAATGATGAACAATTCTGCATAGGTGAATTTATCTATATATTATAAGTTCCTTATGCTCTTAATCAAAGAGAATTGGAACCCTGAAAATTTAGAAACTTCGGTAGAAAATGGTACTCCCCTTTCGTGAGCCTTACGTTGCAGGGATATGGATTAGTTGGACCAGTATATGGTGGATGACATTGTTATGAATCAATCCCCGCCCAATAAAAATACCACCAATTATGTCACACAAATGAATCTTGGACTTAGAAAAAGCAATTGGGCCAAGCCTTTACAAAGGTTAATATGGGATCCAGGCTGGGGCACTTGATATTGTCGTTAAATAACACACACATTCAGAGGCTATCCTGAATTATATGGCAAGGCAATTATGAGTTTTCACTCCTGATTCTTCTGCCATCTCATTCCCTTCTTTAGTCTATCTTCTCATCCCCTTTTTCTGCTTCTTTTGAGTTGTAATCGTTAGATACTAGTACCACTATTATCTGTATAGTTGTTACATTGGTGCTTTCATTTCTCGTACTTTATGGTAGATTCTTCTGAAATGGTGGTGATTTTAGATTGATTCACCGGTGGGAATCCAGTGGGCTAGATTTATCAGGCGGAGTGGTACTTTAACTTTTGTTATATCCCCAAGGACTATAGGCTATCTCTTGCTTCGTTTTACCTCGACGGCAATGCACTCGCTTGGTTGATTGGGTTTACCGCAATGACCAGTTCTTTGATTGGAAACATTTTACAGAAAAGTTGGTCATGCGCTTTTAGAAACGGCCTTTTGCAAATTCGGTGGAGCGTCTGGACTATCTTTCATAAACTCGTTTTGACTATGTTCTTTTCGAAATTTTAGTCCCTCCTAAAGCCCAACGGCCCGCCTTGGCTCCTGTGAGCAATAGCCTCCGTTCTTTTGATGGATTTGACTGCTACTAGTGATTTGGAGGCCAAGCCAGCTAGTGATGACGATGCTCCAAAGCCTGCAACAGAAACACCAGATACAGAAGCTACAACTCCATCGAGCAGCTTGTCCAACTGTTTGATGAAAATTCTGAAAGGTACACTGCTGTAACTTCTCTTGATAGTGGCTCTATTCAACGACAATTTGAATTTGAAACCTATGAAGATATGGATCTTCTGAATTTTTCACGGAACCTGAGCCTATTCCGGATCTATATTTTAATAAATTCTTTATGGAGAACGAGAAAGGCATTCCAACAAGTGCAATGCCTGAAGCTATGCATGGAAAATCCTATGGAGGAGTAGAACATAATGAAGGTTTTCTTCCACTCAACGCGGACATTATGGCGAGTGTACCACAATTTGCTTTTCAATGAAAGTATACCGTCTACGCAAGGATTTTTCAAACATAGTGGTGGATGATTTCAAGGGAATCCATAGGAAATCAACTTGTCATATTGATCAATGTATTTGGAATCAGTTTCCATTTCATCCTGCTATGACTGATCTTTGTGAAAAGAATAGACCTTTGGCCTAACTCATCCCCAAAAGTTAGCTTATGAGGTGAGGATTGTCCAAGCCATATAAGGAGACCAAGGACCTCAAATCCCTCCGATGTGGGACAACTCAACACTCCCCTCACGAGGTGAGGATTGTCCAAGCCATATAAGGAGACCAAGGACCTCAAATCCCTCCGATGTGGGACAACTCAACACTCCCCTCACGCCCAGATCTCTGGAGCGTGGACAACATAAATGGGGGCTCAACATCGGTAACAATAATTGGGATGGGCCTGGCTCTGATACCATGATAAGAATGAACATTGGACCTAACTCAACCCCAAAAGCTAGCTTATAAGGTGAGGATTGCCCAAGACATATAAGGAGACCAAGGACCTCAAATCCCTCCGATGTGGGACAACTCAACACTTTGTGTTTGGGATCTAGGAATAAGTTATACATTCATGGCTCTAACGGGTTCCGCAGAGAATGTCGAAGGACTACTTTTGTCAGGATTTATTAGCAAGTTTTGCTCATTTGCGCATTCTAACTTCATGACTACAGTGCGGGATCTCACACAAGAATGGTGTTCGCCTACATACGACTTGGCTGCACCTACATCTTCAGCTTTTCATTAGTGTTATACTGCTGAAAAATACCCTTCATCCGACTTGGCAAAGTAGGAACCAAGCGAAATGGTATTACCTTGGAGACTTAACCTTCTTGTTTTACTGTTTGCCTTGCATGACGCAATACTTAGATAAGGATACTTCAGCAAAATACGTGCTCAATGTTTCTGAATTCTGAGGAATTGTTTTTTTCTTATACTAAATGTATCTATGAAAAGGAAGCGGCAATTAATAATTCCCTTAAATTATCAAGGATTGCTTTGTCCTAAGATAGGATCGAGGAGCTTTAATTTTATATTTCCGTCTTTAATTCCACATGCAAAACGTTTGGAAGAAAAAAAAACAGTTATATGTGTAAAATATAAGAAAATAAAAAAAATTTTGGTTTAACTCTATGACTTGCCATAAAATAAAGCGGTGTCGAGAAGAGACGTAGCATAAAATAGATAACTCCATCACTTGGACCAATTATATCGGTCGTGAAGACAAAGACTGATTCAGAATTTAAAATTTTTATAATTTTATTTTATATATATATATATATATATCGACAAAAACTACTGAATTCACATGAATCTATAAATCGTTAACTACATTGCACTCTATTAAATTGAACATATAATATTAAACCAATGATCTATTTTGACCCTACTGCCCACAGTAAAACATTTCAACTATCTCGAAAGCGTGTTATGGTCATTGCAATAGCGTTGCTTATTGACAAGTGACATTCAAAAGAGCATTGAATTTGGAGGCCCGTGTTATTTTATGTGAGTGGCCGACTTAATATTCTCTTTAACTTACTCATCTTTGTTTCCCTATAGACTATAGTCAATCTCATGGCTCCACAGTTAAATATTCAAAGAAAAATGGACTCTTCTTAAAATTTGTATCTCAAGTTATTAAAATATAGTTCGGTATATAAAATATTTCGTATTATGATTGCATCCAAAGAAGTATAATATAGACAATGTATTTTAATACATACATCAATCGTTGATTTCACAGTTCGAACCCGTAATCAATAGATTGCACGGATATAACTTTATCGTTACTCTAAGGCTCCCTCTAAATATATCTAAGGTCAATAGTATGTGAAAATTTCAATTATCACAGCGTTTTTGGAGGAATTAACTTTGAGCGAAAAAAAAACAAATTTCAATTTGAAAGAAGAATATATTTTTACTCTTAAAATAGGATAACAATTAAACTTATAAGTGGTTTTAAGAATATGTGATTTCGCTTGGCACAAAGAAATATGAGAATTAATATTAGAAATTAACTGTAAATAAAGCAAATGGATATATTGAGCGGTTATGGCCATCGAGCTAGATCGCCTTAGAACTAACAGAGTATGCTAATAAAAAAATATGAATGGAACAATAGAGCTTAAGAGAGAAAATATAATGTATTGCTTTGTTATGCGTGAATGATTACAAAATAATTAGAAACTCATTTATACAGTAGAGGAATTCAACTTGTGGTACAATTCTAATTACCGAAGGAAATCTTATGATTGGCTAAATGTCAGGTCTTGACTCGACACATGCGAAGATTTCAGCTACGATCCTTGCCCGATCACGGATATTTCAATTTTTTGTTATTCGATTTACCAGGCTTTCTTCGATCTTGCTCGATCTTTATCTCATTTTGGTCTCGATCACAGTTGATCTCGATCTTGATCGATCACCAACTCATAAGCTTAACAATTTATCTCCGTGTTATGATTTAATGCAGTGCGAGGTCAAACCTTGATCTATCATTCCAATTTTGATTAGTCATATAAAATCAAGAAAACCTGATTCTAACCGAATACGATATGTATGTCGCTTAAAAGGTGAATACAACATATTTCTCAAAGGAAGTATGACCTTTTGTACTGCCCTCAATAAGTTGTGTGGGAAACTTCTACTTCTAGAAATGATTAGTAGACGTTAAATTATTCTCAATTGTCTTTAAGTGTATGTGATTGCTTCAATGTCTAATAGTATGTTTGGCTAAGTTTTTTTTTTTTATTAAAAGTGTTTTTTTTTTGTCAAAAGTATTTGACAAAAAATTAAGATGTTTGATCAAGTTTTTGGAAGAAAAAAAAGTGCTTTTGAGGAGAAGTAGAACCAATTTTGGAGAAGCAGAAAAAATTATCTTCTCTTCGAAAGCACTTTTTGATAATCACTTTTGAAAAAAATCTACTTAAATAAATAGTTTTTAAAACTTGTCTAAACACTAATTACTGCTCAGAATTGCTTTTTAAATTAATTAACAAAACATAAATTGTTTCTCACCAAAATACTTTTAAGAAAAGCACTTTTAAAAAAAAATATTTCTTAAAGTAAGGTGCCTTTCATTTAACATGACTAGATAAACCAAAGCAGCCTACGATTGCCGGGTTTTTTAGGAATGGAATTTATAGGAAGATTAGCGGAACCGCCAGAAATCAGTACTGCGTCGACTGCTATGTGCTAAAGACTGCGGAATAAGAGCTCTTAGTCCTTTCGGCACGGCATAAAATAAAGGTTGTTCTTATTGCGGATTTATCAGAGCTTGAGAATCTAGCTTGGACTATTTGAACTAATAAGAAAAAATAGGTATGCTAAGTACATTTGGATGGCTTTGAATCGGAAGATAGCTTATCTAAGAGAAGATGAAATAGCAAGTGCTTGAGAAGAAAAGAAGCCGCGTGGGAATGCAGCTAATTTTTTTGTGCTTGGGCAAACAGACTATAAGAATGTATCTTTATTTGGTAATTGGCCAAACTAAACTCTTGTGTATGTGGAAGGAATAACCTACAATGTTCGAATATAAAATGTTGCATTGGATATATTGATCTGAAAATGATGATACTAACGACGAATTAATATTTCTTACTCTAGCTTAATATGTATTATGTAGAAATGCTGGAAATATTAATATAACAATCCAACCCACGGGTATATATCCACTTTCGATTTAGACTCGCACAACTTAAAATGTATCATTAGGGTTTAAAGTTTATACTTATATACTTATGTCTTTTTCATATTTTGTCGATGTAAGATTAGCTTAGAATATCGTATTTAATAAACTATTTTGCTTTAAATATTCACATATTTGATTTGTGACATTTTTTGGTTCTTCCAAAATTTGCATTAACGTCAAACGATTGTCATTTGTATTTTTCTCAGAACTTATTTCAATTGTTTCCTCCAAATGTAGAAATACACTAGTACAAAAATTGAAAGAGTATAAAAATACAATAATAGTGATATCTTTTGAGAATTTTCCAACCAAAGAAAGCTTAACCATGATCCATGAAAACTGTACATGACAAAAACTATAGTATTATTAGACGTGATTTATATTATTAATTTTTATCTCATATAGCAAAGGTTAACATCTTATTTATTTTAAATAAATATTATTTTAAAAAGCTATATTCTATAGATTGTTGATACCCAATTTTTTCATGTATTTTTAAAAAAATACGCAAAATACCTTCAAAATGGCCTATATAAGCATATATAAGTATATCTCAAGGTTGTGTTATTTTTCTTAGTTTCTGAAGCTTTTCTTAATCAATTTATTGCGCTATTTTATCAAGAAAACCCAATAATTATCACCAAAATTATCATTTTTGGTGACTCATTTATTGGATTCTCATATTTATACTAAAATGTAGCTAAGATATTTTTTTACACATTCTGTGACAAATTTATTTTAGTATTTTCAGGATAAAATTGCATAATTGCAATATTAACTATTTTAGGTTTAAATTCTTCTCATATTTATAAAATGGGTTTTATATTTTTAAATTAATAACTATATATTATAAATCATTTTTGTTCTTTCAATTAGTTTTCAGAGATCTATTTACTATTTTTTATAAATTAAATGGAAAAAAAGAGCTATTTAATTTATAGTCAGATTTGGCCTTCTAATTTAGCCTAATTAAACCCAATACCCAACCCAAATACCCAAGGTCAATCCTAAATCTACCCGACCCAACATGCATTAAATCTTGGCCGTTGATCAATTTTGATCAACGGTCTAGATCTGCCCTTACCAAATTAAACCAAACCAACCCCAAGACCCTTCTCATTTCCTCAACCATCTCTATCTCTATATATCTGGTTCTCTACAGAACCTCCCCCCCTTTCCCTCCACTCCGATGAGTTTTGGTCACCTTCTCCGGCTACCCCCTGGCCGGAATATATGGTGGTCTCACAACCTACCATCCTTCCATGGTGCATACACGTTTGGTTGCTGAGGTTTCATGGGCTGACCACGAAGAAGCTTCATCCAGACCTGTTGATTCAAGTTTTATGGCCATCTCCGGCTTTGCTCCGACAAGCCATGGCTGTTTCAAGCCTAGTTTCGACCCCTCCTGCTTAAATTTATCCAAGCCTTTCTCACTGTTTGTGTTCCTTTGAAACCCTAGCTTTTGAGGTTCTTCTATTTTCTTTAAATCTGTTCTGGATCTGAATTTTTCTAAACTTTTTAAACAATTTCTTGATATTTCTTTCAAAAAGTTATGCTTTCAAAACCTTTATATTTTTCCGATTTAGGGTTTTTTTTGTGTGTTCTTTATATGTTATCTACTATGTTCTTTATATGTTTCTCTACTGCGTTCTTTATATGTTTCTCTACTATGTTCTTTATACTTTTCTCTACTATGTTCTTTATATGTTTCTCTATTGTGTTCTTTATATGTTTCTCCAACCGTGTTCTTGTTAAGTTTCTTCTAATATGCTTCTTAATATGCTTCCCCTACTGTTATTATTAGGTTCTTTCATTAAGTTTCTTATCAGTTCTTCTACTATGTTTCTTTGAGTTCTGCTATTGTGTTTCACATAATGTTCTTTTACTATGCTTCTTATGAGTTCCTTCTACAGAAAGAGCATGTTAAAGGTCTCAGTTCCTTTCTGAGACCTATGAACTTGTTTCATCTGTTGCTCAACTGAGTCTTGAAATCTTCATTTCAACCACTGTTTCTTTAAGAAATTCAGATTCTCCACTAAACTCTTCTAAGGTCTTTACACTTGACCTTTTGTATGCTATTTGATACTATCTCTCTTCTACATTGCTGACCTATGTGACTACCATGATCCTATAGTCTATTACCTACTGATTTTGTAATGACATGACATTTTCTTTCTTTGCCCTAAATTCAGCTTAGCAAGTTTATGTGCTCCTTATATGCGCTCAACTTCCCTCTAAAATAGCTTTTAATTTTGGTTAATTTCATAATTCCTTTTATATTGGTTCCATTGATTTCTTTCCTTGTTTGCTGATTTTCCTGTGACTCGATTTTAGTTAAAAACTTTCCTCAGTAAGACAGGCGTGTCAGGAAATAATGTGAAGTCACCCCTATTTCGCTGTCCAGGGAGTTGTTGACTAGTGATCTAAAAAATGTGTGACGTTTGGGAAGCATAAGCAACCCTTCGCGCACGAGATAGCAATAACCAGAGATTGACTACTGCTGGCAGGCTAGCCGGGCCGTGAGCGCGGCAGGAACGGGCTTCCCAAGAAGCCAGCCTGAGCCGGGGTCAGCATAGAATGAAGGGACGACCCTAATCTTGTGTTGGTTTTGCCAACTTATTAGGTTGCGGGCAGAGAAAAGCATACGTGGGCACCTAAAAATAGCTTTAGAAGCCAGATTAGGAAAGTGTTTCCCGAGTTCGACCAAATGCAATGCGGCATCCAGGCAAAAAAGGGTTGGGGTCCGATCTGCGCATACATCACTAAAGAAGATAAGAATCCACATATATAGGGGAACACGTCAAAGGCTTCACACTGACTCTTTGTTATAAAAGTGCTGAAAATTCTCCTAATGCTAGCAGCTTCCTCCACCGTCATGCCGAATCTCTCTACCATTTTCTTATCTTCCACTTTGGCCAATATGAGTTCACCTGGTACTAGTAGCTTTCTCGGGGAATTTCTCATCTTAGTAGGAGCTTTCCAAAGAAATAGCTTAGTAGCCACAGTAGCAGTGCTTGGGATAATTTTAGGCGCGTTTTCTAACTTTGTTCATTCATGGACAAGTGATTACAAAATCTCCGATCCTTGATTTACTGTCTACTAATTGATTTTTATTACCTTATTTATGTAGCCGTGAATTTCAAATCTGCCCTTAAGTAGTTTCTTGTGTTCCTACCCCTAATTTCCTAATTGGCACAAGATGCTTGTTTGATATCTTCCCTTAAATAACTTTCTTGCTCATTACCGTTTAAGTCTGAATTCCTTAGTTAAAGGAAGTCTTGTACTGATTGATCTTAATTAATACCAGTCCCTTAATGATTTGTTTACCTTATTTTTTCCTGTTTTTACACTATAAGTACACGACTCTTTCATTAACAAATCCATCACTGGTAGTCTTTCAAAAACCTACACTTACACTCAAAATTATTCTCTCTTGTTTGCTTATACTGTGGCCTGTTACATGACCTATTGCTTGCTTTCTCCTATTTGTTTCTTTGAAACTGGTATGTCCTGATTTAAGTTTTAGCACGACAAAAATGTGTTTATTTACTTCTTTAGTATCCATGTTTACTGCTTATGTATAGTTCAACACTCATTCTAGCATACTGATTCCTTTCTACCTATTTTGTTATGAATCCAAAAGCCCTATCTCCCCTATGTGTATAAGCTACGACTTGAGGTATGGAAATACTACAAGTTATTGCCCATGAATCAAATTTGATCTCCTGGGATCCTATCCTCTAATAACATGTGTTCTGGCAGGCTTATAGGTGTGGTAGCACTCTCCATTGCTGAGCATGCCTAGAGTCTGCCTTGGCCTAAGCAATAGGTTCTGTACAATCTCCCTATTCCCCTGAACCCCTTGTGTGTACTTATTTGTAGCTGATTCCCTCTCATTTTCCCTTTTAGCATTCTGATTTGCACTCGCACACCTTCTTAGCCTTTAAGTTCTGCCCCCCCACCCCCCAAATCTTGTGAGCCTTGCTTGGGACCTTTTGAGTTCCCTCTAAACTTGGACACTTGAGGGCTGACCTTTCCACACTGCACTTGTCCCAATCTGATAATATATTTGGGTGTGAGCATTGCTCAGAGTCCCATTGAAGCTCTTAGGGAACTTTGACATACTCAAATGGGAGAAAGACTTTGGATCATGATCTCATGCAGTTGGTTTACCTCATATTTCAGATATGAAGTCTGAATCGGGCTATCCTTGGTTGTACATTTATATTTTTTGATGTATTTTCTTACTTTATTCTGGGATGTTATTATTTGTAATAAACTCTTCGGAATGGTTAGTGAATAGGGTGGGTAACTATGATTGCAAAAAGGGTAGATACCATGCCTATAGGTATTTTAAATCTGCATGCATATAGAAATCATGCCTATAGGTCCTTCTAAATCATGTCCATAAGTATCTGAAAATCTGAATTCTGTATCTGCATATAAAAAATATGCCTATCGGTCCTTTTGAATCATGTACACCCATTTTCATCTAGAAATCATGTCCATAGGTTTTAAAATAATTTATGCACCTAGAAATCATGTCCATAGGTTTTAAAACAATTTCTGTACCTAGAAATCATATCCATAGGTTTTAAAACAATTTCTGTACCTAGAAATCATGTCCATAGGATTTAAACTAATTTCTGCACTTAGATATCATCTTCAATGGTTTTGAAACAATTTCTGCACATAGATATCATGTTCATAAGGTTTTAAAATAATTTCGGCACTTAGATATTATGTTCATTAGGTTTTAAAATAAGTTCAGCACTTAGATATCATGCTCACAGTTCTTAAACAAAATTCAGCACCTAGATGTCATGTCCATAAGTTTAAAGCGAGTATTCTGCATTTTATACCACGTTCAAAATCAATTATGCGTATAAGGCATGTCTATAGGAACTCCTATTCGAATATGAGCCACTTCTTCACGTATGGAATTAAATTAGTAACAACGGTACTATTAGCTTTAGAACTTATAATCTTCGTTAAAACTGGCCTTTCTTTTAACCAGTACGTGTCCTGTTTTTTTTAACCTTGTTATTCCGCTACTTTTTGAATTCAATAGATACAATGTCTATAGGATTCTTGTCCAACACTTAGGCAAGCCTCAGGGTAAAGTTATAAATTAAATCTGTTTTTGTTAATTGCCATAACCAGCAGGCAGGCCTAATTCGGACTTCTTAGCTGAATTATGTAATATATCAGTCTGCTTCAACCTTTAAGTTCTCTCATGTTTAGTGTATAATCAGACCTTACCTAGTATGTCTAAGTCATGCTAATTACGTGCTTCTTTTTTAAAGGAGGTATATCTGAGTCGTTGCTTGTTGTATGATTTCCCCAACTTGTAATACGTGTTTTGTATGTCGGCTTAGAGTTTTTACCTTTGAAAACTACAAATAAACCTAATATCCCTCCCCTCTTAGGATTAGTATTCTAAATGCCTCCAGGACTGATAAGATTGTGATGGGTAATAGCATGCAATGAGTAAACGAGACTATTCGCGCTTTAATACCTTAACGGGGTGGGAAGGATAGATATAGATATGATGACCACGCGATAATGCGACAAGTAGCCCCTCATTGAGGAGTGATTACCGAGCATTGTGTGGGGTGATCCATATTGTTAATAAATCTAGGACCCCCTTTCCCTTATTTCTTGTCTCTTTTAAAATAATTTCAAAACTATTTCTTTAAGGAAAATCAGCTTTCTTTTAGTTCTTTCGAACTTTATTTGTTTGTGAACCCTTATGTGAAAATCCCCTCTTATTTGTAGCTTTGTTTATTTACATGTTGTTTCTATCTAAATTAACAATAATAGCCTGGTCGGGAACCACACTAGTGGATTCTGAGGGGTGCCTAATACCTTCCCCTTAGAATAATTTCAAGCCCTTACCCAATTTCTGGTTACTCAAATCAAAATTCTCTTGGTGTCCTAATGCACCCTTATCATTAGGTGGCGACTCTTCGAATCAACCCAATTCCCAAAAGGAATATCTAGACCCTTCTTTGATCTAAAGATATAGAGTCTTAATTCCTAATTGTTGTGACGCGTAAAATAGAATACTAAAAAATAATCATAATCAAAATAGTGGAAGGAAAAGAGTAGAAAAGGAATGAAAATAAATGAGCTGTCCTCCAAAATGTCTTAAACCCGATTTCGTAAGAAAAAGGGGACGCGACAGCATGGCGATTCTGCTGGGGATCTTTAGGCTTTTACCATTTCAGACCTTTATTGTGAATTTATGCTTCTTTAAGCACAATTATTTGTTTACTTCCTTTAAGCATTCAATTTTCTTTTCAATTGACAAACGGGCTGATCTCCTTTTTCTTCTCTTTACTGTTTTTCATATAACATTATGAAACTATTGTATTTACTGCTTTCTTGGTGTGCAAATACATAACTACATGCCTTTAACTGTTGCATGATCATGCTCAACATCATATTTCACTCATGCCAAACAAAATTCTATAGCAACACTTATAATGAGTGGTTGCGCTCTTCCGATATTAACACCCCCTAAATTTGAAAAAGGCATATTTGTGGTAAAACCAGTCGATCAACAGTGTAGTCGACAGTTCCGCGCCTTTTCCCCTTGAGTTGTATGCTCAAGGGTACCAGTCTAAAACCCCATAGAAACCCTACTGTGTTAAATTATGTATGCATGATGTCAAACCTAGCCGAGTCAGTTATGATGTCCGCATAATGACTCTTTAAGACAGCCTTATCCAAGGTACACTTGATTTCCCTAAAACCCAAACGGACATTGTCATGATCTGTGAATTTATTTGGAGAACTAAATGCTTTCATGCAAATTGTTTGTATTAAATGGTTGAGTCCGGTGGGGGTAGGGTCTAATCCTTTTGTTTTGCAGAAAATGAGGCACGAAGTCCCTAGATTCGGCATGGTCACCAACATCCACCCAAAATTACTAAGCTGGTTGGAGGATCTTCATTCTAGTGATCAGACTCTTGTCCAGAAATATTTGAGGAACCTACCTACCCTGCTAGAAATCCAACCCATCAACAAAATCATAGAAGCTGTTACTTTGTTTTGGGATTACGAGAGGTCTGTGTTTCGCTTTGGGGATATTGAAATGACACCCTTCTAGAAGAAATAGAGGGATTGGCGGTATACCATGGGAAACTCCGATTTGTTGATGCTTGAGAATTACAAGAGAAGGCGTCTCCTCAAGATGATAAGTTTAAAGAAAAATCCTGAACTGACATGTCTGAAGGACTCTTATATCCTTTTTGATTATTTGTACGAAAGGTACGGTCACAGCAAATCCTACCGCACCTATCCCGATGAATTTTCTATCACTTCATTGGGACATATTCACCGAAGGGTCTTTATGTTCATGTTTTGCGTCTAGGGATTGATCGTGTTTCCAACAAAGAAGGCAAGAATCCACACCAGAATAACTATGGTAACTAAGACCTTAATGGAGGGAGTTGATGGACAACCATTCAGCCTCGTACCAATGATCATTGCAGAAATATACCGAGCCCTAGAAAGGTGTCAACGGGGAGCCAAACACTTCAAAGGGTGAAATTTGCTACTTCAAAATTGGCTCGTGGAACATCTCAAAAAGGGTAAATACCGGCAAGAAATCCATCGAAGGGACTAGGATGATCATATCATTTTTCATCATCCAAAGCGAATGAATTACACACCCAACATGTTCGCCAGAACAAAGAATACTAGAGAATGGGTCAAACTCTTCGAAAATCTGACTGAGGACTAGGTCCAGTAGATGTTCGAGTGGTTCCTAATCGAGGAGTTCATCGTCCGATCCAGGGACGCACCATTCCTGATACTAATTGGCTTAAGAGGAATGTACCCTTACGTACCTTTATGGGTTATGAGACAAGCGGGTAGGAAGCGGGTTATATATACCCATGATCGACAAGATGAGTCACTTCCGGGATGACTTCCAAGACGACGATGATCCTTACAGGTGTCAGGCTCAGCATATGTGGCACTGCAATATTGTCATGGGAAGGGACACTATCAAACAATATAGATACCATGCTGGTTGTGCTCCCTATTATTTAGGTTGGTAGGAGGATATGCACGATGGTATGGGTCAACCTGGGTCTATTCGAGGTTATAGGATCATAGATGAAAAGGCTGAGGGCACAGTTCAAGTACAATCAACTACGCAAAGGGATCTGAGAATGTGAAAGCGAGCATCGAGAGATATAAGAAGCCAATCTAAAACTAATTAAAGAGTAGAAAGATATGGCTATCAGCACCAACAAGTGACTGGGATATTTGGAACGAGGTATAGTAGAATTGGAAAAGAAGTTTTTAAAGAAGGTCAAAGACCGCCGGAATTGTAAAAGAAATGAAGGCGGACATTTGGCCAGAGCATACCTGCTGGTGGAACTGCGCGAGTTAGGGAAGCTGTTCGATAGAGTCAAGGACGCCAAATCTGGGACCAAATTAGATAAGAATTTTCATTTCTGCTTTATAAAATGAAATAAGACCAAGATCCTCTAGTGGCTTTTATTTCTTGTTGTTTAGTGTGGATTTAAGATTCTTCTACTTCTTATCAATGAAATGAGGCATTTAGCACTTCAAGTTCTCCAAATCAACTTATCGTTAGGCCTACCTCGGGCATAAAGAGGTCCCTAAATTAGGATGTGTTTACTTTCCTGCACTATATGTTTAAATATTGCAACATCTTTTCATAATCCGCACTAACTTGTTACCTTTTGTTTTTGATTTTTGTTTATTCCCCTCCCCCAAAGTTAGTTCGTGAACTCTGGCAACATCATCCTATTTTACGAGATCCATGGGCCCTCCACCTACTCCTCCACTCATGGTCACGGTACTCTGTTTCCCAAGGAAAATGCATCCCAACTGGAACAAAAGTTGTTGAAAATTCAAGAAGAACTGGACCAAGTTTGGAATTTGGAAAATCTGTCATTTTCCCTCACCACTCCAGATGTTAATTTCCCAAATGCTCAGAATCTTATACCTCCACAAAATGTCCCAAATCAAGAAAACCATCCCACTCCTTACCATCACTGGAATACTTGCCATACCTCAAATAACACTTCACTGCTCATCCCGGAACTCCAGAACTCCACAAATGACCACTGCTACTCCCCACATAATACCCCCATTTACGTGGAGATTGTGCACACTATACCACACCTGAGTCTGATGATAAGGACTTGCTCATCAGAAATCTGGTCGAAGAGGTTAAAAGTTTGACTAGCAGAATTCAAGGCGTTGAAGGTAGTAAGGGAATCGAGGGGCTAAACTACAAAGATCTTTGCATACAGCCCGAAGTCGAACTGCTCGAGGGGTACAAACCTCCTAAGTTCGAGATGTTTGATGGTACATAGGATCCAAGGGTCTATTTGAGAATGTACGGTGACAAATTGGTTGGAGTAGGAAAACACGAGAAAATCCACATGAAGCTTTTCATGAGGAGCTTGAAGGGAGATGCTTTGTCTTGGTACATTAGCCAAGATCCAAAAAAGTGGTCAAACTGGGTGAGCATGGCGTCTGATTTTGTGGACAGATTCATTTTCAACACAGAGAATGCGCCAGATATGTTCTATATTCAAAATCTGATGAAGAAACCCAAAGAAACATTCCGCGAGTATGCGACTCAATGGAGGTCAGAAGTCGCTAAGGTTAGGCCCACTTTTAAAAAAGAGCAAATGAACAAATTCTTCGACCCAAAGTATTATTAGGCACTAATGATGATCGAGGGCCATAAATTTTCTGACATTATCAATCTGGGAGAAAGGATCGAAGATGGCATCAAATGTTGTATGGTTATGAATTTCGAGGCTTTGCAAGCTACAAACAAGGCCATACAATCAGGCGGTGTGTCCAAGAAAAGGGACATAGGAGCCATAATGGTAGCACAGAGAACCAAATCTCCCGTCAAATACCAAACATACCCAACGCCTCCACTCACATCTCAGCCTTCCCCAAACTACCAAGACCCACACCCTCTTACTAAACTCCACCACTCACTTATCAATCACCTCCTACATATCAGCCCACTTCACCCAAATACTCCCAACCAGCACATGTTTACCAAGCCTACAACACTCAACCATCCCACTACCAATCCCCTCCTCCACACCTGTCACACCTCTTTTTGGTTACTACAACCCGGCGAAGGGGGTAGATAAGGGAGTTTTTCCAATTAAAGGACAATCGAAACGGGATTCAATTATTTAACAGATTTTAGAGTCGCCACTTGGGAGATTTATGGTGTCCCAAGTTACCGTTTAGAATCCCGAATCAAGGATAGAATGACTCTATTTAACAGTCCGCGAACTAGAAATCCGGGTGAGGAATTCTATTAACCCGGAGAAGGCGTTACGCACTCCCAAGATCCGTAATTCTAGCACGCTGCTCAACTGTTATATTTGGCTTAAATTATCTGATTTTATACAATTATGAACCTATGTGAATTTTAAATCTTTTAACCACTTTTATTATTTTTTTTGAAGAGAATTGCAATGTCGTTAAAATGTGTCTTGAACCACGTCACATAAATGCACCCGTGGTTTTTGACACATTTCAACTTCGTTGAGATTTGGATTTGGGTCGCATAAATGCGCACCCATAATTAAGAAGATAAAATTATCAATGACGCGCCTAAAAGCAACTAATGCGCTATTATCTTTTTGGGAACACCGTGAAATTCGCTAAACGGCGTGTCCCGAATCTCTAAGTATTTTAATATAAACATTTCATGAGGGCCACACAATCTTGGGATTCCGTTTGGCGCGGCGCACCTTATTTTATTATTTTAAAGGCCGATCCTAGAGCAAACTAAGGTTTTCTATTAGATTTGTCTCTACTTGGGCCTAATAAATTGATACTACATTATTTAGAAGGTCCAAACTTATGCTGAACCTTAATAAATCTACTGTGCATTATTTCAATTTTGTTCAACTATTCCTCAAAATTTGGGCTTAATCATAAGCCCAAAACTTTATTCACACAAAGAATGAGCTTCTTGGGCTCTCAGTAGGCCACAATCGAATAGATTTGGGATTGTTAACATGTGTGCTATATATATGACATGCCTGGAGATTTAGATAATTATTTAGCAATGATTTCTATATTAACATACAAAGCAGCATGAACTAAAGCATCAAATTGTTTCGAAAAAAAATGTACTTCGAATCCTACCTTTCACAAACTCATAGTGACTAAGTTCACATAACCTTCTATTAAACATTTACAAGAGATGATAATTTCCTTTAAGTACCAGTTTAATCCAAAGCTCACTTCAAATCCACTTTTAGCTAAATGCTACTGGACTATCTGAATCAATACAACAACGTCTGTACCTTCTACTAACTACTGCACATTTGAGAGTAATAATCTGAATGTCCTATTATACAAAGTATTGTCTTAACTATGACAAACATAATAGCACTTGAAGCGGATCCCAAATTGGCAAATTAAATGGTGACAACAGTCCATAGCAAACAACAGTCCATAGCAAACAACAGTCCATATAGTTTTATTCTAACATGAAGTTCAAATAACTACAAAAGAAAATCACACTGCCAGGATGAAATCCCAGGAGACTAAAGCAGCTTTTGCTTCAAATCACTTAAATTGCACCATTCATAAATTCAATATTACACCCCTGGGAAAGAGAAGTATCTGGTAATCAAAATACAAAAGAGGATCAGGAATTAGCAACAGTTCTTAGTGACCAGCTGCAAAATTGTAAGCAACACATCAATAATAGCCAGATCAAAACATAATAGGTCACACACAGCCTTTAAAATGACCTCAAATCAACTGAAAATACACTCAGGAGATCCAGAAATACCCAAACCCAAATTAACTAGTGCCAAACCCTAGAAACAAGACCAAATCAACTCAGAACCTCGCTGGACCTCCAAAGGAACAGTATTTTGTTGAATTTGTGTTGGTTTTAGAGTTCTAAAGGCCCAGGTTTTGAAGGAATAGCTCTCAAACATTCAAATTAGACTAACATTTTTGATTTTTTTTGCCTTGAATTAAATTATAATTGCAGGAATTGGAGGATTGATTTTTGACTATTGCTAGAAATTTTTAGAGATTTTCAGACTGTGTCACCCTTTTTTGAATGAATTAGGGTGCCTTTTTATAGCCAAAGGCTAGGGCAACCCTTTTTATTTCATTTTAACTACTATTCATCCTTTAATTTTTGGATTTTACCTACTTGGTCATTTATTTTCTGACTTGTTTCCCAAGTTACTGCACTAAACTATTGTTTTTTAGACTAAAGTCCCCTTCTAGAGGGGTCTAAAAGATTCTAGCATTGTTTCTTATTTACAGGATACCTATACTACCCTTATTTTAAAACAAAAACTACCAGAACCAAATTAAAACACTGTACTACACTCTTAGTTCATTAGAATTACCAATTTACTCAGCTAAGTCCTAAGATTAACTACTAGCTAATTATCAGCTATAACCAAACCATAGTTAAACCTGAACCATTGATCAAGAATAACCAAACAATATTAACTCAGAATTCAAAACACCACTGGACCAAAAATTCAAACTAAATGCTGAAATTGAAAGAAAAACATGCAAAGTTTTAACTACCATGCCATATACCATTTGGAACAATCAAAATTGAAATTGATTCCTATTCAAACTACTACCAACTATTTTTTGAACATTAAACTAATCTGAACAATAAACGTGAAGGTTCAAGAATTAGGACCAAATCAGACATGGCCATTAAACTAAAGAAATCGGTAATTCAAAGCATGGTTATGGTCTAAACCTATTAGATCACCAGAAAAACAAAATAATAAAAATGGAAACATAATAAATGGTCACCAAAATCCAAACTCAAACCTGAGCAAAACTAATCAATATTTCTATTTAAAACTAACAGTCAAAACTTAAAACAAGATAAAATTACTATCAAAGAGGTAAAATAAAAGATAAAAATGGAAACAAATGGAGACTTACTAGTTTGTTCTTCAACTGGCCTGCTAATTCTTAATTTGAATCTCCAAACGGAGTTACATGTTTGTTTTTGGCCAAAACAAACATGCAACTCCATTTTAAAATTCAAGCGGCTTTGAAAAACCCGTCTCAAAATTTAGGTCAAAGCTCAGATTTGAAATTCGAAGAGACTGGGAGTTATTCGAATAAATCTAGACTTGTTTTTGGGTAGGGGAGGCAAGGGGAGTGTGGGGTATCAATTTGGAAGCCATTGGAGCCGGCGCCATCGTGGACGGCAGAGCAGCCGCTCCTTTGGAAGAAGATTCGATGAGTTTGGCTAGGTTTTAAGGGGTGGTTTTATGGGGGTTGGGAAGAGGAGAGCATGGGGATTATGGGGTGTAATTTTGGGTGGATTTGGGGTTACACCGCTACCGCCGGCGGGCGGTGGGGACGCGGTGGATGCACGGTGGTGGTGTGGTGGTGTTACACCGGCGGATTTAGGGTTTGTTTAGGACATGGTACGAGGTCTGTAATTAGGGGTTATGTTATTCGACATTTAATTAGTGTAACACCTCTTCATCTTGACCGTTTGATCAAGATTGATCAACGGCTCAGATAATTTTTTGACTTGGTTCATTCATGGACCAGTGATTACGAAACTTCTGATCCTTGATTACTGTCTACTAATTGATTTTACTTACCTTATTTATGTAAACGTGTATTTTAAAATTCTGACCTTAAGTAATTTATTATGTACCTACCCTTAATTGCCTACTTGGCACAAGATGCTTGTTTGATCTCTTCGTTTAAATAACTTTCTTGGTCATTACCGTATAAGTCTTAATTCCTTAATTAAAGAAAGTCTTGTACTGATTGATCTTAATTGATACCCAGTCCCTTAATTATTTTCTTACCATATTTTGCATGTTTTTCACATTATAAGTACACGACTCTTTCATTAACAAATCCATCACTTATAGTCGATCAAAAACCTACACTTACACTCAAAATTATTCTCTCTTGTTTGCTTATACTGTGGCCTGTTACAAGCCCTGTTGCTTGCTTTCTCTCTATTTGTTTCTTTGAAACTGGTGTGTCCTAGTTTAAGTTTCAGCACCACAACAATGTGTTTATTTACTGCTTTAGTATCCCTGTTTATTGCTTATGTATAGTTCAACACTCATTCTAGCATACTGATTCCTTCTGCATGTTCTACTATGAATCCAAAACCACTATCCCCCTATTTGTTTAAGCTATGGTTTGAGGCGTGGAAATACTGCAAGTTATTTTTCATGAATCAAATTTGATCCCCTGGGATCCTAGACTCTAATAACATGTGTTATGGAAGGCTTATAAGTGTGCTAGCAATCTCCATTGCTGGGCATGCCTAGAGTCTACCTTGGCCTAAGCAATAGATTCTGTATAATCTCCCAATTCCCCGGAACCCATTGTGTGTACTTATTTGTAGCTGGTTTCCTCTCCTTTTGCCTTTTAGTGTTATGATATGCAATTGCACACCTTCTTAGCTTTTAAGTTCCCCCCCCCCACCCTCCCCCCACCCCCTCTTGTGAGCCTTGCCTTAGGAACCTTTGAGTTCCCTCTGAACTTGGACACTTGATGGCTGGCCTTTCCATACTGCACTTGTCCTAATCTGATAATATATTTGGGTGTGAGCATTTCCCGGAGTCTTATTGAGGCTCTTAGGAAACTTTGATACACTCAAATGGGAGAAAGGCTTTGGATCATGATCTTATGGAGTTGGTTTACCTCATATTTCAGACATGGCGTCTGAATCAAGCTCTCATTGGTTGTACTTTTATATTTTTTGATGTATTTTTTTACTTTATTCTGGGCTGTAATAATTTGTAATAAACTCTTGGGGATGGTTAGTGAAGAGGTTAGGTCACTATATGCAAAAAAAGGTAGATACCATGCCTATAGGTATTTTATATCTGCATGCATATAGAAATCATGCCTATAGGTCCTTCTAAATCATGTCCATAAGTATCTGGAAATCTAAATTCTGCATATGCATATAGAAAATATGCCTATAGGTCCTTTTGAATCATGTACACCCATTTTCATCTAGAAATCATGTCCATAGGTTTTAAAACAATTTCTGCACCTAGAAATTATGTCCATATGTTTTTAAAACAATTTTTGTACCTAGAAATCATGTCCATAGGTTTAAAAATAATTTCTGCACTTAGATATCATATTCATAGGTTTGAAACAATTTCTGCACTTAGATATCATGTTCATAAGGTTTTAAAACAATTTTTGCACTTAGATATCATGTTCATAAGGATTTAAAACAAGCTCAGCACTTAAATATCATGCTCATAGGTCTTATACAAAATTCAGCACCTAGCTGTCATGTCCATAAGTTTAAAGCGAGTCTTCTGCATTTTATACCACGTCCAAAATTAATTACGCGTAGAAGCCATGCCTATAGGAACTCCTAATCGAATCTGAGTCGCTTCATTCACGTATGGAATTAAAATCAGTAAAAACGGTATTGTTAGCTGTTGAACTTATAATCTTCGTTAAAAACTGACATTTCTTTTAACCTGACTACCTTTTTTTAACGAGTACGTGTCCAGTTTATTTTTTTTAACCTTGTTATTCCGCTGCTTTCTGAATTCAATAGATACCATGCCTATAGGATCCTTGTCCAACACTTAGGCAAGCCTTAGGGTAAAGTTATAAAGTAAATCTGTTTATGTTAATAGCTACAACCAGCAGGCAGTCCTGATTCGGGCTTCTTATCTGAATTATATAATAAATCAATCTGCCTCAACTTTTAAGTTCTCTCATATTTAGTATTTAATCAGACCTAAACTAGTATGTGTAAGTCATGCTAATTACGTGCTTCTTTGTTAAATAAGGTATATTTGAGCTGTTGCTTGTTTTATGGTTTCCCAACTTGCAATATGTTTTTTGTATGTCGCCTTAGAGTTTTTACCCTTAAAAACTACAAATAAATCTAATATCCCTCCCTTCTTAGGATTAGTAGTCCTAAATGCCTCCGGGACCGATAATTTTGGGACGGATAATAGCATGCAATAAATAAACGAGACGGTTCCGCGCTTCAATACCTTAACATGGTAGGAAGGGTAGATATGGATATGATGACCATGCGATAATGTCAGGCGTAGCCCCTTTTGGTGAGATTCAGGGTTTTTGCTCGACGTCAAATTCGCCGGAAATTAGGGTTTGTTCTTGAACAAAGACGACGGAGTTTGGAGCTGAGCAACTTAATTTTCTGTTAATATATTTCAATGTATTTTCAACGTGTCACATTGTTTTCTCATGTATTTTAATGTATTCATTATATTTTTTTCATGTATTTCAATGTATTCATTATTATTATTTTTTCATTATAATTCAATGTATCTCGCTGTATTTCATGTTTTTATTGTATTCACTGTCTTTTTTTATTGTATTTTAATATATCCCGCTGTATTTTATATATTTCATTGTATTCACTGTCTTGCTATATGCCATGAATGTATTCATATATTTTTTTAATTAATATAATTTATGTATTAAGTAATAAATAATAATATAATTTATGTATTCTAATTTCTCCAAAGATTGCTATATTTTTGAGGTATTTTTCGGTTGAGAATCTTTTTTATACAAGAAAATACAAAATTTGTGTGTTATAATTGAGTTTGTTGAGTTATATTAGGAGTCTATTATGTTAATTGATTCACTTTCTATTTAAAAATAGTGTAATTCTCTGTTTCATGCCGTGAATACAATAATCTATCCAATTAGCTAAATTTTCCTGATTCACACCTATTTTGCTATTGTATTCATGAATGCAGTAATTTAAATACATCTAATACATCTTATAACAACAAAAAATATATCTGCAATATGTAATATTATAAATAATATCTATAAATAACTAATTACCAATAAAAATAGTGCTTTACAAAAATTTCTCTTTTTATTATAAGTATTAATAAATGGGAGGCCACAATTATAAAGCAAAGGGTGGACAACAACTCTCATGGGCTTAACAACTGTAATAGACAACAACAACAATAACTATCCATTATAGTCCCACAAAGTGGAGTTTGGGGAGGGTAATATGTAGACGAGCCTTACCTCTACCCGAAAGGGCAGAAAGGCTGTTTCCAATCGACCCTCGGTTCACTGAAAGAAAGGAAAAACAAAAACAAAATCCGAAAAACAACTGTAATAGACAATGAACAGTTAAAACAATAATTTGAAAATTCCATAAAGGGGACCAAAAAGACAAGTATTCGTAAAAGAAAGGGCTCGACCGTAAGAAAATATTCCTATTTTATGTGACACACTTTCTCCTTTGATCTATTTTAAAAGGATAATTACTATCTTATTCTTAATGAATGAAATTTTATAAGGACATAACATGTTTAGAACCCAAATATTAAAAGTTTTTTTAAAGTTAAATTAATTGCATAATCAAATAAATTCATATAAAATGAACGGAAAATAACTTTCAACATAAGCTCTATTAAATAACACAAATTACACATTGAACCTAGGGGTCTTCCTTGATTGGTACAGAATGACACTTAGATATTCGGTTCGATATTTTCGGTATTTGATTTTTGTTATACCAAAATTATATCTAATTAAATTCGATATGGTTCAATTTTTTTCCTTTTAATTTTGGTTTATTCATGTCAGTAACTTCGGTTTATTCGGTTCGAATACTAATTAGTCCATATAGAGTCATAGCCTGTAATATTTTTAATTAAAGTACTCGAAAGCAAAAAAAAACAATTGACAGAAGTTTAATCTAATTCAGCAAATATCAACCCATAAAGAGAAAATTGTACATAAAAGAATAAATTTGATCAATAAAAATATCTAATTTTAGATTTCTTATATTTATATAATAATATATAATATGTGTGTTGTGTAGTATAATATATATTTTGATACAATATCGATGTTTCGATATTTTATTTTAATATATCAAACCTAATACATATATTTTTTTAAACTTAAACCAATAACATATCTAATACTAAAATACCAAATACTACTTAAATATCAAAATTGTCGGTTTTCCGTAGGGTAAATCTAGGGGTGTTCATCGGGCGGATTGGGCGGCTTTTACTCTTAACGGTTTGGCTTAACGGTTATCGGCTTTTAAATGTATTAATCCGTTAGCCACCTGATAAGATATCGGGCGGATTGGTATCGGGTTAGCTCTTATTGGACGGTTAATGGGCGGTTTATCGGCCTAACATACATATTCACTAAATATCTCTTATTCTCCTCGTCTTAAAAATAATGAATTGCTATAAAAATAATATATTAGAGGCGATATGATGCATTCAATTTTCTTTGCCAGAGCCACCAGTAATCATCTCCAAGAGCCTTCGCCGTTAGTTTGAATATATTTAGTGAGAATTTCATCTTCTTCTGCAGTCCATCTGCCTCTTTCTAGACCCACTTTCTCACAACAAGGTGCTCTTCCCATTGGTAGTATGACAGGAGAAGAACACTCTTGTTATTGGCAAGTGGAAACAAGACAATTAGCCCCAAAAAATCATTACTTTTGCAATTATTCTAGTATTGTGTGGATTTTTACGTTCCAAAGGTTGACTTATTAGAGCTTTCATGCATGTCACTCTTCGCCAAATCCATATAGACGCCAGTGCTGGAATAGTTTAAGCTTTGGTCGTAAAATCTTAAATTTATTTTGAAAATTTTAATTTGGATGAAGTTTAATTTGAGGATAAAAATATATTTTCAAGGGTTTTAGTTTTTTTATATTTAATAAATAATATATATATATATATATAATATATTTATATTCTTAACGGGTTAACGGATTAGCCGTTAAGAAAATTGAATAATCCATCCCCAAACCGATAAGCCGTTAATAAAAAAAATTCAATCCATTCCCCGTTTGTTAAGCCGTTAAATCGTTACCAGTAAGCCGTTAAGATTCGATTTGGATCGATTTTCCGTTTCGGATCGGTTTTGAACACCCCTAGGTAAATCCTTATGTATCAAATTATGCATAACCCTGCTAAACCAATAGATCTGTGGAAAAAGATTCGAATCTGCCCTTCCGAACATTCCAAGTTTCCAACCCAATATGCGAATCAGTCCAAATTTCAGACCACATAACACAAAATTAGTAGGCACAAATCCGACGGCTATAAATCACTGAAAACTCCGCCATAATTGTTCCCCTGAAAGCATCATTATTTTTAAAAACTGAAAGCATAATTCCAGTATCTAAAACAGTACCTTCCTCTTCTATTTTCTCTCTCTTATTATAACAGAAAAATACCAGCCTATTTCCTCCATACTTGTACTGTCTAAGTTTTTAACCTCCATTTTCTGATGAAGGATCTTAAAGGGTGTCCAAATCTTGGATTTTCTTTAAACTTTGTTAAACTTTTTGTGTTCTTGTAACTTTCCCTCTGATTCTTTTACCAACCCCATTTTCTCCATACTTGTGTTGTTTAAGTCTTTAACCTCCATTTTCTAATAAAGGGTCTTAAAGGGTGTCTAAATTTTGGATTTTCTTTAAATTTTGTTAAACTTTTTGTGTTATTGTAACTTTCCCTCTACTTCTTCCGAAAGTTACTGAAAATAGGAAGTTACCAACCCCACTTTCTCCGTTCTTGTTTTGTCTAGATTATAAACTTCATCTTCTTGAAAAAGGGTCTTAAAGGGTGTCCAAATCTTGAATTTTCTTGGAAATTCTTAAACCCGTTTGTATTTTTGTAACCTTCCACTATTCCTTTTGATCTTTGTAAAAGGGTTTGAATTGCTACCTCTTTTTTGGTATTTGACCTTTTCAAGTAACGATTTTTGGACCAATTTATGTATATATTGCCGGATTGGTGAAAAAAGAGGTTAGACTATGGTGACTAAGGTGACTTCCCCTAGGAAATCTATACACACAGTATTAGAGAGAGTTGGGGTTTATGGGTTTGGTGGTAGCAGTCAGAAAAGATGCAAATATGATTTTCAAGATGAAGATGATACCATGGAAATGGTGCAAATTGGTGCTGAAAGGACTAAAAATGTGCTTATTTTGATGAGTGATACTGGTGGTGGTCATAGGGCTTCAGCTGAGGCAATTAGGGATGCTTTCAAGTTAGAATATGGAGATGAATATAGGGTAACTTTTTTTTTTCTTCTTATAATTACTTATTATACATCTTTGATCCTTTTCTGGTTATTTTACCAGCTTGTTTTGGTTCTTGGAGTTTTTTGAGTTTTTTTATCTGCTTGCTTAGTTGTTAAGTACATGTCAATTTCTTGTGGTCCCTAGGGAAATAATTAATGAGGTCAAATTTTTGTTTCTCATCCACTTTTCTTACATGTTATATTGACTTTTTAACAAATAAAAATTTGGGGTTTTGATCCATGGAATCAGATGCCTTAGGAAGTCTTTGCTGTATTGGACCTACCATGATTTCATGTTTCAATTAGGTCTTGCCTAATGTGGCCTATAACATGCAGATTTTTGTCAAGGATGTTTGGAAGGAATACACTGGCTGGCCATTGAACAACATGGAACAACAATACAAGTTCATGGTTAAACATGTTGGCCTTTGGAGCGTCGCGTTTCATGGCACGTCACCTCGGTGGATACACTCTGTTTATCTTGCTGCTATTGCCGCCTTCTACGCCAAGTACGGTATCATCTCTACTTTTTTTGCATTGTCTTAAATATTTTGTGTAGTAGTGTTTAATGCTCTGTCTAGGGGAATTCTCATTGCTTTCCGGATCTTTTTCATACTGCAGTTAGCTCACCCTCGATATCTTTGTCTACATTTAATTACACACTTGTATTGTTAATCATGAATTCATGACAAGAATGCTTGTTAAAATCCACCTATGTATCAAGGACGAGGATGGTAGAGTTCTGATGGGGGAATCGCAAATCAAACAGAGGTGGCAGGTGTACTTTCGGGACCTTCTTAACGAGGAGGGGGATTGGAGCATAGAGCTAGGGGAGTTGGGGCATTCAGAGCGTCATAGAGACCTTGGGTACTGCAAACGCATCAGAGTGGAGGAGGTCTTAGGGGCGTTGCGTAGGATGAGTAGGGGTCGAGCGACCGGGCCTGACGAGATCCCGGTGGAGCTCTGGAAGTGCATGGGTAAAGTTGGAGGGGAGTGACTCTCTAGCTGTTCAATGCAATCTTCAGGACTAAAAGGATGTCGGAGGAGTGGAGGTGGAGTACAGTGGTGCCCTTGTACAAGAACAAAGGGGACATCCAGTGCTGCAACAACTATAGGGGCATCAAATTAATAAGCCACACTATGAAGGTTTGGGAGAGGGTGATTGAGGCGCGGGTGAGAGAGGCGACAACTATTTCTAGGAACCAGTTCGGTTTCATGCCGGGACGCTCCACCACAGAGGCGATTCACCTAGTCAGGCGGATGGCGGAACAATTCAGGGATAAGAAGAAGGACCTTCCTATGGTGCTTATCGACTTGGAAAAGGCGTATGATAAGGTCCCGAGGGAGGTGCTATGGAGGCGAAGGGTGTGCCAGAAGCCTACATCAGAGTAATCAAGGACATGTACAATGGAGCTAAGACTAGGGTTAGGACGGTGGGGGGCGAATCGGACCATTTTCCTGTGGTAATGGGGTTCCACCAAGGATCGGCGCTGAGCCCCCTGTTGTTCGCCTTAGTGATGGATGCTCTAACCCGACATATCCAAGGGGATGTGCCTTGGTGTATGCTCTTTGCTGATGATATAATATTGATAGACGAGACAAGGCCCGGTGTTAGTGAAAGGTTAGAGATATGGAGACAGACCCTCGAGTCTAAGGGTTTCAAAATAAGCAGATCTAAGACAGAATATCTGGAGTGCAAGTTTGGCGACGAGCCGAGTGGGGTAGGCAGGGAAGTGATGCTTGGTTCTCAGGCCATCACCAAGAGGGACAGTGTAAGATATTTGGGGTCTGTGATTCAGGGGGACGAAGAGATTGACGGGGACGTCACCCATCGGATAGGAGCGGGGTGGTCAAAGTGGAGGCTCGCTTCAGGGGTCCTGTGTGATAAGAAAATTCCACACAAACTCAAGGGGAAATTCTTCAGAGCCGTGGTTAGACCTGCGATGTTGTATGGGGCGGAGTGCTGGCCCGTGAAGAACTCGCATGTTCAGAGAATGAAGGTTGCGGAGATGAGGATGTTTAGGTGGATGTGTGGTCACACCAGGCTGGATAAGATCAAGAATGAAGTTATTCGACAGAAGGTAGGGGTGGCCCCGGTGGACGAGAAGATGCGGGAAGCGAGGCTGAGGTGGTTCGGGCATGTTCGGAGGAGGGGCCCCAATGCCCCGGTGAGGAGCTGCGAGCGGCTGGAGATTGTTGGTGGTCGGCGAGGGAGAGGGAGGCCTAAGAAGCATTGGGGAGAGGTGATTAGACAGGACATGACCAGAATGCAGGTTACCGAGGACATGACCCTTGATAGGGGAGTCTGGAGGTCTAGAATCAGGATTGTAGGCTAGGGGCTCATAGAGTTCTCCGTACGCCTTTCCCGGGGTTGGGTGTGGGATAGTAGGGTTACCCATAGGTGATTAGTGTTTTAGCTTATGTCCCCAGAGGGTGTTAGTATGGTAGTTACTACCTGTTATTATTGCATGCGACTGTATTTATGTTGCTTATGTTTCCATAATTATTTACGTTATTTCTGCGAGAGTACTTGTGCTTTATTATTTTGTTTTGTCTTGCTTGTGTTTCTAATTTTACCTTTGTTTCTTAATGCAGCTTTCCCTTTTTTATCCTATACGCCGAGGGTCGACTAGAAACAGCCTCTCTGCCCTTTCGGGCAGGGTAAAGGCTCGTCTACATATTACCCTCCCCAGACCCCACCTGGTGGGAATATATTGGGTAGTTGTTGTTGTTGTTGTTGTTGTTGCTTCATTAAATCATTCTAAGATTAGGGGCGGATGTATCGTTATAGGTGCGGGTTCAATTGAACCCATAACATTCGATGCGGAGCATAAATTTATGTCTTAAAATTTTCTGAAATTGTACTAAATAATACACATGAACCCATAACCTTAAAAATATAATGGGTTCAATATTGAAAACCTTAAGTTTGAACTGATAGAGTTTAAATTCTGGATCCGCCTCTGGCTAGGATGCTATAGGAGATATGTGACATAGTTGCTTAAGTTATCAGGAAAGTGATCTTCGGCTTTGTAGCTTTTGCAAAGATATGTGATCAATTTGGTAGTCATCAAAAGAAAATTGGAGATGAATCTTCTTAAAGTAATGTATAATACTATTTTTGCACCTACTTCCGCAGGGGTTTATACTAATTTCTGTTTGCATTGTTGAATTTGTAGAGAGGTAGAAGCTGGCCTGATGGAGTACAAGCCAGACATAATTATTAGTGTTCATCCTCTCATGCAGCACATTCCTTTATTGGTTCTTAAATGGCAAGGTCTACAGAAGAAAGTTATTTTCGTAACAGTCATTACGGATCTCAACACTTGCCACCGTACATGGTAAGGTGTTGATGAACTCTAGAGCTTTAACACATTCATCTCATATAACAGTCCAAATTATGAAAACTTTCTATATCAGGTTTCATCCAGGAGTCAATCGCTTGTACTGCCCCTCGGAGGAGGTAGCAAAGAGGGCCTTATTAGATCGCTTAGAAGAATCTCAAACACGCGTTTTTGGTTTGCCCATCCGGCCTTCTTTTTGTCAAGCAGTTCTTATCAAGGTGAATGTCATGGCAATCTAACAAAAAGGCTCCAT
Source organism: Nicotiana benthamiana (assembly GCA_034376525.1). Taxonomy (NCBI): domain Eukaryota; kingdom Viridiplantae; phylum Streptophyta; class Magnoliopsida; order Solanales; family Solanaceae; genus Nicotiana; species Nicotiana benthamiana. The sequence goes on along the minus strand of CM067335.1, from coordinate 129,786,051 downwards.
TCCTCTTTCTTTCCTCTTCAGGTCATTTTTCTTTCTTTCCATTTGTGAGATGAAAATTTAATATATATTCTTTTTTTCCCTCTATACTTCATGTAGGATGACCTTAGAGTGGAACTTGAGATGGATCCCACATTGCCAGCGGTTTTGCTGATGGGTGGCGGTGAAGGGATGGGTCCTGTGAAAAAGACTGCGAAGGCTCTTGGAGAAGCACTCTTCAATAAGGAACTTGGCAAACCTATTGGTCAAATGATTGTCATATGTGGACGCAATGAAGCCCTAGCATCCACATTACGATCACTCGAATGGAACATCCCCGTTCAGGTAAATGGAATTATTGCCTTACAATAATTTGATATAATACAAGTTGGACAGACTTGACAATGGCAAGTGTCTGACATTTGCTAATGTTCAGATCAAAGGATTTCAAACACAAATGGAGAAGTGGATGGGTGCTTGTGATTGTATTATCACAAAGGTATGTTGATCTATTGCCTATTTTAACAACGGCTATATCGCCTTCTTGGCAACCCGGTGAGATAATGGAACTAAATGTCCTCCTTCTGCACTTCATAGGCTGGACCTGGTACGATTGCAGAAGCATTAATCAGGGGGCTTCCCATTATTCTGAACGACTACATTCCTGGACAAGTAAGTGAATTCGAGAAGGAGAGCCTTGGAGCAACGAAGGCAGCCACTAATGCTTGTATTAGGTAGGCTGTCTGCATCATACCCCTTGGGGTGTAGCCTTTCCTCGGAAACTGCGTGAATGCAGGATGCCTTGTTCGCCGGGTCGCCTTTTTTTTTAACTATCACTTTGAGTCTTGGTGGCTTATTGGATGTTGATGTTTATTCATATTTGTATTTGCAGGAGAAGGGAAATGTTCCATTTGTGGTAGACAATGGAGCTGGTGTTTTTACGCGACGCCCCATGGAAACAGCTCAGATTGTTGCAGAATGGTTTACCACCAAAAGCGATGAGCTGAAAACGATGTCAGAGAACGCTCTGAAACTTGCACAGCCTAATGCAGTCTTTGATATTGTGAAGGATATACATGAACTGGCATGCCAGAGAGGTCGTCTTGCCAAGATTCCTTACATATTGACATCTTCATTTTCAAACTTAATTTAACATTATTAGATTGAAGTTTACTTACCAGGTTTGCTAAGGTTTATTGTAGTAACATATTATGTAGGAGAGTAGGTTCAGTGATCAATCTCATTCTTTGGCCACAAAGGCTTGGTGTGCCCTTTGTAAGCTGTAATTTTTTTGCTAGAGAAATTGTTATCCTTGGTTACAAAATACAAGAGCCTGAGTGTCTATCGAATCAGGTTCTCCGCCTTCATAAGATAGAGTCGTAGAGGTAAGGTTTGCGTACACATTACCCTTCCTAGACCCCACTTGTGTAATTTCACAGGGTTTCTGTTGTTGTTTGGTTAAAAAATACAAGAGGTCGAGGCTCAACCAGAAACAACCCCTCCATGTTCATAAGGTAGAAGTAAGGTCTACGATTCTGCATACACATTAGCCTCCTCAGACTCCACTTGTGGGATTCTACTGAGTTTGATATTGTTTGGTTAAGAAATACAAGAGGTCGAGAGTCTATCGGAAACAGTCTCTCCATCTTCATAAGGTAGAGATAAAATCTGCGTACACATTATCCTTCTCAAATTCCACTTGGGGACTCCACTGTGTTTGTCGTTGATGTTTGGTTAAAAAATACAAGAGATGGAGGATTTATTAAGGAAAAGGAAAAAGAAAAAGGTAGGTGCCTTGAGGTTTCCGAATGATTTTTAATTTTTAATTTGTATAGCAAACTTCATCTGTGTATAATATCTGAGTGACCTTCAATGTCACTACTAACTATACTCAGTAGTGATATAGTTAGTTGATTTCTTTTTAGGTGTCTATGTCTTGATGGATAATGTTGCGTACAATAAATCTTTCTGGTCCGGACATTTTTCGGATTTCACGTATAACGGGAGTTTAGTGGACCAGGTTATCCTTTTTTATTTGGTCTAGCTGGTAAAATTTATGTCATGTGACCAGGAGGTTATGAGTTCAAGCTATGAAAACAGCATCTGGCAGAAACATAGGGTAAGGTTGCGTATAATACAACCTCGTGGTCCGTCCCTATCTCGGATTCCGTGGATAGCGAGAGTTTAGTATTTAGTATACTAGGTTGCAATTTTCATGTTTTGATGGGCTCGTATATATATATATATATATATATATATATATATATATATATATATATATATATATATATATATATGTTTAGTATTTAGTATACTAGGTTGCAATTTTCATGTTTTGATGGGCTCGTTTATATATATATATATATATATATATATATATATATATATATATATATATATATATATATATATATATATATATATATATATACTATAATAAAAGCACGAAACCTTTTTAGTGAAATGTCGTTTGTCTTTTTTACCCTTTAAAAATGGAATCCATATAGTATTTAGATTATTTTCCTAATATTTAGTACTTCAAAATCAATTAAAATATTTTATTATTAAATTTTTCCTTGTCTAAATTATGTACGAATTTCTAATATTTAGGAGTTTATTGTTAATTTTCCTTAGTATAAATCATTTCCTTAACTAAACAATAACATAAGCATAATACCTTTTCATGATAAATTTCCTAATATTTAGGATTTTGAAATATGAAATGTACAATTCAGCATTGTGATGTGCAGAACCGTCTCTAATAGTAAAAAGAGACTGAATTTTGGCTCCTTTTCCATAGTTGTTTAATGAAACATCTTTTCTTTTTAGATTCTTATTATGGTTTTGTAAAGTGAAATGCAAGAACTATACATCTTATATTTCTAATAGTTTTTTCTTTCCGAAAACCTTCTTTATTTAGGAGTTAGGTTAGCTAAAGTTTATTGGCAATTAAATATTTCTAATTATTTTATTTATGTAAAATTTCCTATTTTTTAAAAATTTAAATTACAAATTGCTTGCATAAAATTTAAAACTTCTGTTATGAAATAGAAGATTCTTACACTTCTATTTAAGGTGAATGTCTTTAATGTATCTAATTAGAGAGATTTTAGAGTTCTATTAGTGGTAGCTAAATCTTCCTCTCCCCTATAAATAGAGGTGCCCCCTACCATTGTAAATCATCCCTTGAGACCCCTCTCAACTCAATAAGAAGAACTCTCTCTACTCTTCTCTCTATTACTATTGTTCTTGTTCTATTGTTCTTGTCTTTTGCTTTAGTTTATAACACGTTATCAGCACGAGACTCTACCGTCTCAAGTATCATTCTCGAAAATCCAAGGTATTTCCCTCTTCCTAATTTAATTTTCGATTGTCTTAACTTTTACTTGTGTAGGGTTTTTCTTCAAAGAAAGAATGAAGAAAGAAAAAGAAAAAAAAAAAAAAGGAGGAGGCAGAAAGAAACGAAAAGTTGAAAAGAAAAAGGAAAGAAAGAAAGGAAAGAAAGAAAGGAAAGGAAGAAAGGAAGAAAATATTGAAAATATATTTGGTATACCTTAAAGGTAAGTAATTTACTTTTTCTTTTCAAATTCTTGGAATTCTATAAATTTTATATACAAAGTTTGATTATAACTCTAATGGAGTTTGTGAGAAATTATAACCACACGAAGTGGTAAAATCTCTATGTCCTGCCATGATTAAATTCATGTATGATTGTGGACGTGACAAAGAATTCCGTCCAATTGAATTTGCTCCATTCCCTTTAGAGAATGTGGTAGCAGCTTGTGTAAAGCACATGATTTTGATCCATTCCCTGAAGTGAATGTGATAATTGTAATAGAGCCCGTAAGTATGAACACGCTCTTGATGTAATTGTGTCATATGAAAAGAAAGTTCGTTGCCCTCGAGATTTCGGGCAAGAACTATGGTGTTGGATGATGAAATCCACTTTGATGCTATGGGTCTCGAAGACGCCATTAAAAACAGAAATAGTGCATCCACCCAAAACTATACTAAGGCCTTGATTCTCTTGCGCCATCACCTTGATGAAGGTTTGAACCTATGCTAAGGCCTTGATTTTCTTGCGCCATTACCTTAAGGAAGGTTTGAAACTGTATGAAGGCCTTGATTTTCTTGCGCCATCACCTTGATGAAAGTTTGAAGATTGAATATCTCAACATCAAGGATTCACCCATCTTGTGGAAAGGCTTAAAGAAGATGACAACCTGAAGTTGGTCACTCTGCCACAAGCACGATACGATAAGAATCCAAAAGCAAATAGTTTATAAACTATATATTATCGTTGCGGTGAAAACGGGCACTGGTCTAAGTCTTGCCGTATACCATAAAATTTGGTTGACCTTTATTAAGCATCTCGAAAGAGTAAACGCCCTGAAACGAATTTTGTCTCTGACGACAACTTTGACATCACCCACTTTGATGTGGCAGACTTCTTTGAGCAACCCGAGGGAAAGATAGACCACCTAATCGGTGATGGGTCCGTGATGAAAGAAGATGGAGCTATTTGATTTTATTCCACTTATTTGTATTAGTCAATGAATAAATCAATAGTCATTAGTATTAGCTCGTATTAGCTAGTTCATGATATGATATTTGTATCAGTTCTTTAGAATATCTTCAATATGTTCAAATATCAATAAAACTTTTATTTTCCAGTGGGGGTAATTGACTAGCCTGAAAAACTAGTCGATTATCAACTATTTTCGCATTAAAGTTGAAAAACAATTGATCAACAATCGATTGTCTTTGGCTAACAATCGATTGTCTTGAAACAGTGTGTTCTGGAATTTTTCAAAAATAGCCAACAATCGATTGTCTTTGTCTAACAATCGATTGTCTTGAAACAGTGAGGTCTGGAATTTTTCAAAAATCACCCACAATCGATTGTCTATATCTAACAATCGATTGTCGTGAGGCAGTGTAATCTGGAATTTTTCAAAAATCATCCACAATCGATTGTCCATGTTTAACAATCGATTGTCTATGTTCCAACAATCGATTGTGTGTGTTTAATAATCGATTGTCTTATGAAAAACGCTGAAATTTTCAAACTGCATAGTAATTGATTATGGACAACATATCTGATTTTGTTAGTCAACTGTTAGTAGCAGATCTTGAAAATATTATGTGACACAAAAGAATTGAACTTGTTTATTCTTATGTTCATGTATTCCTTTTGTATGTCATACCATGGGAAGTAAATTGATTGAAAGGCTCCGGAAGAGCAAATGTAACTCTGCCCAAAGGCATGACGTTTATCTTAGAGAATGCAATATTCTCCTCCAAGTCTAAGAAGAAACTTGTTGAGTTTTAAAGATGTACGCCGGAATGGCTACAATATTGAGACAATGGATGAAGATAATCTTGAATATCTCGTCCTCACTTTAAAGAATGTCTCCGGCCAAAAGAGGGTTATTGAGAAATTCCCGTCTTTATCTTGTGGCCTGTATTGGACAAGAATTAGTGCAATTGAGGCACATTCAACAGTAAATCTAAAGAATACTGAGTCCAATACATTTGTACTTTGGCATGATCGACTGGGTCACCCAGGATCAACCATGATGAGACGGATTATAGAAAGCTCATATGGGCATCCGTTAAAGAATTTCAAAATTCTTTCAAATAATGAATATCCTTGCACTTCGTGTTATCAAGGCAAGCTGATTATCAGACCATCCCCAACAAAGGTTGGGACTGAGTCACCCCAGTTTCTGGAACGTATACAAGGGGACATTTGTCGACCTATTCACCCACCTAGTGGGTAGTTTAGGTATTTCATGGTCTTGATAGACGCATCCTGTAGATGGTCTAATGTGTGCTTGTTGCCATCACGCAACCTTGCGTTTGCAAAGTTAATGGATAATAGATGAGGATAACCTTGAATTCTTCATGAAAACGAGGCTGCCCATTTCGGTTTGGGGTCACGCCATTTTGCATGCAGCAATGCTAGTTCGTCTCTGGCTGACGAATTATCACAAATATTCCCTATTGCAATTGGTTTTGGGTCATGAACCCAATATATCCCATTAAAGAAGCTTTGGATGCGCAGTATATGTGCTTGTAGCACCGCCATCCCGCACCAAAATGGGTTTGCAAAGGAGGTTAGGAATATATGTTGAGTATGAATCGTCCTCCATTATTCGCTACCTCGAAACATTGACAGGAGATTTGTTCACTGCACTATTTGCAGACTGTCAATTTGATGAGACACTTTTCCCAAAATTAGGGGGAGAAGTCGGTGAAACCAAATGGGAAATTTTGTGGAAAAATGTATCATTATCTCATCTTGATCCACATACCTCTATTTGAAAGAAGGAGGTACAAAAGATTATCCATTTGCAAAGAATAGCAAATCAAATGCCTGACGCATTTACGGACTTGAAGAGGATAACGAAATCACACATTCACGCGGGAAAATGTTCCGATCCGTATTGAAGTCCCTATTGAACAAATATCTAGTGTCATATCCAATGAGTCAAATGCACGCCAGAAGCGTGGCAGACCATTAGGTTCCAAAGATCGAAATCCTAGAAAGAGGAAAAAGAACGATCTAAATGACACTATGAAAGAATCACATGAGGACGCTCATGATTTGATTAATTCCGAGATTCACGAAGAATCTATTGAGCCTGAGACTCTTGAAAATACGGAATGCAAGAATGTGAGGATCTTGAACCTCAGTCTGTGGTAGTACAAAATTAATTGAGAGCTCTCGAAGAGCCAATTATTACTATGTTGGAGAAACACGATTGAGTATTGTGCTGTAGTAAGTCTCAAAGAAACTTATCCAGTTTCCAAAAGTACACGCGAAGGCGATTGATGATATTGAGACTATAAATAAAGGAAGGCTTTGATTCTCCTATTACTACAACTTGTAGCGGGGTAATTTGTATATGAAAAGCTACCCGCTTTGTTCTCCAGTTTGTACTACACAAAAGAAAGAATGCCACAATAAAGTGGATATCTATTGGTATAAAACCCATGTCATAATAAACCCGAAGTTTATTGATAAGTGCACATGTCATGGTGTAAATTTGAAGTTTACCAATATTGATAATTTATTCAGTTGGCATTCATGTTAGCCATCTCATTTTAAGTATGATGTGCAAATTCACATAGGTGAATATTAAAGAACTAGAAAGTTCTTTACGAATACTCTTGTATCACTTGTTCTCATTAATGAACTGACCAACTAAAGAGTTCGGGTTGAAGCCCTAAATTCTGGAAATATCAAAGGTGAATATGGGCCCATTCACCCGCCATGTATACCACATATGATGCATCTATGGAATGGTTACATGCGCCATTGTTATTAACCCGCAGCCTGGCAGTGCTTGCGAGGTAAATCGCTCAGTAATCTAACTTCGAGCATAGTTTCCAGATTCTCTACTCAAGACAGTTAATCTTGATAAGTTGGTTTATATCAAAGTTGGTTTAGCAAGATAATTATTGAGTGCTTCCACTTAATAGCTAAACTGTTCCTTATGAGAACGAAGTTGTATATATCAGTTTGATATAAGTTGTATACGAGAGTATATTCTCCCCTCACAAGTGGTTCAGGGTTAGGAACCAAATAATTTCATCTTATTACTAAGGTGCTGTGTATATTGACATAATGCACAAAGATGATTTCCCAAAGTTGAGGAAACATGTTAGCTTTACTAACATGAGGGGGAGACATGATAAACACTTGAGAAAAGGTTACATGGGATGAATTCTCATTTGTATATGTATATCCCCGAATATCATGATATGAACCTGAAGTTCATAAAAGGGATAATTCAAATTGCAACATATTGCAAAGCATGCTTTACGCATTTACTGACCCAAAGAAAGCAACTAAATGGAAGAGATACAATTCAAGAAGAATTGATTCCATATGAAAGACATGTAGCTTTGAACCTGTAGTTCATATGCTTGAAACTATAAAGTCAAAGGTATGTATAATCAATTTTCGATACCTTATTTGTTTAGCATGACATGAAACTTTGATATGCAGCTAAAGTCTATTATGTGACTTACATGACTTAACTTGAAAGATTTAAGTTACTTGAAGCATATGCAATTCTTGGTCCTGAAGTACCGCATCCTAAGTACAATTTGTCTACATATGAATCTTGCCATAACTATAAGCATGATGGCGTTGAGAATGCATCTATGGAGATATTGAAGAGCTATTCCACGACATTATATGAAGATGTTCATATCTATCAAGAATGATGATTTCAAGATGATGCACAAGATTGGAATGCAAATGCTCAAGGATATGAATTGATGTACTCATTAGGGGGAGTCAATGCGCGTTGCACTCTTTTTCCCTTACAAGGTTTTTTCCCACTGGGTTTTCCTTGCAAGGTTTTTAACGAGGCAACCAATAGGCGCATATTCAAACATGTGTACTCTTTTTCCTTACTTTAATTTTTCCCATTGGGTTTTGGTTTTAAGGTTTTATGAGGCACATCATTGAATAGACATTCAAGGGGGAGTGTTATGAAATAGAAGATTCTTACACTTCTATTTAAGGTGAATGTCTTTAATGTATCTAATTAGAGAGATTTTAGAGTTCTATTAGTGGTAGCTAAATCTTCCTCTCCCCTATAAATAGAGGTGCCCCCTACCATTGTAAATCATCCCTTGAGACCCCTCTCAACTCAATAAGAAGAACTCTCTCTACTCTTCTCTCTATTACTATTGTTCTTGTTCTATTGTTCTTGTCTTTTGCTTTAGTTTATAACAACTTCAAAATTATCCAACATTTTATGGACAATTTTACAAAGGCATGTAATTGTAGATTCTGTGTTTGCAAAGGTAACGAAGTGTGTTAATAAATACAAAATTATCATCTACTATTAATGCTCTTTAACTCTACATTAAAATTATGAAGTCTCTTAGCAAAATGTCAAACAAAATAGTCATTTAGTTATTTTCCTAAAATATTTAATTATTTCTCTAATTCTTAGGACTTTAAAATCAACTATATTTTATTTACTATTCCTTCCTAATCAAAATTAGATAGGAAGTCCTAATATTAAAATTTTAAATTCTATTTAGATTCTACTACTTCAATGGAATAAACACATCAAATTAAGCACTAATGTGAATATTTGAATTTTTACTAAAATTACGTAACTTACATAAGTAAAAGTATATAAAAATCGCAGTTAAATAGGTAGCGTATGACTTCTAACGTAAAAGCACACTCATAATACTGCATATTTCTAGGAATACATAGTACAAAATTTCTTAGATAAATAGGACACAATAATCATTAACCTTATACCTTTTTTTAAAAGGAATTTCTTTTACAATAACTCATAAATAATTTTTAATTTAAAATTTATGTAACTACTTTAATACGAAGTACACGCACAATATATATACTCTAAATGTTAGGATTATGATTCCTACTAAACATAACAACCTTCATTTCGAATAATCCGGAATTACAACTACATGAGCGGAAGCTAACCTGAATCCATATGTGGAATTTGATGAACCTCCTTTTGATGATTGTCCTTGAGTTGTTGTGAACTCCTTTAGCCTTCCTTCAAGTTTTCTTGAAGTATGATTGTCCCCACAAGATTGTATCCACAATACTCAACAATATATGAAAAGGTTCACAATAATAGTGTTATGACAATTATCAAAATTTGGCTTATGGTTTTCCACCCTATTTGCAAGACAATGGACAATATGGTTCTTGATTCAATGGGAAGAAGAAGAACTTGTCTTGCACTAGGGTGGGAACCATAACCCCCCACTTTATAACTCTAGGAGTTACATAACCCAAGAGACAAGAGTTACAAGACAAGAGTTATGTCTTGAGTTATGTCTTGCAAGAGTTACATAACTCAAGAGTCACAAGCAAGTAACCATAGTTACTTATGTAACCTTAGTTAGCCCATCATAAACTAAGGTTACCCTTTTGGGTATCTACACATTAGTCCTACACTTTAGTATGACAATACATTGGCCCCCTTAACATAATGTTCATAAGACCACATAATTAGGCCAAACCAAAAGATAGCACATAACATATAATTATCCATATATTGTTCATATGTGTGTAGATATAAGTCCATATATCTAGATATAAATCCATATATCTTACAATCTCCCACTTGGACGAGATATACAAACATATGTACAATCCTTAATATTATATGTTACAAACCTTAGGTGCACAAAATTGCTATCACAATAAAATTGTCATGAACAATCCGGTCCATCAATCATACCAACATAGGACCTAAGAGCTCGTCGTTACTCATTCGTAACTAGAACCAATCATAGATCACGTATATCAATATAACCAACGACATGGATCAAGTGTAGGTATGTAGCATGGAAATAACATAAAGTGTGGTCAATAGAATGTCTATTTCCAACTGGTTCTCTTTATTGAGATCATACTTAAACTGTAAGAGTACAAAACTTTAAAACTGAATATCTGCGCAGATATAACTGAATTACTGAATTACTGAATTTCTGAATATAATGGACAATACGTAAATGTGCAATACAAACTTCCACTAAAATACATAATCCTTATCTGATTTGACACCCATACAAGCAATATGCTCAAGAAATACTTTTGGTGTCAATCCCTTAGTGAGCGGATCCGCAAGCATGGAGTTTGTACTTATGTACTTAATGCACAATTGTCCATTTTGTACTCTTTCTTTAACAACCCGAAATTTGACGTCCTTATGTTTCGCTTTCGTCAAAATACTGTTGTTATTAACATATGCAACCATGGTTACATATGTTATTAGCATAAATGGCAAAATTGGAGTCGGTATACCCGATGATCTCAAACTGGTCCGAACTCCGATATGTAAGCATGTAATCCTTTGTTCTATGTATGTACCTCATGACCCTTTTGGCTGCCTACCAATGGTCCATACCCGGATTGCTTAATATCTGCCTAACATCCCAACAATGTACGCTATATCAGGTTGTGTACATACCTGAGCATACATCAGACTACCTACCGCCGAAGCATAAGGCGTCTTCTGCATTTCCGAAATTTCATAATTATAATTTGGGCACTGTTTGAGACTAAACTTGTCTCCCTTAGTAACAGGGGTGTTGCCTGATTTACAATCCTGCATGCCAAATCTTTTCAGAACCTTATCGATATAGCCCTTTTGTTACAGACCGAGAACACCTTTGGAGCATTCTCGTAATATCTGAATTCCTAATACAAAAGAAGCTTCACCAAGATCTTTCATTTCAAATTTCTTTGAAAGAAATTTCTTAGTTTCAAGTGATAATGCTATATCGTTACAGGCAAGCAGTATGTCATCGACATATAAAACCAGAAAAATATACTTACTCCCACTGAACTCATGGTATATACAGTCATCAGCAATATTCGATTCAAAACCAAAAGATGTAATGACTGCATGAAACTTATAATACCATTGACGAGAAGCTTGCTTGAGCCCATAGATGGATTTCTTTAATTTGCAAACCTTCTTCTCTGATTCATCCGAAACAAAGTTTTCAGGTTGCACCATATAAATTGTTTCCTCAATGTCACCATTGAGAAAAACAGTCTTAACATCCATTTGATGAAGCTCAAGATCAAAATGTGCTACTAATGCCATTATAGTCCTGAAAGAGTCTTTCGATGAAACTGGAGAGAAAGTCTCTTTATAATCAATGCCTTCCTTCTGAGTGTAGCCTTTTGCGACAAGACGAGCTTTGTACTTAATAACATTGCCCCCTGAATCCCTTTTGGTTTTAAAAATCCATTTACAACCAATAGGTTTCGTACCTTCGGGCAACATAACAAGCTCCCAAACGTCATTATCACTCATAGGCTTCATCTCATCATTCATGGCATCAATCCACTTTTGAGAGTTAGAACACTTAATGACTTGACGGAAGTTGATTGGATCATCTTCCTCAAGTCCAATATCACTTTCTTGTTCTTGGAGAAATACATAATAATCATCCGAAATTGCATTTCTCCTCTCTCTAGTGGATCTCCTTAATGGCATTTCAGTTACTTGAGGTTGTTGAGTTTGATTTTCATTAGTCATATCAGGGTCCTGATGGGGGAGATTTTCGAGATTGTCTTGAACCGGAGTTGCATCAACAACTTGAGGGAAAGACACATGTTCTTCCTCAAAGATAAAATCTCTAACAACTTTATCTCCCCACCCCCCAAACTCAATATCCTCAAAGAACCTAGCATTTCCCGTCTCAAAAATAGTTCGTGATGTGGGATCATAAAACTTAAAACCCCTGGATTTTTCAGAGTATCCAACAAAATAGCTACTAACCGTCTTAGCGTCCAGTTTCTTTTCATTCGGCCTATAAGGCCTTGCCTCAGCTGAACAACCCCAAATGTGAAAATGCCGAATACCGGGTTTATGCCCAGTCCAAAGTTCATATGGGGTTTTTATTGTAGCTGCAGTTGGAACTCTATTAAGAAGATAAGCTACGGTTTTTAATATGGATTGGGACTTTTCATGAATAAGATATAGGTACCCATAACGAGAGTAATCGTCTATGAATGGGATAAAGTATTGTTGACCATTCCGACAAGGAGTAGGAAATGGCCCACAAATATCCGTATGTATCAATTCTAAGACGTCCGAATCTCTCTTAGCACCTAATCTAGTCTTGTTTGTTTGTTTTCCCTTGATACACTCAACACAAATTTCCGAATTTGAGGTATCAAGAGAATCAAGAATTCCTTCTGACACGAGTTTCTGAATTCTTTGAATGGATATATGACCCAAACGTTTATGCCAGAGTGAAATAGAATTCTCATTAGTTAACTTTTGGTACCATTAAACTTGTATGCAAAGTTTCTTTATTTGAAGTTATTGTATCAACCAAATATAAGCTATCAAATGTTGATAAAACACCAGTACCAATAAGATTTGAATTCCGAAAGAGACTAACTTTATTGTCCCCAAATGTACATTTATAACCGGATATGTGCAATTGGGGAATTGAAATTAAATTCCGTCTAAAAGACGGTACAACAAAAGTCTCATTCAAATCTAAATGAAAACCGGTCTTAAACAACAGCCTAATTTTGCCAATAGCTTCAACTGGCACCTTCTTGCCGTCACCCTCATAGATGTATCTTTCACCATCTTTTGGTTTTCGGCAGTTCAGGCAACCCTGCATTGATATACTTATGTGAGTAGTAGCAGCAGAATCTACCCACCAAGTATCCTTAGGTACCGAAATTATATTAACTTCAGAACAAACAAGAGACAGAAATGTACCTTTTTCCGCACGCCAGGCATGGTACTTGGTACAATCTCTCTTTACATGATCAGTCCCATTACAAAGAAAGCAACCTAATTCATTAATTTCAACCTTAGGTTCCTTATGTTGCTTAATCTTGGGCTTTACAACCGCAACTTCCTTATTTTTCCTCTTCTTAGAATCCCTTGAAGAGGATGCCTTAGAAGAAGATGCCAAATGAGCACTTTCTGCCTTATCTTGCTTAATCATTTCCTCTTCTTGCACACAATGTGAAATGAGCTCATTAAGAGTCCATTTCTCCTTCAGGCAGTTATAACTGACCTTAAACTGATTAAAGTGTGCCGGAAGAGATATCAAAACAAAGTACACAAGCAGTTCCTCAGGTAATACTAGCTTGAGTAACTTAAGTTTCGAAGCAAGATGAGACATTTCCAAAATGTACTCCCTAATGTTTTCCTTGCCCTTATACCTCATGGAAATAAGTTTACTTAATAGTGCACTTGTTTCCGCCTTTTCGTTTTGAATAAAGTGTTGTTCGAGGTTTTCAAGGAAAACTTTGGCAACAGGTTCATCATTCATAGTGCCCCTGAATGATTCTGGAATTGCACGCTTCATGATCATGAGACTCATGCGATTCGAGCGTTCCCACTTCTCCATCACCCTCCTGTCATCAGGAGAGGATGTATCCTCAAGAGGAGTAGGTTGCTCAGTCCGAAGGGCTAAGTCAAGATCCATGCAACCGAGAACGATCATTACATTCTCTTTCCATTCCTTAAAGTTAGTGCCGTTAAGCACAGGGATGCTATTGATATTGGCAGAGATCATAGAAGCAGAAGAGTTTACTGAAAATTGAACAAAGGATTACTAAATACATGCTTACAAAACTTGAACTTTAACTTTATAGATTTAAAGTTAGGCATTTCCCATTACAAGATACCTAGCACAACATTGATTTTAGTCTTTGGACAGAAAATCAACTTGTAAGTGGTACTCTTGGTGTAGTGATCAAACATAGACAATAAACTCCTGTCAAATATTAAACCTTCCTTTGGGCCGATTTAATATTCACATGGAAAACCAAATAATCGTCTCATATTTACCACCACAAGAATGTTCGAACTCCTGCCAAATAACACCTTCCTTTGGGCCGATGTTAAACGCATGGAAGACTAACATCCACAGTCATCTTATATTTTAAAATTAATCAATCTATACAATAGAGGTTACTTTGGCAACATAATGCTTCAATTGAAAAACTAAAATATTAGATGCTATAAACTTTAGTTCCTTAAGCCAATTTATGAATCTCAACTTAATGTGTTACATAATTGGATGTGTAACACTTGAATATTAATCGTTGTTTACTGAATTGGACAATTCTATAATATATAAGAATTGATGGACTATAAAACAATTAACATTCACTGAAACTTAAGAGAGTTGAAACGTTTTTCTTAAACTTTACTGGACTAGACAATCGATTGTCAACACAGACAATCGATTGTTTGGTTTTTTCTGAAAATTTTAAGTCACTGGATGTGACAAGGAAAAATTTTTCTAAGTTACTGGACCAGACAATCGATTGTCAAATCCAGACAATCGATTGTCAGGTATAATTTAAAAACATTTCATCTCACTGGAGTGTATACAATCGACTGTACAGTGTATACTTTTTCTGAATTATAACATGATTTTTAACATGAATCTTTAAACATGAAAACATGTTATTTACCAACTAAATCATGCTATATACAACGTTTTAACATGATATAAAAACATCAAACTGAATCAAATCATAACATTCATAAGATCATGCTATCATGCTATTTCATGGTAGAATTTCATAAACAAAATTCTAATTATACTTTAACATGAATCCTAATATAACATGAACCTTATGAACATCCAAATTATCCAAAATTGAAGGGTGGCTCTGATACCAATTGTTAGGATTATGATTCCTACTAAACATAACAACCTTCATTTCGAATAATCCGGAATTACAACTACATGAGCGGAAGCTAACCTGAATCCATATGTGGAATTTGATGAACCTCCTTTTGATGATTGTCCTTGAGTTGTTGTGAACTCCTTTAGCCTTCCTTCAAGTTTTCTTGAAGTATGATTGTCCCCACAAGAATGTATCCACAATACTCAACAATATATGAAAAGGTTCACAATAATAGTGTTATGACAATTATCAAAATTTGGCTTATGGTTTTCCACCCTATTTGCAAGACAATGGACAATATGGTTCTTGATTCAATGGGAAGAAGAAGAACTTGTCTTGCACTAGGGTGGGAACCATAACCCCCCACTTTATAACTCTAGGAGTTACATAACCCAAGAGACAAGAGTTACAAGACAAGAGTTATGTCTTGAGTTATGTCTTGCAAGAGTTACATAACTCAAGAGTCACAAGCAAGTAACCATAGTTACTTACGTAACCTTAGTTAGCCCATCATAAACTAAGGTTACCCTTTTGGGTATCTACACATTAGTCCTACACTTTAGTATGACAATACATTGGCCCCCTTAACATAATGTCCATAAGACCACATAATTAGGCCAAACCAAAAGATAGTACATAACATATAATTATCCATATATTGTTCATATGTGTGTAGATATAAGTCCATATATCTAGATATAAATCCATATATCTTACACTAAAGACTAGTCAAAAGTACTAAATATCTGATGAAATAATTGAAATACACACAAATTAATCTAAATTACACGGTTATAGAAACAAATGGTTGATAGTGAAGTCAGATGTGAGAAAATCTTTATATGTGCCAAGCTGTGTTCTGATGATTCAACGCTAGGTAACCTGTCGTTGTCCGGCACGTGTGCTGATGTTGCCACGTAGAGGGACCAAGGTGGCCTTCATATTAAACTAGGTTGGATTTTGTTTAAACTGTAAGTAGTCTAATTCAATTTTGTCTATGTAAACTTTATGGTCATTTTTTATTGTTTGACTCATGGAGGATAGGTCATTAACAAATCATAAGGGCAACAAATAGTATACAAATTTGCTGGCGTTATTGACCACTAATGCTGGAATCTAATACTGAGATATTTTCAAGAATTGAATTTAAGAAGTGTTAATCTATTAGTCTTCTTCACTAATTGTGTTGTTTAGCCCTAAAGTTTGTTAATATATAGCTACCTCACACTAATTTGCAAAAATATTATATACGGGTAAAATCGAGCTCGTGGTACACCCCGATCCTAACATGATAAGCCAAACTCGAGATATGATAACAAGGGGCCAAAATCGAGGCAAAGGTCTCACCGATTCAGAGTCTGGGAGCATGGTGCCCACCCTCGAGAGTATAGGGGTTATGGTTCGGGATCGGTCCTAGCCTTGAATTATTTCGAAGAATGTTGTTAGGTAATCAAGCACGGCCAACAGAAGGCCGTGATATCTGTGATCAGCCGGATATAACGGCGGGGATCTCGACACATATCGATAGAGAATCGATAATCAATTAATCAGAAGATTTTTACCTTTTATAAGAATTGTACCTAGAGTGAAACTCTCTTACTATATAAAGGGGTTTGATGATTCATAACACACATTTTAACACGCATTTCAAGGTAGTATAATATTATTCTTCGCTGATATTTGCTCTTTTTTCTTGTTCATCACTGCTGGTCATTGCAAGCCTGGATTGAAGGTGAATATTTCACTAAGGCTAAAGCCATCCTCCTAGCTTGGTTTGAATTCAATTTATCTTTACTTGTTCAATCTAATCCAGTTTATTATTTGTGTCAAATTAATTCACATATTCTTAATTCACCTACAAATTTAATTGTTATCCAAATTTGAGGATAAACAGTTTGACTCCCACTGTGGGACTAAGGATAATATTGATTATTTGTTACAAACTTATACAACACACCCTATTTCACACTTGTTCTTTGGAGTATCTTTGATTTCAGGTTAAAATTTGAAGTGTAGAACTCCCAGTCGGCCCCTCTAAATGGGGATGCTGAATCCGACCACCATGGCGAGAACAACAATGTAACACCCGGTAACGAGGTGCCCCCCGTCGACCTCAATAGAGTTCCAGTAGCAAACTTGATCGACATTAGCTCGCATCTGGTCATCAATACAACTTTTCCTACCGATCCTGAGAACATCATCTGCAGGGAAGTCTGATTGATTGCATAAATACGCATGGCGGAGAAGATGATGGGATCAACTTGCAAGTGATTTTCGAAATGCTACAGGCTCAACAGGCAGCAGTAGCCTAGCTCCAAAACCATACATGTTCCCCGAGCAGAATCGAGCACAAGCCGTTATAGGAAGTCACGCACAGAAATGAACCGATCAAGGAGAGGCCGAATGAAAAGGAATCAGGAACCAACTCCGAGATCATAAAAATACTCCAAAAGAGCTACTAAACTGGGTAGAATCGGAAGAAAAAAATTGAAGCCAATGACAAAAAAAGTGAAAACCTACAATTCTAGGGTCGATCAAATACCAGGAGCACCGCTGAAATTAAAAGGTCTTGATTCCAAGAAGTTTGTTCAAAACCCTTTCCCTCCGACAACAGCTCTGAAGTTGTTCCCTAAGAAGTTCTGCATGCCCGATATTCCTCCTACAGATGCGCCATCAAAGAGAATGACTTGGAGGATGATAATATCGAGTCTGTCATGCTAAAAATGTTCGGGAAAACTCTGGCAAGGGAGCTATGATATGGAATCACAACCCACCTCCTAATTCTATTGACTCTTTTGCTATGCATACAAATTCCTTCGTGAAAGCACACGTCGGGGCTATCAAGGTTGAGATCGGGAAGTCAGACCTTCTCAAAGTAAAATAGAGGGATAATGAGTTGCTCAGAGAATTCGTGTCCCAATTTCAAATGGAATACATGGACCTGCCTCCGGTCACAGACGATTAATCCGTCCAGGCGTTCACCCAGGGACTCAATTTTCGAAGCTCGTTGGCTTCACACTAGTTGAAACAAAATTTGATAGAATATCATGTGTTTACTTGGGTTGACATGCATAACTGATATCAATAAAAAATTAGGGTCGAAGATGATCAACTTGGGGCTTCTTCCGGGTTCTTTATTCCATTAGAGCCGTCGACACAGTCAAGAGACTCATTGATCGTGAATTGAGATCAAGCAGGGATCATTATAAACCATACAACAGGGACCGAAGAGGTAACAGATCTGGGTGAAACCTCGTGAGAAGTAAAAAGAGGAGTGATCGAGGTCAGAACAATCGGGGACTAATGAGCAAATATAGTTTTGACAGGCCTATCGGGCCTAAGGAAGTGCCAAGGATTTCAGAGGACAATGTTAACATCGATGTTATCATATTCGCCATCGGACGCATCAAAAACACCAAATGATCTCGAGCTCTACAGTCTGATCTGACCTAAAGGGATCCTAACCTACTGTGCAAGTATCATGGCACATATGGAACCAAACAGAGGATTGCTGACAATTAAGAGAGAAAGTAGCCCAGCTATTCAACAATAGACATCTACGAGAGTTCTTGAGCGATCGAGCCAAGAGTCATTTCAGGAATAGAGACTCTAATAAATAGATCAAGTAGGAGGAACCTCAACACGTCATTAACCTAATCATTGGTGGGTTCAATTTTCCCCAGGGGCCGATGCTAAAGTGCACCAAAGTATCCATCACAAGAGAAAAATGGACTCGGGATTACGTATAGGGAACCTTGTATTTCAACGATGTGGATGCTGAAAGGATCGTGTAGACCCACAAAAATGCATTGGTAATATCTGTACTCATAAATAAATCTTGAGTTAAATATGTGTTTAATTGACCCAGTTAGCTTGGCCAACATTATTAGATCAAGGGTCGTAGAATAGCTCATCTACAAGATCAAATCGTGCCTGCAGTCCGAGTTCTAATTGGATTCAACATGGCATGTAAGACCACTAAAAGGGAAATAACATTGCTGGGTGAATATAACCAGGACCGTTCAGGAATCCAAGTACAATATAATCGAAAGAGATATGAGGTATAATGCTTTTTTCGGGAGGCCTCAACACTCGCCTCTACACCAAGTGTTAGAAATTCCAAACTCCATGAGGGATTAAAACAATCTAAATAGAACAGCCAGTCGCAAAGAAAATATTTGCGATCAAAGAGTTGATCTCGATATCCACACTTACAATGACAAAGGGTCCGGGTTCGGGCGCCATGGAAGAAGCCAAATAGAAATTACCAACACCAGCCCCGACGCAACCGGCGAAGCAGGGGACCGATAAAGACGATGGCTAGGAGGTTTCCATGTCTTTTATATCCCCAGATGACTCCGCCGCCACCAAATTGATGGTCGATGAACTGGAATAGGTCACATTGATAGGTAATTTGCTCGATCGAAAGGTATACCTAGGCACGGGGTTAAGTCCTGAGCTCAGGAAAAAACTCGTTAAATTCCTTATAACTAATATATCGTCCCACATTGATATGGCAGGGATTCCCTAGGAAATAACCACTAACAAGCTAAGCCTGGACCAGAAGTTCTACTCGGTCAAGTAGAAAAAGAGGCCTTAGTCTAAAGTCAAGTACGCATTCATCAAGGATGAGATATCTAAACTCCTTAAAATGGGGTCCATCCGAGAAGTCAAATACCCGGAATAGTTAGCGAACGTAGTGGTAGTCCCTAAAATGGGAAACAAAATTGAGAATGTGCGTAGATTATAAAGACTTAAATAAATCATGTTCCAAGGACTCATTTCATTTGTCCAACATCGATCCCATAATTGATGTGATAGCTCAGCCACGACATCCTTAGTTTTCTCGAAGATTATTCGGGGTACAACCAAATTTTGATGGACTTGGGTGATCAGGAAAAAAACATCCTTCATCACTAAGCACGACACCTACTACTATAACATTATGCCATTCGGACTAAAAAATGCTGGTACCACTTACCAATACCTAGTAATTCGGATGTTCGAAGAACAAATAGGAAAATCAATATATTGATGATATGTTGGTTAAATCCCTACGAGCAGAGGACCATTGGAAGAATTTGTGGGAAACCTTCAACATATTGATAAAATACAATATGAAGATGAACCCAGGAAAATTTGCATTCAAAGTCGAATTCGAAAAATTTCTCGGATTCATGAGGTCCAATCAAGGAATCGAGATTGATCCCTGATAAAATAAAGGCTATAGAGGACATTATCGTGGTGGACAACGTCAAAGGCCGTAAAAAGGTTAACCAGATGCATAGTGTTACGCCCTGCAATACTACAACGATAGTACGTCCCACAATTCTATATTACGATGATATTATGCTTTGCAGTATTGAATTACGATGATGTTGCACCATGTGCTATTGTATATTGAATTTATCATAAGAGGATTGACATCAGTCCAAGAAAAAGATTATTTGGATTGTGCTAGTTCAAACAAGTAAGGGGAAGCAAGTTAAAAAAAAAAAAAATTCAAGTTTGGCATGTTGGGATAAAATAAGGTCGAAAGTTAATAGCCGATATTTATAGACTAGAGTCATATAAAATACCATATAACCACGATAGTAGGATGTATAAAGTGTATTAAAAGTAAGTAGTTGTTTAAGTAACTTAAAATAATTCTTAATTATTTGGATAATTGATTAATTACCGAATAATAAAATTACATAATTAATAATGAATTTGGGATAAGTTTAAACCTCCACCCTACCCCCTTGTGGCAGCCATATGAGAATTAATTAAGGCGACTCTTGGAGTCATTATATTATGTGGAAAAAATGGGGATGTGTGGTTTGTTAAGATGACTCTTAGAGTCATTATATTATGTGGAAAGAAATGGGGATGTGTGGTTTGGTAGAGTCTTAAAACGCTGAGTCATTCCATTCATTAAAGAATATGCTCAACTATTTCCCAACACTTTCTTAATACAATAAAATCTCATGTATACCTACTAATATTTTGGGGGATATATAATACAATAGCTTATTGTAAAGGTACTCGTAAAAACGGTAGATTTCATGTTTCCAAGTGAAGTAGCCATTGTTACACGAGTGATAGTTTTTCTGGAATGGCTTCGTAAAATTTCCCAAGTCTCAGTTCTTGTTATGATTGGTTTTGTTTGACAAGATTTGAGGAGAATAAGGTAACCAAGTTACGGGTTTTCAGCAAAAGAATTCGTACGAAGTTGTACTACGTAATAACAACGAGATTTGCAACTCCAAGGAAGCCCGATACAATCTTTCTCAAGAGAATCTATTCAAGAATGTTAAGGCTATTCCCTCTTTCCTTTTAGCATGATCCATACGATACAAATGAAATGACAAAATGCACAACTTTCATAAATGACTCTATTCATAGAAGTACTAGAAGTTCCTATGTTCTTGAATTCCCATGTATCTAGTTATTCTATCATCTGTTCATGGATCTTAAAAAAATTATGTAAGTTGTAAAAAAAGTATACTTCATGATATTACTCAAAGGCATAATTGTCTTATGATATTCCAAGAGATTTTATTGACCTACTTCTCTTGCATTGCACTTATGTATATTTACTCATGGCCAAATGACGTTAGATACATGTCCATTAGTATATATATATATGTATATGAGATATGGGATATGGGATATGGGAAAAGGTTATGGTGTTAAATATGCACCACCACCTAATCGGTTTGTATACGTTGATGATTTTACCTACAGTGGCCGAAATGATATGATGGGATGCCCTTAAAGACTTGATGATGTTATAAACACATGTACCTATGCGCATATGCATGACATTATAAGTATTTCATGATTTACAGAGTTATCCAGGCTTACACGTTGAGTCATTTACTTTATATTTCTTCCATGTCTTTTATGTACTTATTTATGTGCCTTACATACTCGATACATTATTTGTACTGGAGTCGTTTTTGCCTAGGGACGCTGCATTTTATGCTTGCAGGTCCTCATAGACAAATCGGGAGTCCTCTAAGTAGGCCATCAGCTCTGCGGAAGATGTTAGTGCACTCCATTTGCTTCGAAGTTGCTTGTTTGGTTAGTTTAATTAACACGCATAATTTTTAGTATGGTGGGGCCCTATCCCCACCTACATGTTAAGTCTGTACTCTTAGAGGCTTGTAGACATATGTCATGTATACAAATGCTTGTATGGCCTCGTCGGCCTATTTTTTGAGTTTACAAATGGTCATGTTGGCTTTATAGGCCTGTATATCACATGCGTAAGTTTTATATCAGGTTGGATCATCCTGTATTGTGTATTACTATATGTTTCTTCTTGTTAGCCCATGACGGTCCATTTGGTCCATTTTCCAATGAAAGTACAATAATAAAGATACATTGTTGGTACTCGGTTAAGTAAGATACCGGGTGCTCGTTGCGGCCCATAGGTTTAGGTCGTGACATATAGCCGCTTTGGCTCGATTCATCTCAAGGTCCTAGGACAAGAGCCATCGATTCTTCTGACTATTGAAGAAGAATAATAACTTCTCATGGACTCCATAGTGCCAACAAGCCTTGGAGGAACTCAAATAGTACCTCTCGAGCCCACCTTTGCTTTACACTATGTAGGCAAACGAACAATTGTACCTATACTTGGTAGTATCCGAGGTGGTAGTAAGTGGAGTCCTTATACGGGAATAAGAAAGTAAGCAATTTCCTATATATTATGTTAGCAAAACTCTAGGTGAGGCTGAAACTAGGTATCCTCACCTAGAAAAATTGGCGCTCGATTTACTAAGTGTCACTAGGAAGCTAAAACCATACTTTCAATGCCACCCTATATATGTTGTAACTAGTTACCCATTAAGGAACATATGCATAAACCCAAACTATCGGGATGATTGGCCAAATGGGCCATGGAAATCAGCTAGTACGATATCGAATATTGACCTCGGACCGCCATCAAATCTCAAATTTGGCAGTCTTCGTGGCCGAGTTTACGATGGCCCTAATACTAGAGGTTGAAAGAGAATTGTTGTTGAACTCGAGGACTTCATAGGGAATTTGGACCCTCTTCACGGATGGTGCCTTGAAAATGAAGGGTTCTAGTCTTGGCATCGTATTGAAGCCACCAACAAAAAATGTAGTTAGACAATCTATTATGACTATAAAACCGACTAACGATGAGGCCGAGTATGAGGCCATTATATTAGGTCTCGAATTGGCTAATAGCCTAGGAGCAGATGTGATTATAGCTAAATGCGACTCCCTCCTTGTGGTGAACCAAGTTAATGGGACGTTCAAAATTAAGGAAGACAGAATGTAAAGTACCTGGATAAACTGTAGGTAAACCTACATCGGTTCAAGGAGTGGACTCTGCAGCATGTACCTTGAGAACAGAACAGCGAGGCTGATGCCCTTGCTAATTTGAGATCATTAGTGAATGACAATGAATTTAACTCAGGGACGGTTGTACAACTCATGAGATCGGTAGTATAAAAAGGTCACACTGAGATAAACTCAATAAGCTTAACCAGGACTAGATAAATATATATGTAGAATACTTGAAGACCAAAAAATTGCCCATCGGATTCTACAGAATCAAGGTTTCCACATGCGAACGTGGCCCGATTTAGCTTATCCAAAGACGGTACCCTATTCAGGAGAACATTCTATGTTCCCCTTGCCATATGTTTAAGAGCGGGAGATACTGAGTATGCTTTGAGGGAAGTCCATGAAAGCACCTATAGAAACCCTATTCAGGAGAACATTCTATGTTCCCCTTGCCATATGTTTAAGAGCGGGAGATACTGAGTATGTTTTGAGGGAAGTCCATGAAGGCACCTATAGAAATTATTAGGACACTGAATCACTAGTCTGAGATGTAATCTGAGTTGGTTACTGCTGGATCGACATGGAAAAGGACGCAAAGGAGTTCATGCAAAAATTTAATGAGTGTTAGATACATGCTCCGATGATTCATCAGCTCGGGGAGATGCTACACTCGGTCTTGTCACCTTGACCATTCATAAAATAGGGAATGGACATTGTAGGTCCCCTACCATCGGCATCCGGTAAGGCTCAATATATATAATTTATGACTGACTATTTCTCTAAATGGGTAAAAACCCAGGTGTTTGAGAAAGTCAAGGAGAAAGAATTTATTGATTTCATATGGGACCACATAATATGCCGGTTTGGAATGCCTGCTGAGATCGTGTGCGACAATGGGAAACAGTTCAACGGCAGCAAAGTGAGCAAGTTTTTCAAGGACCACAAGATCAAAATAGTCTTAGAGACACCCTATCACCCTAGTGGGAATGGGTAAACGGAGTCCATGAACAAAAACATACTCGAAAACCTCAAGAAGAGGTTGATAGACGACAAAGGAATATGAAAAGCAATCTTACATGTAGTCCTATAGGCATATCGTATGACCTCAAAATCCAGTACTGGGTCACCTCGTTTTCATTATTCTACGGTGCCGAAGCTCTATTACCGGTGGAAGTGGGAGAACCAAGTCTTAGTTTCATATATGCCACAAAAGAGACAAATGACGAGGCCATGAGTATGAGCCTGGAACTTTTAGATGAAAGGCATAAGGCTTCCCTCGTCCGATTTGCCGCCCAAAAATAACGGATCGAAAGGGTATTACAATTGGAGAGCCAACCTTCGACACTTCAATGTTGGAGACTTGGTGTTTAGGAAAGCACCAGGAACCCAAAAAAGGGAAGCTAGGGCCAAACCCGGAAGGTCCGTATCAAATTATCGAAATCACCGGAAAAGGATCATACAAACTCGGAGCAATGAACAGTGAGCTACTACCGAACAACTAGAACGTAACTCACTCGTTTCTTTTCTTTATATATTGGACTAACACTTGTAGGTAACCATCAAGGAACGATACAACTTTTAGGTCTGAAAGCACGCTTTGTACTCTTTTCCCTTGAACCATTGTTATCCCGAATAGGTTTTCCGACAAGGTTTTTAACGAGGCAACAGTGGATCGTGCTAACTTAGAATTGAATACCACCTATTAATAGTGTCAAAGAAACATCAATAACGTCCGAGGCTTCTCCAAAGTTTGCCCTTGAATACTGGGGGGGAATCACTCTCGAATATTATTTTAGCAAGGAAAGAAACTTTGTGCTTGAACAAGATAGGCTCGATGGATAGATATACTATAAGGGCCAAAAGGTCAAATAAACCGTGACCACATAGACCAGCCAAGCCATAGAGAAAATCTTGAACACGTTTCAAACTTTGTATATTGCTCATAGAAATGAAAGGAAGTTTCTACATTGCAGATAAATGCTTTGTTGCTATATCTATTCCCTTATGCCATCGAGCCCAAAGGTTGAACGACCTCTATCTGGGTCAAAGGGATCACTCTCACTCGGGGACTATCATCCAAGGCAAGTTTGGAAAGCCTAGGATATCGAAGCCTGGGAGCACAAAGTCTATTAGGCAATTCCCAAACATAGAGGCTACGACCTCCCTATTCGGGGACTGTCATCCTAGTCAAGCCCGGAACGGCTCGGGTATCGAAGCCTGGGGTAGCAAGACAACTTGGCAATACCCGAAATCAAAAGGCTACAACTATTTTACAATGGCTCGAAGACGTCTGAGATGCGTAACCAAAATATAAGGTCTTCAAAATTTCTAAATCAGTTCAAATGCCACCTTCGGCAAAATTATAACCTAAAAAATCCCAAGTAAATACTTCAGGGGAAGCTTCCGGTCATATTGGGCCACCACGGATCTTGAGTGAAATAATATTAAGAACATTCCTTGTTCGAACCTCCGAACAAGACCTAATTATTACGTACTAAGGCATTGAAAATTTTTGAAATAGTAATCTTTACAAAAAGCCGAACGGCCTCAACCAAAACTACAAAAATAAAAGAAAATTTTACAAGGAACCTAAACGGCATGGTCATCACTGGAGCCCGCCTCATTGTCAAGACCATCAGGGTCCTCTTCATTTTTGGATCCACCAGAACCCTCAGAGTCTTTTCCGTCCTCGGGGTATGCCAATTTTTGTCCTCGGCCTCGATCTCCTTAGCATATTTTATCTTTGCTGATAGATCAAAATTTGGGGCATGAACCTCCTCTAGTGCCTCTCTTCGAGACTGCCACTTCACAAATTCAACGTCTTTCAGGCGGTCCTGGGCTGCTTCGGCATCATCTTTGTAATGAGCCACCAATTCATCGGCATCGGCCTAGGTTATTTCAGCCATTGGCCTCTTTAAGCTCCTTAGCGAGGGTATCACGATCGACAATAGCTGATCCCAATTGAGATTGTAGATGCTCGATATTTTGGGACCGGCCCTTAGCTTTCTCCCTCATCACTCAAAGTTGAGTCTCCATCGAGACCAATTATGCCCCGATAGTATCCTTTTCCGATGCTAAGTGATCCATCCTGCCCTTCCACTCTTCGACCTCGACCTTGATTACATCCATCTCGGCCCAGAGTTGATCGAGCCGATCAATCTTCTGTTGCACCTGCGGGTTCTGGTAATTAATTACTGTGTCTAGCTTATCGTCACTAACTTCAAAGATTTTTACATGTTCCACTGGGTCGGTGTGTTCTTTCTAAG
This sequence comes from Nicotiana benthamiana, assembly GCA_034376525.1. Taxonomy (NCBI): domain Eukaryota; kingdom Viridiplantae; phylum Streptophyta; class Magnoliopsida; order Solanales; family Solanaceae; genus Nicotiana; species Nicotiana benthamiana. The sequence goes on along the minus strand of CM067335.1, from coordinate 129,759,297 downwards.
CCGCGTCCAACTTGGATCAAAGGCTCTTAGCCTCTCATTCACGTTGCGCGTTCAGAAATTTGTACATGTTTCTTTTCTCAGCAAGCTCTTTGACTTCAGTCTCGAAGTTGCTCGGGTCATATCGATACTGGAGGAAGTTTTCATGGTGAAACACTGAGGCCTGCAAATATAAGGAGAAATATTAGGATCAATAAGGACTAAAAATGAAAAAAGAAAAAATTTGGTAATAATTTACCCAGTTCAGCGCTCGTTTTGCTTCATTGAATAGGCATAGGGCATTTACTTCATTTATTTTTGTCTGGTCTTCTTCGGTTACCAGCCACCGTAGGTAACTAGAAACCCAACAGGAGCAAAAAGAACACGGACATCCTCCTAGGATCCGAACTCATTGCACGGAACATGTTGACTAGTCTCGAGCTCGAATTAGGCCCACCTTCCGCCGAAGATGAACTTTTCCTCGGTACCTCTAATTTACCTAATCCAATGATATCCTCCGTGGCGATAGAATCCACGCTGTCAATAAAGCTTTGGAGGGGCTCGTCCGCTCTATGGACCCTATCATCGGATCGCTCCTTTGTCGTTCGAGCTTCATCAAACATCGATTTTGTGAACAAAGGCAATCTATGTCTATGACACCGCGAAGGGAAGAATCGACGTCTTGAGGGTTCTCGACCCTCACTACTGCATTGGCCTATTGAACTTAATAGGTAATAGCCTCAGGCATTTCCCCCTTTATTATCGCCCATTCCTCAGTCATAGACAGCTCGTGGGCTAGAAAAAGATCCTCCTCGGGCTTGTCCCTAATCCGTAGGAGTGAGTCTGAGTCAAGCCCTCGGGAGTTGGCATACTCCTTTGGCTGATGCACCAGCCTTCTTCACATTTTCTTTTTCTCTGATCTTAGGAAACTTGACGCCCTCTTTATTTTCTTCTCTTCGGTCTGCCTCGGAGCAAGAGACTCGGAAGACAAGTCCTCACCACCTACTAGAGGCCTAAGCTCGCCGTCCTTAGGCAAACCTGCAAAAGAGAGTGAAGGAAAAAAGGACTTGATAATTAAAGAAGAAGTCTAACACAACCTACTTAGGAAACGAATCTTACCATAGAAACAGGCCTCCCAGCAACCCTTTGAAAGTTTGCACCACGAGCGATTGGAGTTGGGCATCTGTGAAACGATACCTTCGACCGACTCCTTGAGTCGAGGGATAGAATTTGAGACTCGAACAACGACTGCACCACTACGAGTACCAATAAGGAAAAGAGAAGTAAATATTAAATCAACATTCGAGGGAAGGTTCTACTTACGTGACGTATTCCACTTCTCGAGGAATGGCCTACATTCAGTCGGACACAAGTCCAAAGTCCCCACTCGGACAAAATGGCCTTGCCGGTCTCGATCCCGGTCCTTATTGATACTTGAGAATGGGGCTTTATTAGCCCGGCGCACGAGCTTTATCAGCCCCCTTTCAATATTTTGGGATTGTAAAAACGGAATAGGTGATCCACAGTCAACCGACATGAGTCAATTTTGTTCACAAAAAATTGAAGTAGGATCACAATCCTCCATAGTGAAGGATGCATCTGACTAAGGCATACCTCGTATCTCTTGTAGAAATCTATAATGACCGAATCCACTCGTCCCAATGTAAAGGGATAAGTATAAGCACTCAGATATCCCTCGACATGGGTAGTAATGGTCTCCTCGGGGTCGGGGATCACTATGTTTTTATCGACCAGTTGTAGTCTTTTCGAACCATAGGAAGGACCTATTCGGTAATCGAGTAGACGTATCTCAAGACCTCCTCACACCGATCCTATACAGAGGAAGGCTTTTCGACCTTGAAATCGTCATTGATCGAGCATCCCCCAGGGATAACCATTTTCAAGGGGGTTTGGGTGTTGGTTCATCAACGGCCACGCCCGGAGCAGTCTTCTCGACCTTAGTGGTCAGCCACGAAGTGAAGGAACTTCTTTATGGGTAACGGATTTGGAAGTCTTTTCCATTCCTTTAGAAAGTAAAAATGGAGAAAATTAAGAAAAGATGAAGAAAGAAAGAAAGTTGAAGGATTTGACTTGTTGGTTTGACTAGGAGGTGGGTAAAAGTTCTTGCAAAATACTGAAGGACTTTAAGTACCAGAGGTAAAAACGCCATAAATGTATTGAAATCTTGAAGGTACGAAGTTAGAAGATTTGGTGTAAAGTGAAAAGTGAAAGAAGGAAGGGGTATTTATAAGAGTTCAACAACATTTCACATCTAGGGACAGCCGATCGACAACTGACATGCATTTAACGCCATTATGACATGACCAACGCGACATTTCGGATGTTTTGTCATTTCTTTCATGACCTATCGAAGTAGTAATCGGAAGCTCATGTCGTTTCTCGTCATTTACTCTCTGAGAAACGAGGGGACTATCTGTATACGGGTAAAGCCAGACTCGTGGTACAGCCCGGTCCCTGACATGATAACCAAGCTCGAGACATGATAACAAGGGGCTGAAACTGAGGCAAAGGTCTCATTGATTCGGAGTCCGGGGCCATGACTCTAAACCTCGAGAGTATCGAGGTTATGGTTCGGGATTGGTCATATCCTTTAATGAATTCGAAAAACGTTGTCAAGTAATCAAGCACGGCCAATAGAAGGCAGTGATATCCGTGACTGGCAAGAATTACAATGAGGATCTCGGCACGTATCGATAGGAAACCGACAATCAGTTGATCTGAATATTTTTACCTTTTATAAGTGTTGTACCTATTGTGGGGCTGTCCTACTATATAAAAGGGATTTGATGATACATAACCTACATTGTAATATGCATTTTAAGGCAATATATTATTATTTTCTCTGTTATTAACTCTATTTTCTTGTTCATCACTGTTGGTCATTGCAAGCTCGGATCGAGGGTGAATATTTCACTAAGGCTAAAGTCATCCTCTTTGCGTGGTTTGAATTCATTTTATATTTTACTTGTTCATTCTAATTCAGTTTACTACTTTGCATTAAATTAATTTGCGTATCCTTAAAATCACTTACAAATTCAATTATTATCTGATTTTGAGGTTAAACAATTATACTAAATCCCCTATGTTTAGGAAGATCATTCCAAGAACCTCATATCTTTTTTTTTTTATGTTTTAATGACTAGCTTGGATTTGTTAATATTAATTCGGGGGTAAAGGTTCTTATAAAAATGTTTATGTTATAAAATAATACAAGAACAAGAACAATATTGCAGAGAAAGTAGGGAAAGGAGAATTCTTATTGATATTTTTGGGATGGATTTACAATGGGGTAAGACCCCTCTATTTATAGGAAGAGAAATGACTTAGCCTCAAAGTAAAACTCTTCTATAAGATAGACATTCACTCTAATTAGAATTCTATTCTTAACACTCCCCCTTGAATGTCTACTCAATAGATAATGTGCCTCGTTAAAACCTTAACTAAAATAAAACCCAATGGGAAAAAAATTATAGAAAAGGAAAAAGAGTACACATGTTTAGAAATGCGCCTATTGGTTGCCTCGTTAAAAACCTTGCAAGGAAAACCCAGTGGGACAAAACCTAGTAAGGGAAAAAGAGATCAACGCGTATTAACTCCCCTTGAAAAGAGCATCAACTCACATCCTTGAGCCTTCGCATTCCAATCTTGTTTACCAGCTTCTTGAAGGTTGACGTTGGTAGAGATTTTGTGAAGAAATCAGCCATATTATCACTTGAACGAATCTGTTGCACATTGATATCACCATTATTTTGAAGATCATGTGTGAAAAATAACTTTGGTGAAATATGCTTTGTTCTGTCTCCTTTTATGAATCCTCCCTTCAATTGAGCTATGCATGCTGCATTGTCTTCATACAAAATCGTGGGTAGTTTGTCACATTTCAAACCACATTTGTCTTGAATATGATGTATTATAGACCTCAACCACACACTCTCGACTTGCTTCATGAATAGCGATTATCTCAGCATGATTAGATGAAGTAGCCACAATTTTTTGTTTAGTCGATCGCCAAGATATGGCAGTGCCTCCACAGATAAACACATAACCCGTTTGAGATCGAGCATAACCAACAAGATCAGGACTGCAATTATTGCTATAAAATAAGCCCATATCGGTAGTCCCTTTTACATACCGCAATATATGTTTGATTCCATTCCAATGTCTCCTTGTGGGAACAGAGCTATATCTTGCTAAGACATTAACTGGAAAAGTTATGTCAAGCCTTGTAGTATTTGCAAGATACATTAGTGCGCCAATTGCACTAACATATGGTACTTCAGGACCAAGTAGCTCTTCATTCTTTTCTTGCGGTCGGAATGGATCCTTATTCACATCAAGTGATCGAACAACCATCGGAGTACTTAAAGGATATGCTCCATCCATGTAAAACCGTTTCAATACCTTTTCTATATAGGCAGATTGATGAACAAAAATTCCGTTTGCCAAATATTCAATTTGCAAACCAAGACATAATTTTGTCTTTCCGAGATCTTTCATCTCGAATTCCTTCTTTAAATAATCAATTGCCTTGTGGAGTTCTATGGGAGTTCCAATAAGGTTTATGTCATCGACATATGCGGCAAGTACAACAAATTCCGATGTTGTTTTCTTTATAAAAACACATGGGCAAATAGCATCATTTATATAACCTTCCTTTAATAAATACTCACTAAGACGATTATACACATTCGTCCTGATTGCTTTAGACCATACAAATATCTTTGCAATTTGATTGAAAACATTTCCCGGGACTTTGAATTATGAGTGTTTGGCATTTTGAATCCATCGGGAATTTTCATGTATATCTCATTATCAAGTGAGCCATAAAGATAGGCAGTAACCACATCCATTAAATGCATGTCAAGCTTTTCAAGGACAGCAAAACTAATAAGATAACGGAAAGTTATAGCATCCATTACGGGTGAATATGTCTCTTCATAATCGACACCAGGCCTTTGAGAAAATCCTTGTGCAACAAGGCGTGCCTTATATCTTTGTACCTTGTTTTTCTCATTTCTCTTGCGTACAAAGACCCATCTATAGCCAACAGGCTTAACACCATTAGGTGTTTCAACTATAGGCCCAAAAACTTCACGTTTTGTCAGTGAACTCAATTCTGATTGGATTGCTTCTTGCCATTTTGGCCAATCAAGTCTTTGTCGACATTCTCCAACAGATTGAGGTTCAAGATCCTCACTTTCTTGCATAATGCTAGATGCAACATTATATGCAAAGACATAATCCACCACTATATCCACTCGATTAAAATTTGCCTCAGTATCGATTGGATTTATTTATAGTTCCTTATTTTCTTGAGTCTCGGGCTCAATGGATTCTTCATGAGTCTCAGAATTTATTAAGTCGTGAATTTCCTCATGAGATTCTTTCGTAGTGTCATTTTGATCATTTGCTTTCCTTTTTCTAGGATTTCGATCTTTGGAACCTAATGGCCTGCCACGTTTTAGGCGTGCTTTCGACTCATTAGATATGACACTAGAAGATTGTCCAATAGGGACATCAATACGGATTGGAACATTCTCTGCGGGGATGTGAGATTTTGTTATCCTTTTCAAGTCCGTGAATGCGTCAGGCATTTGATTTGCTATTCTTTGCAAATGGATAATATTTTGCACCTCTTTTTCACAAATAGAGGTATGTGGATCAAGATAAGATAATGATGGATTTTTCCACAAAATTTCCCGTTTGGTTTCATCAACTTCTCCCCCTAATTTTGGGAAAAGTGTCTCATCGAATCGACAGTCTGCAAATCGTGCAGCGAACAAATCCCCTGTCAATGTTTCGAGGTAGCAAATAATGGAGGGCGATTCAAGCCCAACATATATTCCTAACCTTCTTTGCGGACCCATTTTGGTGCGGTATGGCGGTGCTACAGGCACATATACTGCGCATCCAAAAATTCTTAAATGGTGTTATAAACTAAAGTAAAGACAAGAACAATTATGCAAGAACAATAGCAATAGAGAGAAGAGTAGAGAGAGTTCTTCTTATTGAGTTGAGAGGGGTGAATTACAATGGTAGAGAGCACCTCTATTTATAGGGAGGAGGAAGATCTTGCTACCAATAATAGGACTCTAAAATCTCTCTAATTAAATACATTAAAGACATTCACCTTAAATAGAAGTGTAAGAATCTTCTATTTCATAACACTCCCCCTTGAATGTCTATTCAATGATGTGCCTCGTTAAAACCTTAAAACAAAACCCAATGGGAAAAATTAAAGTAAGGAAAGAGTACACATGTTTGAATATGCGCCTATTGGTTGCCTCGTTAAAAACCTTGCAAGGAAAACCCAGTGGGACAAAACCTTGTAAGGGAAAAAGAGTGCAACGCGCATTAACTCCCCCTGATAAGAACATCAATTTATGTCCTTAAGTCTTCGCATCCCGATCTTGTGAACTAGCTTCTTGAAGGTTGACTTTGGTAGAGATTTTGTAAACAAATCAGCCATATTGTCACTTGAACGAATCTGTTGAACATTGATATCACCATTCTTTTGAAGATCATGTGTGAAGAATAACTTTGGTGAAATATGCTTCGTTCTATCTCCCTTTATGAATCCTCCCTTCAATTGAGCTATACATGCTGCATTATCTTCATATAAAGTTGTGGGTAGTTTATCACATTTCAAACCACATTTGTCTTGGATATGATGTATTATCGACCTTAACCACACACACTCCCGACTTGCTTCATGAATAGCAATTATCTCGGCATGATTAGATGAAGTAGCCACAATTGATTGCTTAGTCGATCGCCAAGATATGGCGGTTTCTCCACAGGTAAACACATAACCCGTTTGAGATCGAGCCTTGTGTGGGTCAGACAAATATCCAGCATCAGCATAACCAACAAGATCCGGGCTGCAATTCTTTCCATAAAATAGGCCCAAATCGGTAGTCCCCTTTAGGTACCGCAATATGTGTTTGATCCCATTCCAATGTCTCCTCGTAGGAGCCGAGCTAAATCTTGCTAAGACATTAACTGAAAAAGAAATGTCCGGCCTTGTAGTATTTGCAAGATACATTAATGCGCCAATTGCGCTAAGATATGGTACTTCAGGACCAAGTATCTCTTCATTCCGTTCTTTAGGTCGGAATGGATCTTTGTTCACTTCAAGTGAACGAACAACCATCGGTGTACTTAACGGATGTGCGTCATCCATGTAAAACCGTTTCAGTACCTTTTCTGTATAGGTAGATTGATGAACAAAAATTCCGTTTGCCAAATATTCAATTTGCAAACCAAGACATAGTTTAGTCTTACCGAGATCTTTCATCTCGAATTCATCCTTTAGATAATCAATTGCCTTTTGGAGTTCTTCAGGGGTTCCAATAAGGTTTATGTCATCAACATATACGGCAAGTACAACAAATCCCGATGTTGTTTTCTTTATAAAAACACACGGGCAAATGGCGTCATTTATATAGCCTTCTTTTAACAAGTACTCACTAAGACGATTATACCACATTCGTCCAGATTGCTTTAGACCATACAAGGACCTTTGCAATTTGATTGAAAACATTTCCCGAGATTTGGAATTGTGCGCATTTGGCACCTTGAGTCCTTCGGGAACTCTCATGTATATGTCGTTATCAAGTGAGCCATAAAGATAGGCAGTAACGACATCCATTAAGTGCATGTCCAGCTTCTCATGGACAGCAAAACTTATGAGATAACGAAAGGTTATCGCATCCATTACAGGCGAATATGTCTCTTCATAATCGACACCAGGCCTTTGGGAAAAACCTTGTGCAACAAGTCGTGCTTTGTATCTTTGTACTTCATTTTTCTCATTTCGTTTGCGTACAAAGACCCACTTGTAGCCAACGGGCTTAACACCATTAGGTGTTTCAACTATAGGGCCAAAAACTTCACGTTTTGCCAGCGAATTCAATTCAGATTGAATTGCTACTTGCCATTTTGGCCAATCATGTCTTTCTCGACATTCTTTCACAGATTGAGGTTCGAGATCCTCACATTCTTTCATAATGTTAGATGCTACATTATAAGCAAAGACATTATCTACCACAACATCCACTCGATTAATATTTGCCTCAATATTAATTGGATTTGGGAGTAGTTCCGTATTTTCAAGAGCTTCAGGCTCAATAGATTCTTCGTGAATCTCGGAATTAATCAAATCATGAGCGTCCTCATGTGATTCTTTCATAGTGTCATTTAGATCGTTCTTTTTCCTCTTTCTAGGATTTCGATCTTTGGAACCTAATGGTCTGCCACGCTTCTGGCGTGCATTTGACTCATTGGATATGACACTAGATAATTGTCCAATAGGGACTTCAATACGGATCGGAACATTTTCCGCAGGAATGTGGGATTTCGTTATCCTCTTCAAGTCCGTAAATGCGTCAGGCATTTGATTTGCTATTCTTTGCAAATGGATAATCTTTTGTACCTCTTTCTCACAAGTAGAGGTATGTGGATCAAGATGAGATAATGATTCATTTTTCCACAAAATTTCCCGTTTGGTTTCACAAACTTCTCCCCCTAATTTTGGGAAAAGTGTCTCATCAAATCGGCAGTCTGCAAATCGTGCAGTAAACAGGTCGCCTGTCAATGTTTCAAGGTAGCGAATGATGGAGGGCGAATCAAACCCAACATATATTCCTAACCTTCTTTGCGCACCCATTTTGGTGCGGGATGGCGGTGCTACAGGCACATATACGGCACATCCAAATATCCTTAAATGGGATATATCGGGTTCATGACCCAAAACCAATTGCAACGGAGAATACTTGTGGTAATTCGTCGGCCTGAGACGAATTAGCATTGCTGCATGCAATATGGCATGACCCCACACTGAAGTGGGCAGCCTCGTTCTCATCAGTAATGGCCTTGCAATCAACTGCAAGCGCTTAATTAACGATTCTGCAAGACCGTTTTGAGTGTGAACATGGGCTACAGAATGTTCAACTTTTATCCCGATTGATAAGCAATAATCATTAAATGCTTGGGATGTAAACTCAGCAGCATTATCCAGTCTAATGGACTTGATTGGATTATCTGGAAAGTGTGCTCGTAGCCGAATGATTTGTGCCATTAACTTCGCAAACGCCAGGTTGCGAGATGACAACAGGCACACATGAGACCATCTACAGGATGCGTATATCAAGACCATGAAATACCTAAACGACCCACTAGGTGGGTGAATAGGTCCATAAATGTCCCCTTGTATACGTTCCAGAAACTGGGGTGACTCAGTCCCAACCTTTGTTGGGGATGGTCTGATAATCAGCTTGCCTTGATAACACGAAGTGCAAGGATATTCATTACTTGAGAGAATTTTGAAATTCTTTAACGGATGCCCATATGAGCTTTCTATAATCCGTCTCATCATGGTTTATCCTGGGTGACCCAGTCGATCATGCCAAAGTACAAATGTATTGGACTCAGTATTCTTTAGATTTACTGTTGAATGTGCCTCAATTGCACTAATTCTTGTCCAATACAGGCCACAAGATAAAGACGGGAATTTCTCAATAACCCTCTTTTGGCCGGAGACATTCTTTGAAGTGAGGACGAGATATTCAAGATTATCTTCATCCATTGTCTCAATATTGTAGCCATTCCGGCGTACATCTTTAAAGCTCAACAAGTTTCTCATAGACTTGGAGGAGAACATTGCATTCTCTATGATAAACATCGTGCCCTTGGGCAGAGTTACAATAGCTCTTCCGGAGCCTTCAATCAATTTACTACTTCCAGAGATTGTAGTAATGTTTGCCTTACACATATTCAGTTGAGAGAAATACTTCCTTTCTTTGAGTATTGTATGTGTAGTACATGAATCAACTAGGCAAATACTTTTACAGTTGGATGTTGATCCAAGTTCGCTTTGTGAGATATCCATTTTGCTTTCCCATAGTTTGACATACAAAAAAGGAGATACACGAACATAAGAATAAACAAGTTCAATCCTTTTGTGTCACATAATATTTTCAAAATCTGCTACTAACAGTTGACTAACAAAATCAGATATGTTGTCCATAATCAATTACTATGCAGTTTGAAAATTTCAGCGTTTTTCATAAGACAATCGATTATTAAACACACAATCGATTGTTGGAACATAGACAATCGATTGTTAAACACACACAATCGATTATTTGTTATTTTTGAGACTTCAGATCACACTGTTTAAGACAATCGATTGTTCGATATAGACAATCGATTGTGGATGATTTTTGAAAAATTCCGGACCTCACTGTGTCTGACAATCGATTGTCAAATATAGACAATCGATTGTTGATCATTTTTGAAAAATTCCAGGCCACTATTTTTAAAGACAATCGATTGTTGATCATTGACAATCGATTGTTTTGCAGTTTTATGCGAAACGTGAGATAACCGACTAGTTTTTCAGGCTAGTCGATTACCTCTACTGGAAAATAAAGATTTTATTGATATTTGAGCATATTGAAAACATTCTAATGAACTACCACAAACATCACATCATGAACTAACTAATAAGAGCTAATGCTAATGACTATTAATTTATTCATTGACTAATACAAGTAGAATCAAACAGCTCCATCTTCTTTCATCACGGTTCCATCACCGATTAGGTGGTCTATCTTTCCCTCGGGTTGCTCAAAGAAGTCTGCCACATCCAGGTGGGTGAAGTCAAAGTTGTCGTCAGAGACAAAATTTGTTTCAGGGCGTTTTCTCATTCGAGATGCTTGATAAAGGTCAACCAAGTGTCTTGGTATTCGGCAAGTCCTAGACCAGTGCCCGTTTCCACCGCAACGATAACATATAGTTTCTGAACTATTTGCCTTAGGATCTTCGGGGTCCCGTTTCTGCTTTCGGTGGTTATCTCTCTTTGGGGGGTGACGGACTTCTTTGGAATTTCTTCCTTGTCCACGTCCTTGGCTTTGACCCCGTTTATGACCATGACCACGGTCCTTTTCATGTTTGGCATAGTGAGAGTGCACCATATCTGCTTCAGGCAGTGGTGTAGACCCAGTTGGTCTATTTTCGTGATTTCTCATGAGCAGTTCATTATTTTGCTCAGCCACTAGTAAGAGAGAAATCAGTTCAGAGTACTTCGTAAAGCCCTTTTCTCTGTACTGTTGTTGCAGTACCATATTGGAGGCATGAAACGTTGTAAATGTTTTCTCAAGCATATCGTAATCGGAGATGTTATCTCCACATAGCTTCAGTTTAGAAGTAATTCTGAACTTTGCAGAATTATATTCAGAAACGGACTTAAAGTCCTGTAGCCTCAGATGGGCCCAATCATATCGTGCTTGTGGCAGAGTGACTAACTTCAGGTTGTCATATCTCTCCTTTAAGCCGTTCCACAAAACGAGTGGATCCTTGACGGTGAGATATTCAATCTTCAAACCTTCGTCAAGGTGGTGGCGCAAGAAAATCAAGGCCTTCGCACAATCTTGGGTGGATGCTTTTTCTTTATCTTTGAGGGTGTCTCCGAGACCCATAGCATCTAGGTGGATTTCAGCATCCAACACCCATGTCATATAGTTCTTGCCCGAAATTTCAAGGGCAACGAACTTTCTTTTCATAATGTCAGACATACTCGAAAATTAAATTAGGAAGAGGGAAAATACCTTGGATTTTCGAGAATGGTACTTGAGACGGTAGAGTCTCGTGCTGATAACGTGTTATAAACTAAAGTAAAGACAAGAACAATTATGCAAGAACAATAGCAATAGAGAGAAGAGTAGAGAGAGTTCTTCTTATTGAGTTGAGAGGGGTGAATTACAATGGTAGAGAGCACCTCTATTTATAGGGAGGAGGAAGATCTTGCTACCAATAATAGGACTCTAAAATCTCTCTAATTAAATACATTAAAGACATTCACCTTAAATAGAAGTGTAAGAATCTTCTATTTCATAACAAATGGGATATATTAGGTTCATGACCCAAAACTAATTGCAACGAGGAATATTTGTGATAATTCGTCGGTCTGAGACGAACTAGCATTGCTGCATGCAAAATGGCGTCACCCCAAACCGAAGTGGGCAGCCTCGTTTTCATGAGTAATGGTCTTGCAATCAACTGCAGACGTTTAATTAAAGATTCTGCAAGACCATTTTGAGTGTGAACATGAGCTACAGGATGTTCCACTTTTATCCCAATTGATAAGCAATAATCATTAAATGCTTGAGATGAAAACTCAGCAGCATTATCTTGTCTAATAGACTTGATTGGATTATCAGGAAATTGTGCTCGTAATCGAATTATTTGTGCCATTAATTTTGCAAACGCAAGGTTGCGTGATGACAATAGGCACACATGAGACCATCTAGAGGATGCGTCTATTAAGACCATAAAATATCTAAAGGACCCACTAGGTGGGTGAATAGGTCCACAAATATCCCCTTGTATACGTTCCAAAAACGTAGGTGACTCAGTTCCAACCTTTGTTGGTGATGGTCTAATAATTAACTTGCCTTGATAACAAGAAGTGCAAGAAAATTCATTATTTAAAAGAATCTTTAAATTCTTTAATGGATGCCCATATGAGTTTTCTATAATCCGTCTCATCATAATTGATCCAAGATCGATCATGCCAAAGTACAAAAGTATTGGAATCAATAACCTTTTGGTTTACTGTGGAATGTGCCTCAATGGCACTAATTTTTGTCCAATACAGGCCACAAGATAAAGATGGGAACTTCTCAATCACCCTCTTTTGGCCAGAGACATTCTTTGTAATGATGAAGTACTCAAGATTATTCTCATCTATTGTCTCAATATGATATCCATTTTGACGGATATCTTTAAAACTCAACAAGTTTCTCTTGGACTTGGAGCAGAACATTGCATTCTCTATGATAAATATTATTCCTTTAGGCAGAGTTATAGTTGCTCTTCCGAAGCCTTCAATCAATTTACTACTACCAGAAATTGTAGTAACATCTGCCTTACACATACTTAAATGAGAGAAATATTTCTTCTCTTTGAATATCGTATGTGTGGTACATGAATCAATTAAACAAATATTTTTACAGTTGGACGTTGATCCAAGTTTGCTTTGTGAGATATCCATATTTGCTTCCCATGGTTTGACATACAAAAGAAATATACGAAAAATGAGAATAAACAAATTTAATCCGTTGCTTCATAATTAAACAATATTTTCAAAATCTGCTGAGGTTAATCGATTAACTTAGGGAACGGTCATTAGGTTAGTCGATTAACTAAATCTGATAGTCGACTAACATGCCTTGCGGAAAAAGTCCAGTTTAATAAGAAATATAAGATAATCGATTATCTGATATGTTAATCGATTAACTTAGGCAACGGTCATTAGGTTAGTCGATTAACTAAATCTGATAGTCGACTAACATGCCTTGCGGAAAAAGTCCAGTTTAATACGAAATATTAAATAGTCGACTATCTGACATGTTAGTCGATTAACTTTACTGAAAAAAATATCTTTGAAAATTAAGCATACTGAAGCATTCTAAAGAACGAATACTAACACTATTCCATAAATTAAATAATACGAGTTGATACTAATGACTATTAGTTTATTCACTAACTAATACAAATAAGTAAAATAAAATCAAACAACTCAATCTTCCTTAATCACAGATCCATCACCGATTAGGTGGTCTATTTTCCCCTCAGGGTGCTCAAAGAAGTCTGCCACATCCAAGTGGGTGATGTCAAAATTATTGTTAGAGACAAAATTTGTTTCAGGGCCTTTACTCTTTAGAGATGCTTGATAAAGCTCAACCAAATGTCTTGGTACACGGCAAATTCTTGAGCAGTGCCCTTTTCCACCGCAACGATAACATATAGTTTCTGAACTATTTGCTTTTGGATCCTCATAATTCCGTTTCCACTTTTGGTGGTTATATCTCTTTGTGGGGTGACTGACACCAGGAAAATTTCTTCCTTGTCCACGGCCATGACCCCGATTACGACCACGACCATGATTAAAGCCATAGCCTTTTCCATGCTTAGCATAATGGGAATACACCTTATCTGCTTCAGGCAATGGTGTAGACCCAGTGGGTCGATTTTCGTGATTTCTCATGAGCAGGTCATTGTTTCGCTCAGCCACAAGGAGAAGAGAAATTAGCTCAGAGTACTTTTTGAAACCTTTCTTTCTGTACTGTTGTTGCAGAACCATATTGGAGGCATGAAACGTTATAAACGTTTTTTTCAAGCATCATAATCAGTGATATTATCTCCACAGAGTTTCAATTTAGAAGTAATTCTAAACATTGCAGAATTATATTCAGAAACAGACTTAAAGTCTTGGAGCCTCATATGAGCCCAATCATATCGTGCTTGTGGCAGAGTGACAAACTTTAAGTTGTCATATGTCTCCTTTAAGCCATTCCACAAGATAAGTGGATCTTTGACTGTGAGATATTCAATTTTCAAACCTTCATCAAGGTGATGGCGCAAGAAAATCAAGGCCTTAGCACAGTCTTGGGTGGATGCATTATATCTGTCTTTAATGGCGTCTCCAAGACCCATTGCATCCAAATGGATTTCAGCATCTAACACCCATGTCATGTAGTTCTTGCCCGAAATTTCAAGGGCAACGAACTTTCTTTTCATAATGTCAGACATAATTAAAACGAAGTTAGGAGGAGAAAAGAAAAAAAAAATACCTTAATTTTCTCAAAGAGATTCTTGAGATAGTAGAGCTTCGTGCTGATAACGTGTTATAAAATAATACAAGAACAAGAACAATATTGCAGAGAAAGTAGGGAGAGGAGAATTCTTATTGATATTTTTGGGATGGATTTACAATGGGGTAAGACCCCTCTATTTATAGGAAGAGAAATGACTTAGCCTCAAAGTAAAACTCTTCTATAAGATAGACATTCACTCTAATTAGAATTCTATTCTTAACAGTTTAGTTATTTTCACCTAAAATTTTCAATTTTCTAGAAGAAGATAGATGTTAACACAACATAAATATGAGAGAGAGAAACCAGTTAAGCGTTTTTGGTCATTGTATTCCGATCCAAAACCAAGAATATCAATTAGGCGGACATAAAAATGATAATTTTTTTGAATGGGGAATAGTATTTGGAGTTATGTTTGAACGTGTATTTTACTTGAAAAAATGATACAATTTTATGAATGGAGGAAAAGTTTTTCAGAAAATTTTGAAAAAGTAGCCAAAACCACTTTTTGATTTTTGAAAAACTTATTTTTTCTAAAAAAATCAAAAACTTGCAAAATTATATGGACAATCACATTTTAAAAAAAAATTATGTACAGATGGGGGCCTAGTCTCTATGTTTTATGTCTTATTAGAACTGGGTTGTAACTACATTTTATATCCTCCTAGCTTAACAGCTTAATAGACTTTAAAAAAATAGAAGAAAACCGTTCCTTTGAATTATTAAATTTGTTTGTATTTATGTATATTTCAATTCAAAATCAACTAAGTAATCCAAAAAGCTCCCAAATTTGTTAGCAAGTTAAACTGATTGGAACCCCAAAAAAAAAATCTGATGGATTATTCTTAAGACAACGAGGACCACAAATTAAAAGAAAAACATAAGTAAGATTCTTTTCCACGATAATATCATTATTCTTGTTCTCTAGGCATTAAGTTATCATCATTGTTGGTGAATTATGAAAATTGGTATTTAAACTAGTCTATTCTATAAGCTAAACTCTTAAGAAAAATGCAGATGTCATTCCACATTACGTACTCATAGCACAACCTGACATCTACATAAGACCAAAATCATATCACTCACCGTCAGGTTTTTGACACAACAAAAACAAGCATCTCGTTTTATATATATATACGAATTAAAATTACAGAGTTATCAATTATAATAAAATAATTAAAAGAAAAGGATGCCATATAAAATGAAACTTAGTAAATATTAAAAAGTTCAAAATAAAACAACGAGGACGGTCCACAGGTCCAGTGCAAGCTAGTTAGAAGAATTGGCCCATGAACAGAACTATTGAAACCAATTCATTCAAAAGCCCAATAGTTCGGGAAAAATTAAGAATTAGCATGATTTACCACTGCTAATTATTTAAAATATAATTTCAAACTTAATCAAAAGTTAATTATTTTTCACATGAAAAAAAATATAGAAAAAGTACCTTTATTTAAATCTTTGAAAAATTCTAGCATAATATTTTCGAGTTGGAATTTTTACATATGAAATTCCAGCATAATCTATTACAATTTGTAAATATAATATGCTACAGTTTTATATACAGTAGTTTAAGATAATAATATTTTGTTCAGATTTTTTTGCATTAGATAGTAGCTAGTTCTCATGTACTTTGCAGCTGGCTATTTTTGCAAATATTAAGTCAGAAAATTGGCCAATTCATGCTATTTTAACCATTAACTGTTATTGTTAAGCCCGTCTCGAACTACCGTCACCATTTGGCAATTATAGCTAATTCTTTTGATTCTCGGTCACTTCTCTTCTTCAGTCTTTCACCCGAAAAACTTACCTCTTCCCTTCGATCTCAAAAGCTTTCAGTATTTCGCCGGTGAAATTACCTCTCTCTTCTCCCAAATCTGTGAGTGAATAACAATTTTGCCCTTGAAGCTCGTTTTCTCTTCATTTTTCAATGTTGCATTTTTTTTTCACCTCCTTTGCTACTTCTATAATCATAATTTCACATTTAATTAATTGCGTTTTTTATTATTGTTGTTGTTGTGAGAATTATTTAATGTGTCATGATTCTTGTTAATGATACTGTGATTACAATTGATATTTTTGTTTTTTCAAAATGCTTGAACCTGTGTAGTTGATTTTAGAATTCAGTAGGTAAAAATTAATCCTCTAGAAAATTTGGGGTTTGATTATGGAATTTAATGGACAAACTAAAACTGGAAATGTTTATTTCATTAAATAGGGATAGAATGAACAAAGGGAGAATACAGGAAATAGGATGATAGAACTAGATAGCAGAGTACTTGAATGTTACGTACATACATAATTACTTCCTCTTATCCATTGTTATGTGAGTAATGTGACACTGTTTCCTTGTTCGATATATATTTTTGTATAACCGTGGTGCCCGGGTCAGCTTGCGTGTAGCTTAACTAATTGCCCGAGTGCCCGCTGCTTCCCACAAGCAACAAGTATAAGGTTCTGTTTACCAAGGCTTTAACGGTTGAGAAGAAATCATCTAGTATTTTTTGTCTCCGTTGAGATTTGATCCTTTGGATACGTAATTTTTTACCCTCGCTAAAATTATTCACTCTTTAGTGCTTAAATGCTTATTTTAGGTTTAATATTGTTGTTTTGACTATGTTTGGCTCTTTTACTTATTTTACCTTAAAAATTAAAACCACAAAAAATATTTTCTTTTATTTGAGTTGCTTGATTTCTTTTTAGCTATTTATGATCTATCTTGCTTTAGATTAATTGAAAAGTAAAAAAAAATGTTACATGTTTACTTTCCAAGTTTTGTTTCCCTTTGCAAAAGGAAAAGAAATCCAAAAAAAATAGATGTCTTCCTATTAATTAAGTTTCAATAAATGAGTATTTTTCATTAGTAGACAAGAGGGGTTGCTCTGATGGTAAGCAACTCCCACTTCCAACCGAGAGGTTATGAGTTCGAGTCACCCCAAGAGCAAGGTGGGAAGTTCTTGGAGGGAAGGATGCCGGGGGTCTATTTGGAAACAGCCTCTCTACCCAAGGGTAGGGGTAAGGTCTACGTACACACTACCCTTCCCAGACCCCACTAAGTGGGATTATACTGGGTTGTTGTTGTTGTTGTTGAGTATTTTTCATCAGTATCTTTCTTATATTTTTCCCTGTATGAAAGTGAGTGGCAAAAATAATAATAACTGAATTGTTATGAAATAATATAAGAACAAGAGCAATAGAGAGAAGAATAGAGAGAGTTCTTCTTATTGATACTTAGAGAATGTTAGGAGTGATTTACAATGGTAGAAGACCCCTTTATTTATAGGGAGGTAGTGACTTAGCTACCAAGAATAAAACTCTAGAATCTCTCTAATTATAGACATTTACCTTAAATAGAAGTCTATTTATAACACTCCCCCTTGAATGTCTATTCAACAATGTGCCTCGTTAAAACCTTAAAACCAAAACCCGATGGGAAAAATTAAAGAAAGGAAAAAGAGTACACATGTTTGAATATGCGCCTATTGGTTGCCTCGTTGAAAACCTCGCAAGGAAAACCCAGTGGGACAAAACCTTGTAAGGGAAAAAGAGTGCAACGCGCATTAACTCCCCCTAATGAGTACATCAATTTATATCCTTGAGCATTTGCATTCCAATCTTGTGCATCATCTTCAAAACGATCTTTGATAGAGATTTGATAAATAAATCAACCATATTGACTTGAATAAATATTCCGCACCTTGAAATCATCATTCTTGATAGATATGAACATCTTCATATAATGTCGTGGAATAACTCTTCAATATCTCCATAGATGCATTCTCAATGCCATCATGCTTATAGTTATAGCAAGATTCATATGTACACAAATTGTACTAAGGATGTGGTACTTCAGGACCAAGAATTGCATATGCTTCAAGCAACTTAAATCTTTCAAGTTAAGTCATATAAGCCATATAATAGACTTTAGATGCATATCAAGTTTTCCATGTCATGCTTAGATAAATAAGATATCGAAAACTGATTATACATACCTTTGACTTTATACTTTCAAGCATTTGAACTATAGGTTCAAAACTACATGTCTTTCATATGGAATCAATTCTTCTTGAATTGTATCTCTTCCATTTAGTTACTTTCTTTGGGTCAGCAAATGCGTATAACATGCTTTGCAATATGTTGCAATTGAATTATCCCTTTTATGAACTTCAGGTTCATATCATGATATTCGGGGATATACATATACAAATGATAATTCATCCCATGTAACCTTTTCTCAAGTGTTTATCATGTCTCCCCCTCATGTTAGAAAAGCTAACTTGTCTCCTCAACTTTGGGAAATCATCTTTGTGCATTATTATGTTAATATACACGGCACATTAATAATAAGATGAAATTATTTGGTTCCTGACCCTGAACCACTTGTGAGGGGAGAATATAATATACTATCGTATACAACGTATATCAAACTGATATATATAACTTTGTTCTCATAAGAAACAGTTTAGCTATTAAGTGGAAGCACTCAATAATTATCTTGCTAAACCAACTTTGATATAAACCAACTTATCAAGATGAACTATCTTGAGTAGAGAATCTGGAAATTATGCTCGAAGTTAGATTACTGAGCAATTTACCTCGCAAGCACCGGCCAGGCTGCGGGTTAATAACAATTGCGCATGTAACCATATCATAGATGCATCATATGTGGTATACATGGCAGGTGAATGGGCCCATATTCACCTTTGATATTTCCAGAATTTATGGGCTTCAACCCGAACTCTTTAGTTGGTCAGTTAATTAATGAGAACAAGTGATACAAGAGAATTCGTAAAGAACTTTCTAGTTCTTTAATATTCACCTATGTGAATTTGCACATCATACTCAAAATGAGATGGCTAATACGAATGCTAACTGAACAAATTATCAATATTGGTAAACTTCAAATTTACACCATGACATGTGCACTTAATAAACTTCAGGTTTATTATGACATGGGTTTTTATACCAATAGATATCCACTTTATTGTGGCATTCTTTCGTTTGTGTAGTACAAACTGGAGAACAAAGCGGGTAGCTTTTCATATGCAAATTACCCTGCTACAAGTTGTAGTAATAGGAGATATCAAAGCCTTCCTTTATTTATAGTCTCAATATAATCAATCGCTTTCGCGTGTACTTTGGAAACTGAATAAGTTTCTTTGAGACTTGCTACAGCACAATACTCAATTGTGTTTCTCCAACATGGTAATAATTGGCTCTTCTAGAGCTCTCAATTAATTTTGTACTACCACAGATTCATCAACATCCATGTGGTGAATATCTTTTTTAAAGAGAAAGTTATACCATTATGGTCATGTCAAACTTATATCCAAGATATGTTTCTTGCATTATCGTTGTCCTTTAATAGTCATATTTCCAAAATACTTTGGCGTACAATAGGTACGTGACCAACGATCATTCATGCAATATATCATCTCAAACCTCCTTCTAGGGGTGAGTGTGGTATCATCTCAAACCTCCTTCTAGGGGTGAGTGTGGTATATTTAATACCAATTTCATGTTCATATTCTTCCAATAATGAATATGTATTCGTGAATCAGATGTTGTCACATTCACTTCGGGGATATGTGATTTTGTTATCCTTTTCAAATCTATAAATGCGTCAGGCATTTGATTTGTTATTCTTTGCAAATGGATAATCTTTTGTGCCTCTTTCACAAATAGAGGTATGTGGATCTGCTGATGTCATTGACTAAAATAAATCAGATAGTCGATTATATGTTTTCCATAATCGATAACTATGCAGTTTGAAAATTTCAGTTTAAGCATTTTCATAAAACAATCGATTGTTAAACACACACAATCGATTGTTGAGCATTGACAATCGATTGTTAAACATAGACAATCGATTGTTGACAATTTTTGAAAAATTCCAGATCACACTGTTTTAAGACAATCGATTGTTAAATATAGACAATCGATTGTTGGCTATTTTGAAAAATTCCAGAGCACACTGTCTTAAGACAATCGATTGTTAAGCATAGACAATCGATTGTTAAACATTGACAATCGATTGTTGACTGTTTTTGAAAAATTCCAGAATACACTGTCTAATGACAATCGATTGTTAGACATAGACAATCGATTGTGGATGATTTTTGAAAAATTCCAGATCACACTGTTTTAAAGACAATCGATTGTTGATCATTGACAATCGATTGTTTTGCAGTTTTTATGCGAAATATGAGATAACCGACTAGTTTTTCAGGTTAGTCGATTACCTCTACTGGAAAGTAAAAATATTATTGATATTTGAGCATATTGATACATTCTAAAGAACTAATACTAACATTATATCATGAACTAACTAATACGAGCTAATACTAATGGCTATTAGTTTATTCATTCACTAATACAAACAAGTAAAATAAAATCAAATAGCTCCATCTTCTTTCATCACGGATCCATCACCGATTAGGTGGTCTATCTTCCCCTCGGGTTGCTCAAAGAAGTCTGTCACATCCAAGTGGGTGATGTCAAAGTTGTCGTCAGAGACAAAATTCGTTTCAGGGCGTTTACTCTTTCGAGATGCTTGATAAAGGTCAACCAAATGTCATGGTATACGGCAAGCCTTTGACCAGTGCCCGTTTCCACCGCAACGATAATATATAGTTTATAAACTATTTTCTTTTGGGTTCTTATCGTATCGTGCTTGTGGCAGAGTGACCAACTTCAGGTTGTCATATCTCTTCTTTAAGCCATTCCACAAGATAGGTGGATCCTTGACGGTGAGATATTCAATCTTCAAACCTTCATCAAGGTGATGGCGCAAGAAAATCAAGGCCTTCGCACATTCTTGGGTGGATGCTTTTTCTCTATCTTTGATGGTGTCTCCGAGACCCATAGCATCTAAGTGGATTTCAGCATCCAACACCCATGTCATATAGTTCTTGCCCGAAATTTCAAGGGCAACGAACTTTCTTTTCGTAATGGAGATATGGTATAAGTAAATAAGTTAATGACGTGTTGATTTTCATCATTTTTAACATGTGTGCAAAAACGATGCATGATCGCATAAGAATATGTAAACAATATGTATACTTAAAATTACTGTCATATTGCAGGAACGTTTATACTTATAGAGACGCGTTAATAATTTGAACTAGTAAATAAGCAATGTTACATTGACTGATGAACTAAAACTATATATCATATAACATGGTGTACAGATTAGCAACACTTATTGTACACCTATTATTGTACATAACTGTTTACTAGTTGATGTTTAAAAACAAAACAGACAAAGTAGTGATTAATATGTCGCAGACATTCATACTTTTCGAGTATAAAAAGGTAGCTATGTAACATTTATAATTAATGGTAAATTAGAACACTCTATTGTAGTAACAGAATGAACCGATGTTAAAATAAGCTGACTAGAATCTAAAATTGTGTCAAATAATTTTAATACGGACGTTTTGAAATCTTGCATTGGGTACAGAATATCTAAACCACATATAAATTAAATAACAACATCATTGAACAATGAATTAAAGATTATGTGTTTAGGGGGAGAAAAAATACCTTAATTTTCTCAAAGAGATTCTTGAGATAGTAGAGCTTCGTGCTGATAACGTGTTATGAAATAATATAAGAACAAGAGCAATAGAGAGAAGAATAGAGAGAGTTCTTCTTATTGATACTTAGAGAATGTTAGGAGTGATTTACAATGGTAGAAGACCCCTTTATTTATAGGGAGGTAGTGACTTAGCTACCAAGAATAAAACTCTAGAATCTCTCTAATTATAGACATTCACCTTAAATAGAAGTCTATTTATAACATGAATAACACTATAAGGCCAACTATTTAGATATTTGAGCACAAACAATTGGGTCAGTGGGGTTCCACTTTGAGGTTGTCTGGTCTTACCTTGGTTTTCCATTCGGTGGTTCCTCTGTGTTAATTTTGATCGTATGTCAATCGGCGGCTCTCAGATCTGTTCCATTTTTGCTTAGAGGTCCTTGTATATTTTTATAGCTTCCAAGGAAATGTGATTTTGCTACTCTAAGGTCCATTCTTAACTTGATCTTTTAAATTAAGTAGTTTCTGTTCTATTGTATTTCAAATCTTGCTTTAGTTAATCTTTGTGGCTATTTTGTTGTATGTGATTCGTTAGTCGAACTAGTACGTACATTGAATAGTTTTGTCGAATCTGATCCTAAATTCTTGAATGGAGATTTGAGCAGAATACATGCTGTTAAGAGTTGGAGTATAGGCCATATCATGTTTGTCTTATTTTTCTTTGTTATTTG
This sequence comes from Nicotiana benthamiana, assembly GCA_034376525.1. Taxonomy (NCBI): domain Eukaryota; kingdom Viridiplantae; phylum Streptophyta; class Magnoliopsida; order Solanales; family Solanaceae; genus Nicotiana; species Nicotiana benthamiana. The sequence continues at coordinate 129,736,369 of CM067335.1, read as the reverse complement.
GGCTTAATTACTCATGTTTGCTGCATTTCCATAGATTGTTATCTGCTAATTGCTTTTTTTATTTATAAGAATCTGCTAATTGTTCTTTTGTTACATTACTGGATCGCACATGTAGCTGGATAGGTTTGAAAGTTTTTAAAAGAGAAGAAGCAAGTGTTTGACATAAGTCATGAGTGCTGGCTATTAAATGAAAGTAACATTAGGTTTAACATGTTGTATTTCTTTACTTTAATTGTTTAAAATCTCTATGAGCATGTACTAGGCCATCACACATGGTTAGGCAAATCTAGGACGTGATGCATGACTGTATTGGATAAGGTGAAAGGTTGTCGCCTAGTTAATTATTTTTGCTTGGGGAATGTAAACGAAGGTCTATGGTTATGTTCACGATACTAATGAATTGTCTTTTCTTGTTTTATTTCCATCTTCCTGAGCTGATAATCTATGGATAGAGGTAAGGTCTGCATACACACTACCCACTCCAAACCCTACTTAGTGGGACTTTACTGGGTCGTTGTTGTTGTTGAATGTAAACAAAGGCCAAGGGCGAACAACTTCAAGGAAGTGTAGTGTAGGATAGTTTAGATTTATTTTTATTCTTTTTCCTTCTTTTATTAGGTGAGAACAATCTTATATCTTTTTATTTGTGTAATTTTGTTTGTGTGGTCTCAGTATTCTTTAAAACCAACTTGATCAAGTATGCAACTATTATTTTTGCGAGACTTGGGGAATGTTTTCTCCCCGAGGAAAATGAACCTCCTTAACTAGAATTTTCTGCTTGCATACAAGTTTTGTGTTTTTAGGGGAAAATTATATTTTTAAATGGTACCGAAATCTAATGTCAGGTGGCAACTCTGGAAAAATCTCTTTCAACACAATTTTTGTCACTTTCACTACTGAAAACTCTTTATTCTCAATAATACTATCATCTCCATAAAGAAGTAAAAAGGGGTGTGACCGAACTTGAGACCTCATGCTTCTCAACCCACTTCATTGACCATCATGTCACACTCTTGGGTGCAAATGTAAGCAAACAAGATACACTTGTGACGCTTAAGATATTTTGAATACCGTTGACCAGTGGTACCTTTCTATATTAGGAAATAATTAACTTTAGATTTCCTATTTTACCTTTAATAGCATGCTTTTATAGCCACCGTAATGTGAAGGCAGGTTTAATACTACGCGTGTAAAAAGTTTTTCATTTTTTCTTAAACTCTATGTCTAGTCAAACTCCGACACACAAATTAGAACAATGGAGCAATTATCTGATCTAGGGACATGGATCTTCAGTTCACATCCTTTTAATGTAGGAGTCATGTTAGTAGTTGAAGTGAATCTTCAATTCACGTCCTTTTAGTTTAGGAGTCATGTTTGTAGTATTTCAATTACTAGTTCATATCTGATGCTTGATGTGTGCATCTGCAGATTGGTTTGTTAGCCTCTTTGACTAGAGAGTGTAAATTCCCCTCAGGTGGTACGAAACAAGATTTCCAGCAAGGAATATGGTATGGAAGCAAGCTTTGCTTTAAATATCTTCATTACTTTGACGACAGTTAACTCTTTGTCAATTGATAGTGTGATTAAGGCCATGCATGATGAAAATCACTGTTATCTTTTGCTTTACTTAAACTAGGACCTTTTTCATGGTTTGGTGCACTAAGTGAGCTACGTGACTTACATTTCACATGTTCTTCATTCCACTATTATTAATTATGTAGACTTCGGTTTCGAAGAAAAAGAAATAAATAAACAAATGACAAATAGTATTATCATGTTTCCACCATATCTTGGCAATGAGGATCTGGTATTGACCGACTATGTGGGATTGATTGCGGTGTTTTCTTTGATTTGTACTACCTTCTAAAGTGTATAGTCAAGTGGTGGTAAACAACATGATAACCGATTTAGAGACTGTGGACCTGATACGATTTGGATACACACAAGTGGAATAATAGCTACTAATGTGTTTAATGAAACTAATATGATAGGAAGTCCAAACCGAAATTGAAGAACAAAAGGAATCCCAGGCTCTGATTGAATGTCTATGGTAATAATTGATATATGAAATCAATCATCCCCAAAGAACAACAAGAAAGAACCAAAGATATAAGGATTTATAGAAGAACGAATTACCAGAAAGTTTCAAGCTTGTTAATAATTCCAAAGTTTAATCCAAACACAGAGGATTACAACCTCACGAAGATTTTTATCAATTTTGGTCTTGGAACGGGTAGACATCTTGGAACAGGTAAACGTTCTTTTTGACCGTTCGTGATCTTCTGTGATGTGCTTTGTGATATCCGGGGTCATATGAGCTCTCTATTTGTGTTCACTATGAATTTTCTGTGTTCAACTTTGTATCGCCTTTTTATTTAATTCACTCTATTCTTTTTGTTTTACAGGGTGTCTTAACCCAAACAATCATCCCCATTTAATGCTGAAACATGATTTTGATTCAATTGCAGGTTTATCACTCCAGTTTTATTGATGAGGAAGGAATTAGTAAAGCTTGTGGATGCCCTTTATTACCTCTGAAAAGCCATATAAAGGGACCTGCTCCAGTTTCAGGACAAGGTTAGTTGTGTGAGTCATATCTTCGAAGGCAATGTCTATACATTCTTACGGTTTGATGCTTATCTTATTTTTGAGCAGATACAACTGATATTGTCGACGAAGCAATCACATTCTTCCGAGCAAATGTCTTCTTCAAAAACTTTGATATTAAAAGCTCATCTGACAAGCTACTTATCTATTTGACATTGTATATCAACATTGCTCTAAAGAGGCTCGAAGGCTGCAGAACTTTAGCTGAAGGAACCAAGGCTATCATCAACCTAGGCCTGGAAACGGTTCCTGTACCTGGAGAGTCAGGTTTTCCATTCCCAGGCTTATTTACTGCTGCCCAATCTAAAAAAGAAGCAGGTAGATTGTTCGACGAACTAAGCAATCCTCTTTTTTCTATGTGAATAAACCACCAATACATAATTTCGGTTGATTTTGAGTTTGTTATTTTGCTTCCATTTTGTCTTTTGAGATTCTAAAAGGAAAACAAACAATTCACAGCTTATAATTCTTCCGTTATTATATCCAAGTCTAATTTTGCCAACTTAATTCTTCTGGAAATTCCAATTACACTATATTTGAATGCTTTAATCCTAGTAATTTTTTACAACATTGCATCTGATTCTAAGTGGAGAAAGATTGTATGAGCTGCAAGACTTTCTTAACACTTAAGAGGGTAATAAAACTTGGGTTCAGCAATTTCTTTCTTAATAAGTCAATGTCGGTTGATGGAGTGAAAACACTTCTAGTCTCATTTTTGGAACAAGGAAAGGGAAAAACAGAAGACTTTTCGGAACTCCATTATCTCTGTGAGTTTGATGTGCTTTATCAATTTTCCCGACGCTGTCAAAACTGCAACGTTTATTTTAATCCATTGTCCTCTTTCCTTGTGTAGCTCCATGAAACCTCACAGCAAACCTTGGCTTTTTCTCTCCTGTCAATCTTCTCTTAAACCATTTTAATTCCTCCTATCTGAACTCTTTAAATTTCACAGAAGGTCCCATTCTGATCGTGATGGAAGGTTTGTTTGTCTTTGTACAACCACTAATTGAGAGTTATGCCTTGATGTTTTCCATGCTAGGATGGTCACACGACTAATTTAGTAGAAGTTGGATTAAAGGAGTTAAATACATTGATTTCTGTTTTACACTTTATATACAGGTCAAGTCCCGCTTGGGTATTGTTCTAACAAAATTGTTTTCTGTTATAAAAGAAAAATTGGACTACCAATACACAACTCCATGTAGTAAGTAGTATTGGTTCCAAAACCTGTGAACTATGGCGCTCCTTGAAAAAGTACTTCGGCGAAATTAGGAGAACCTAAGTATGGGTGTTAGTGGCATCTCCGAACCCCTCAATGGCTTCTTTTGGAAACAAGAAAGAACACCTGACTTAAATATACTTGCCAATAACCATTCTGATCATAGGAGACAGTGAATAGTTGTCATCTTATGAGCTGATCATTAACAGTCTATCAGAAAATTGTTGCTAACAATTTGGAGATCGCTTGGGTCATTCTATGCATTGATGTCTAGCTTTTCAATCTCCTCCTATGGCCTCAAATTGTTCCAAAAGTATATGAACTAATGTTATTTTGGAGGAGGAATCTGATGGGAGGAAAGAGTTGCTGTGTCTTAGTCTAGAAAATGAATTCCAGCTTAGGGTCTCTGAAGTTGACAGATTGATCGGGTTTAGAAAGTGAAATGGCAATTTTATTTTTCTTTTTCTCCTAACTGTTTTTTTCCCTTCCTCTTTTCAGCTAAATATAACTGTAAAATTCTTGTTAGAGTACTGGAAAACCATGTTACTTTATGTTCTATGTGAAAATTGATGTGCTATATTGCTCATTTATGCTGCCACGCCTGTTTTGAAGCATATAGTTTGATTGTATATTGGATTTATTAGGCACATCCTTTATCATGAATTTCCTATTCTTTTTCTCCTGTTGGGGGTATATTGAAAATTTGAAATGATGTAACACTTCTCTTTCTCTTTCGCTTTAATCGGCATCAAGATGCCATTTTGCATTTGTTCTATCTCCTCAGAAAACTGTATACCTCAAATATTAGACAACAGTTATACTCTTTTTGTGGTCTTGTTCTCTTTCTTCTTTTCCGTTGTATTTAGATGGCTCTCAAACTGATGGTTTCTAATCTTTTTGTTTGGGTTGTCACATTTGTACTCAGAACTATTCAGGAATTATCTGAGGCAAATAAGGGAGGAAACTAGTGGGAGATTATTAAGTGTTGCTTATCGGCATAATGGAACTCCTAACAAATGGTGGTTAGCATTTGCCAAGAGAAAGTTTATGAACATGATTCTTCCTTGACTAAGTTTCTGGTGTTGAACAGAGCTTCAACTTCTGCAGAGGATGATTTTGCTGCTACAGAATTTGTAGACTACATAGTGAGGTTGGTTTGTAATGAACAATGACTGGTGATGCACAGTGTTTTTCAGGACAAGACTTTCTATAGAAGCATCTTATATGCTTATCCAAAGAATTGCTTTGTCTCATTTCATGTGTTATCGATGAATAATTGAACTATTACCTAATTTGTGCACTTTGTAAATTACACACTCTACTTGTAATTGCTCAAGTGGTGGGCATTCATACGGCCTACTCCAACTTGTTTGGGGCTGAGGCGCAGATGTAATAGTAGTTGCTTAAGGTACATGTATTATTTGGTGAAATTGTGTGAAAGAAGTGTGCACCAAAATGGCCCAATTTGCAAGAAAGGGATTTAGACAAAGATATCTGTGGGCCAACAAGATATGAGTCTTTCCTATTATTTTGATGTTGAATCAAATATAACAATGCAAAATACTGCTTATGTCATTCGGTTACTCTCAAGAGTTGAAAATGATATTTTGTAGTAAATTTATATTTTGTTGGTGGATAAAAGTCTGATTATTCACATGTTATTATACTAAAAACCTTTGCATCTATTTTCTTTTTTCTTTTTCAGAGGAACTTTAGTCATTCTCATTGTGGAAAAATGACAAGGTAAACTTTGGTGACCTTGAAAATTCTTCTCAATTTGACATGGTCGTTTACTGACTATTTTTGGACACACTCTTGTGTGATTATTGCATGAGGTGCCTTTACCCGTGCAATCATGTATGGTCTTCGTCTCTTTTTCATTGGCAGAAGTTAGAGGCGGAGTTAGAATTTTAATATACACCAGTTCCGTCCCTAGCAAAGTCAACGTTAGAATTTTAATATACACACCAGTTCCGTCCCTAGCAGAGTCAACTATCAAATATATGGTCGAGTCTGTGCACCTTCGAGTCTAAAGGTTTCAAAATAAGCAGATCAAAGACAGAATACCTGGAGTGCAAGTTTGGCGACGAGCCGAGTGGGGTAGGCAGGGACGTGATGCTTGGTTCTCAGGCCATCACCAAGAGGGATAGTGTCCGATATCTTGGGTCTGTTATTCCGGGGGACGAAGAGATTGACGGGGAAGTCACCCATCGAATAGGAGCGGGGTGGTCAAAGTGGAGGCTTGCTTCAGGGGTCCTGTGTGACAAGAAAATTCCACACAAACTCAAGGGAAATTCTACAGAGCCGTGGTTAGACCTGCGATGTTGTATGGGGCGGAGTGCTGACCCGTGAAGAACTCCAATGTTCAGAGAATGAAGGTTGCGGAGATGAGGATGCTTAGGTGGATGTGTGGGCACACCAGGCTAGATAAGATTAAGAATGAAGTTATTCGACAGAAGGTAGGGGTGGCCCCGGTGGATGAGAAGATGCGGGAAGCGAGACTGAGGTGGTACGGGCATGTACGGAGGAGGGGTCCCGATGCCCCGGTGAGGAGCTGCCAGCGGCTGGAGATTGTTGGCGGTCGGCGAGGAAAAGGGAGGCCTAAGAAGCATTGGGGAGAGGTGATTAGGCAGGACATGACTAGAATGCAGGTTTCCGAGGACATGACCCTTGATAGGGGAGTCTGGAGGTCTAGAATCAGGGTTGTAGGCTAGGGGCTCATAGAGTTCTTCGTACGCCTCGCCCGGGGTTGGGTGTGGGATAGCAGGGTCACCCATAGATGATTAGTGTTTTAGCTTATGTCCCCTTGTGGTTGTTAGTATGGTAGTTACGGTTTGTTATTATTGCATGCGACTGTATTTATGTTTCTTATGTTTACATAAGTATTTACGTTATTTCTGCGGGATTTACTAATGCTCTATTGTTTTGTTTTGTCTTGTTTTTGTTTCTAATTTTGCCTTTGTTTTTGTTTTTGTTTTAATGCAGCTTTTCATTTTATCCTATGCGCCGAGGGTCGAATGGAAACATCCTCTCTACCCTTTCAGGTAGGGGTATGGCTCGTCTACATATTACTCTCCCCAGACCCCACCTGGTGGGAATATACTGGGTAGTTGTTGTTGTTATCGTCGTCTGTGCACCTTCATTGTATAAGTTGAACCCTATTTGAAAATTGCATAGTCTCAAATGGTATTCATCATGAATTGACTAATTTTATACCGGTTGGCTGTCAGCTTAGCGTAATCCTCCTCCTTTACATAGACTTGGAACATGCAATATAAATAAGTTAGCACAACTACTTTTAAAAAGACAAAAAAGAAACTAAAGAAATAAACATCATTATAAACAACAAGCAAACATTAAAAAGACAACTTAATTATTAGTCTAATAGTAGTTGTATAACATAGGCTTGCTTTGTCGGTGAGTTGCCTCCGATCGACTATAGTCACTTGAAAGTTTGAGTCACACATGAAAGATCGTAAGGAACAATTATTGATTTCTTGGGGTGAAACAATGTTAAAAATAAAAAAAAAAAACCCTACCCCCATTTTAGATGATACGTTTTCCCTGTTGGTGTAACTAAAAAAATGATATTTTATTTATATTTTTAAATTTGAAATTTCCTATTTTATCTTAATGATATACTCTTATAACCATATACATATCATGTCATCGTGTTTCAAACCACATTTTAAAGTGTATTTTGGAATACATCAGAAGTTCTTTAAAAGTAAAAAAGATTTATACTCCCCTTTTTAGTGTAATTCAAGAAAATGATATCTTTTATTCTATATTATAAGACTCATTATTTGATGAAATTTTACACTAATGACATATTCTTATAACCATGAAAAAATATCATGTCATATTGTCATGTTTCAAATCATATTTCTAAGTGAATTTTGATATACATTGGTAGTTCTTTAATAAAAAAAATATATTATTTATACTTGTTCAAATACCATCATATAATATATAAAATAAAACAGAAGAAGTGATAAAATATACTGTACTATGTAATGCATTATAAAGTGCTGCAAGAGAAAAGTTAAAGATATGAGAAGACCTTTTCCTCATAATGGAGTCACATGCACTGATGCACCTCGATAAGGATCCATTGATAGGACCATCTACTTACTTTACTTCATTCATTTATTTGGATTAGTAGGTTCTTTGGTTCCATAAACAATAAAATTATATTTGCTAAAAAAATAACAAAAAGAAAATTAATTATTTTAATTTGTACTTTGTGCTCGTAAGAAAAAGGGAGCCCTAACACAACTGGTTAAATTGATGTCACGTGATTAGGAGGTCAGGTATTGAAATCGTGAAAATAACCTTTTACAAAAATATAAGGTAAATTTATGTATAATAAATAATTGTGGTCTGCCCCTTCCTGGAAATTTGCACATAACGTGAGATTAGTGCACCAAATTATTTTTTTAAACACTTTGTGTTCATAGGATTTTAGAGTTTTATTATGACACTTTGCTATTCTCTAACATTTTGATGATACTTCTCAAACTCAAAATTATAGAGTTGTATAATTCAAATTGAGATTATCAAATTTAGTAGTCAAATTTATTCTCTAAACTTCTTTAATATTATCGAAAGTCGAAATCGTATAAAACAAATTTACATATAAATAATACGAATTAAATACTTACACTTTTTATCTGAAAAAAGAAGGAAAGAAAAAGGACAAATAAAATTAAAAAAAAAAAAAGAGAACATCACCCAAAAGAAGCAAGAGTAAAATTGTCTATCCATTTTTTGAAATAATGATTTACCCAAATACCACCATTTTCCTCAACTCAAAATATGAATTAAATAATAAAAATAAAGACAAAATTATGGAAATAATAGATCCTAGGTGAAGAACACTTACCTAATTGATTCTCTTGAAAAATCCACAAAGAATCGCTCAAAATCGAGCTCTACAAGTCAAATTATGATAAAAAATGGTCTAACCCTCGATTTGAAGATCTTATATTCTACCCAGGTGTTTATCGCAATTGCGAAACATGAGCTGCGATCACGAAGAAGGAAAAAGTCTACAGCTAAAAATGTATTACGCGATCGCATACAAGAAGGTGTGATCGCGACGAGGAAACATACTGAGGCCAAGTATTGCACAATGCGATCATGGGAAATAATATGTGATCACAGAAGAGAAAGGGGAATTCACAAGTTGTTGCCGCTAAGCTATGCAATCATCAGCACTGAGATGCGAATGCAGAAAAGGTAGAGGTACATACGTGATCACATCCCAACCTATGTGAACGTGAAGAAGAAAAATTATGGCAGGTCAACAGTATACTACGCGATTGCGACTGGAACTACATGATCGCGGAAGAGAACATTAGACACCAAAAACCAGCAATCCAAAAATAGAAAAAGTTGGCCCGTAGCCCATCCGAAACATACCCGAGGCCCCCGAGATCCCATCTAAACATACCGACAAGTTTCATAACCTAACATAGACTTGCTCGAGGTCTCAAATCATACCAAACAACCTCGAAATTACGAATTGCACCAAGAATAGAACTTATGAACTTTCAAATCTTTCAACTTCTAAAACTCGCGTCGAAACCTATCAAATCAACTCGGAAAGACGCCAAATTTTGCAAGTCTCAAATGACATAACGAAGCTGTTCCAGCTCTCAAAATTACATTCCGACCTCGATATCACAAAATTCAACTGTTGGTCAAACTTCTCCATCTTCCAAACTTCAACTTTTTCAATCTTCGTCGAAATACTTCAATTTAACCTACATATATCCAAATTCAAATACGAACGTGCTCCTAAGTCCAACATCGCCATGTGAAGTTGGTGACATAATCCAAAACTTATTTCGGAGCAGTTTACTCAAAAGTCAAATTTCGGTCAAGTTCTCACCGCTTAAGCTTCCAAAGTAAAATCCTTCTTCCAATTCGACTTTGAATCATCCGCTTAAGCTTACAAAAGTAGAATCCTTCTTTCAATTCGACTCTAAATCATCCGGTTACTGAATTCAACCTCACATGTAAATCGATATACATATGAAGATCCTCAAGACCTTATTCCGCTGAACGAAACTTAAATTCCCAAAACGACCAGCCAGGTTATTAAAACTTCGGTTCCAAACTCAATGTATGAGTCATTACCTCCGATGGGATCCCTGTCATATCAAGATGGGACCAAAAGGAACAATAGATATTAGCTTTAACAAAATCAATAAGTTTTTTCCTAAGCGGGGGGTTAACCATGTGCCTAAGTATACATGTTGATCCGACATGTTTTCGATTAATATGACTTGATATGACTCTTCAACTGTTAATTTGGTGGCATCGGTGGCATCAGGAGCTATGAATGATGTCGAGACACCATAATCGTCCTCCTCGTTTGCTCCTCATTCCTTCGGATCAGTCGAGGTTAGCACCAGTGATTGTTATTTAATTTCTTCCTTTCTGGTCGGCTTTGTGTTCCTTGATGTTGAAATAGCGGGCACAGGGATTACCTTGTCAATAATAAATATCTCCTTTGTGGCCAGCTATTCTCCGTAAATTATTTGACTCCCCCGGTGTGGGGAATTTTAATGCCTGGAGTAAGGTCGAGGTACTGCCCTCATTTTGTGAACCCACGGCAGCGTTATACCTCATGTCCCCCTTGATCACATAGAACTTTTCTTTTTGAACCATCCTGATGGATGTTTAGTGGCGAGGTTATTTCCCTTTTAGTGGTCTCACATGCCATGTTAAATCCGTTCAACACCCAGACTGCTGACATAATTTGGTTCTGCAGCCCCAGTTGCTCTATGACACTTGATCTGATGATATTAGATGAGCTACCTGGATCGATCAACACACGTTTAACTTGAGATTTATTGATAAGTACAAATATTACTAGTGCATCATAATGAGGATGTACAATATCCTCGACATCTTCATTATTGAACAAAATAGCTCCCTCTGGAACATAATCTTGGGTGCACTTTTCTCTCGTGATGGATACTTTGGTGTGTTTAATCATTGATCCTTCGGGTATATCAACTCCTTCAATGATCTTGCTGATCACGTGCTGAGTCTACTCTTGTTCGACCTATTTGTTGGCATCCCTGTTCCAGAAGTGATTTTTGGCTCGATCACTTAGGAATTCTTGGAGGTGCCCATTGTTGAACAATCAGGCAACTTCTTCTTAACTATTGGAAATCTTCAGTATTGTGACCATGAGTGCCTTAATATCTTTGCATCAATTTGGGATCTCTCTAGGTAGGGTCGAACTGCAAAGGTCGGGGCCACTTGATCTCTTTAATGTGTCCTACGGCCATCACAACACTGGTGGCGTCTATCTTGAAGTTGTATTCCAACAATCTCGATGCTTCCATGCTCTCGAGTAGCCTATCGAACCCATGTTTTCTCGTTAGGCCTCGGCCACCGATCCCTAGATTGCTTCTTTTCTTGTTCCTTGGGGGATGACGCCCAAATATATTTCCTTTTTTGGTCCGCACTGTATGGTTGATACTGATCTATGACTGGTCTTGGCTCTTGATCAATGGCCCTCTTAGATTTATCGTCATCCCTGATTGGGTAAATAGATCCATAAGGGGCCCCGAGTTTGGTCGTCCTCGATCTTGATCTTTGACTAGTATCTGTTGTGGACGTCGGCCTAAGTTACTGACGGGTACTCCACCAAATTTTGTATTAGCTGTTGAGAGGCCGAGTAACTTTGTGGGTTAAGCCCCTGATTGAATGTGTGAACGTCCAAGTCATCTGCAACAGGAGGTAGGTCCAATCGTTACATCTTGAACCTTGACACGAACTCCCTAAGCATCTCGTTGTCCCTCTATTTGACTTTGAAAAGGTCTGTCTTTCTTGTCTCGACTTTGATGGCCCCGGAATGGGATTTTAGGAAAGCATTTACAAGCATAGCAAATCATTGCTACTTTGGACAAAGTCTCTCCAAATTTATTCACTAATACCGTCTCGATCTGATCGTCTTCCAAGCCATTCCCCTTGATTACGCACGTGTAGGATGCCACATGCTCGTTTGGATCCGTGATCTCATTATGTTTAGGTATGCCTGGCATACAAAATCTCTTCGGGATCGACTTCGGTGCCTCACTCGGAGGAAAAGGCTTTTGGATAAAATACTTGGAGTTGGGCCCTTTAATATTGGGGGTGGGGGAGGGGAGGGCTCATAGGATTTGATCACCCTGGAATTGTAAGTTTCCACTTTCTTGTCATTAGCCTCAATTTTCTTCTCACCTGATTCCACCCATTTTGTTAATACCTCAAGCATTTTCATTATACCTTAGGATTGACCCTATGTTCAGTTTTACCCGGTCTCTTAGTGATTTGTCCGTTTCTTCGATTGCTCTCCCAAGATTATTCAGGCTCGACCCTGTTGGGGGCGTGGCTTTGATTATGCAGTTGCGCTTTCGCCACTTGTTAAGCCTTCTATATTTTGAAGATTAGCCATAGTCTTACCCCCATCACCTTCTCCTTCGGGAACTTCCCGAGTTGTTAGTCGGGGTCCCCCACAAATACTATTTTTGGGATCAATTGGCAAATTGACGTTGATGGACACCTGCGAGTTAGCATTGTCCGGATCGGAAATTAGGACACTGAGGATCGACATGAGGTGCCTCATTGTTAGGCACCTGTCGCGCCCCTTTTTTCTCACAAAATAGAGTTTCGACACGTGACAACTTTTTTAAGGAAGGTGTTTTAAAAGAGATAGTGGCCACCTAACGGATTAAGGTGCATTAGGGCATCTATTTTGCAAATAACTTTGTTTTAACTAGTTTGCATAACTAAAGATTGGGTAAGGGCTCGAAATTACCTCGAAGAGAAGGTGTTAGGCACTCTTCGAGGTCCACAATTGTGGGTCCCGACCGAACTCAATTATATGAATTAGTCTATGTGATCAAAGATAAGAAACAAGGAATTAATGCACTTGAATAATCGATTGAGAATCAAGGTGGGAGGGGGTCCTAAGTTTTTTTAGCCTAAAGGATCACCCTGTACAACATAAATAGTACTTTGTAACTCCCTCAAGATGGGGTGTTACTCATATTATTTAGCTGGCACAGACTATCATCTCCTGCTACCTGATTACTATTTTTAAGTTGTTTACCTGAAGCGCACTAGTCAATTCTAAGTCGTGTCTTATACGTGCACTACTCGTCTTATGCCTATGGTATATGAGGCATTTGGACCTTTATTTCAGGGTGGTTCTAGACTTTAACTTAGGTTGCTCAGACTGTCAAAATCTAGGCGACATACAAAACACATTAGACTTTCACTTATAAGCAAGTAAGGGCTTAAGTTGGCCTTTGCAATTAGACAACAAATGCATGCCAAATTGGTTAACATTGAAAACTTTTATAGTTCGAATCCTATAGGCAGGATTACTATGTACCAAACGAATGATCAGTTATTTACGCACTTAAAACCAGCTTCTCAATACGATTACCAGAACCTATATAAATTTGCCTATTGATTTTAGCATAATGAGATTAAACCTACAAACATGATGTATAGGCGTTTCACGCGATAATAAATAGTGGAAATCACATAAACATATCCATAATTATCTATTTTGATCCTATATGCATGTTTTCTAGTGAGAGTAACAACACAATATTTGAAAATTCGTGAACAAATGGGCAGAAATGATAATTAGATTGATTCAAACCTATTGGCATGCTTTCTACAAGTTGATCCAATTTTTAGATCCTACAAATATGTTTTCTGTAATTTATGAACACATCAGTATGTAAACGAGGTTTTTGCACCCACATCAAATCACATATTTCCTATATGAATGGTGTTTATCAAGAAACAAAACAGAAACTGAACCAAACATTGAACCTATAGGCAGGCTGTCAGTATATGATGACTAAACATGTCAAAATATATATAGACATGGTTTGTAATGTACCACATTTAATAACACGTTATTGGACCTATAGGCAGGATTTTTACCCAATGTTTTGCAAATATAAGCTAGAACCCCTTCCCAATTTCACTAATATCAAAAATTGTTAATACAAATAATTATTACATACCAGAATTTTTTTTGGTCAAATCAAAATTTTATATTTAATCGATGAAAATATTTATATCTTCTAGCCCATGGGACTCCATAGCTAGACCCTTTACTATACTCCTATTGAATTACTATTATTATGTATCTTTTCCTAGCAGTCTAATAACTGTACAATGTTGCAAGTAGGAAATTTATTTAACTATTCTAACAATGTCTTCCATTTACTCATGTGCTGACCTTTGATATGCATCTCCATAATAATTTCTTATGTTCTTCTTGCATATGTAGTATACAATTTTGAAATCTTCTCCTGCTCCTTTCCAGCCATGTGTAGTAGATTGTTGCTGCAAACAGAAATATAATAATTGAGCTCTTGGTCTACCATTTTTAGTACTCTTAGTTAGCCATTGCACTTTCTTCTCCCAGCTTTAAATGGAATGTTTTTATCCCAACCAGCCTAATAATGTAGCCCATATCGATTTTGCATATTCACACTCAAAGAAGAGATGATCAAGCATTTCTTCTTTTTGGCTAGTACACGGCATACAATCCTTTGGCACATCTATATTTCATTTTGCCAATCTATCAATTGTTGCCAATATTTGATTAGAGTTAACCACATAATGAATCGATGTCGTGGTATAGTATGACCTCCCAGCACGAGTTTCTTTGATGGGATTTTCTGGAATTGAGGCCTTGCTTCTGTATACACTTTCTTGATATTAAACTTTCTTTGTTTACAAAACTTATTGAGATCTCCAAGTAGTACTTACGGCCCTAAACTATTCTCTTGTCAAACATCTTTCGAATAATCAAGCGAGCTTGTTTTAGAGTTGACATTGTGATGACATTTCTTCTCTTTATATATAAACACTGTGGATCCATTTAACCCATACGATGTCCATTTTTGCATTGATGGCCCATAGTATGTTGCATAAAGTAGCCTCGTTCCATGAGTAGAAGTCCAAAATACCTAGTCCCCCAGTTGAACCTAGAATACATAGTTTCTCCCATGACACGAGCTCTTTTTGATGGTTCATTGCTTCCCGTCCATAAGAACGTCCTACACACAGTAGTAACCATATGTATTATCTTCTTTGGTAGTAAGAAAACATATGCCCAATACGTTTGTATTTCAAACAAGACACTGATCAACTGCAACCTACCACTATATGATAAAAATTTAGTGGTCCAACGTTTGATTCTTGCAATAATGCTTTCCACCAGTGACATAAATTGATGTGTTGATAGCTTTTTTGTTGACAGTGGCACCCCCAACTATTTAAAGGGGAATTCACCTAGAGTAAAATGCATTTCTGAGAAGATTGAAACTTTGAAGTCTTTATTTACTCCAGCCACATAGAAAGAGTTTTTTCCATATTTGCTTTTAGTCCAGTTACAATAGAAAAGTGATGGAATGCCTTGAGAATTAACTGTATTAATACTCTGTCTACTCTACAACACATGATCAAATCATTTGCAAAACAAATATGTGTCATTTTAAGCTTGGCACACCTTGGATAGTAATTGAAATTTGGTACTTTTTTCAAGTGTCTTCAAACTTTGATTGAGATATTCCATAACCCACACAAACAAGTAAGGAGACATAGGAACCCCTTGTCTCAATCCCTTTTTGCCTGAAATTTAGTTGTCAGCCCTCCATTAAGTAGCAATGAATAGCTTGCTATCGTATCACATTCCATTATCATATCTACTATCTTGATAGGAATTCCCTATTCTAACAGAACCATCCTTAGGAATTGGCCATTTCATTGAGTCATATGCCTTTCTTATATCCACCTTGATCAAGCATCTGGAAGATACACCTTTTCGTGTATATCCGTTGAATAATTCATGGGCTAGAATTACATTGTCCAATATATTCCTTCCTTCAATAAATGTAGACTTTGCAGACCCCATTATGTAGTCTACCACTGTTTTCAACTTTCTCTGTTAAGATATTAGCTATCACCTTGTATATGGTAGTGCAATATGCAATGGGCCTGTATTTTTTAACATAAGTAGGGCTTGCTACTTTAGGCACCAATATCATAGTTGTGTAATTCACACTCTTCAACAGCTTTCCATTTGCAAAGAATTCAATTAGTGCTCTGTGAACTCTATACCAACAGTATCCCAGTAATATATAAAGAATTCAGCTGAGTAACCATCAATGCCTGGGGCTTTATTATTGGGCAGCTCTTTGACTATCTGATTAATTTCTTCATTTTTTACTTGCTGAAGTATCCGATTTGTTGTTCCTTAGTTAGGCATGGACCAATCTTTATAATGTTTACATCCAAGCATGGTAGTTCATCTGCACAAGTCCCCAATAGAGTTTGGAAGAATTATATAAACTCCCTTTCCACTAGCTTAGGTTCAGTCGGTCGTACTCCTTGCTCATTACATATAGAACCTATTTTGTTTCTAGCTTGCCTTGCTTTCACTTGAGCATGAAAAAGCTTTGAGTTTGAATCCTATGCTTGGATCCAAATAGCCCTAGACTTATGTCTAATGACATGTTCATGTATGCCTTCTCATTTCTCTATCTGATGTAATAACTCTTTATCCTTTCTGATCAACTGATTATTGAATAAGTTTGTGCTCAGCTGCTCTTGTACTTCTTTCAACTCAACTCTCATTGGGTTCAGTATCCTTTTCAAAGAGGAGAATTATCTGTTTGTGTGCTTTGTACCCTACTCAAACAACTTCAGCTTCCTCCATATTGAGTACATGGCATATCCCTCTATGGTATGACCCTAAACCTGTTGCATTGCTTCTTTAAATTCTTGTTACTGCAATATTGCATTTACCAATCTGAATGGCTTGGGCAACCTTTGTTTGACTCTATCAGTACTTATTAGAATTGGTGAATGGCCTAATACACCAGGACAATCATAAAAAGCTTCAATTCCATTATAAATCATGAACCATCGAGGATTCATAAACAGTCAATATTGTTGTAAATGCTTTCTATTTCCTCTTGTTTGTTGCACCGTGACCATTGCCATCCCTTCTTGTTCAGTTGTCCCAATTCCATATCTGTAACACAATTTTGAAAGTCCTGAATTTCTGTTTGGTGAACTAGGTTTCCCTTCAATCTATCATTAACTGAAAACATTGTGTTAAAATCCACACCACTAACCAGAAATCCTTAATGTTATTATTGAGGCATCTCAGTTGATCCCACATTTCTTTCCTATCTGTGTTTGTATTGTAGCCATAGACAAAAATCAATTCACAGGGGAAATCAGTGCCTCTATCGTTTACATGATAGTGGACCATCTGGTGATTAGCCGTAGTCACATGTACTTCCACTATATGATCTTTCCAAAGCACCCAGATTCTCCTTTTAGGAGCTCCAACATAGTTTGTACATATTATTTATTCTCCTTCAAATTCCATTCTTACTCTGGCTACTTTTTTGTCTTTCACATTTGTCTCAAGGTACCCTATGATGGACACCCTATTTTTAAGTAGAAAGGACTTGAGTTCCTTATGCTTCAGGGGCTTATTTATCCCTCTGATATTTCATGAATAGACTATTACGGGGGAAACTTATCAGAGGTACCGCTGGCCTTTTCTAGTCTATTGGTAGTTCTTTTAGTTTGAATTCTCAAAGAACTGAATATGTTTTGGCTTAGCAACTTTTCTACTTCTACATTAGTCATAACTCTTTCCTGAGACTCACTTCTTTGAAGAACCACTTTTATTTTCCCTTCTACTATTTTTCTTTGTTCATCAGTATCAACCTTATGATCTGTCTTCACATTAACTTCTTCATTCTGCTGTTCTTATTGTCTTTAGGATGTTACTCTTCACTTTCTATTGAGTTGTTAGTTGTTTTTTCATACTTTGTCTTCTTCCTTTACGATTTCGTTTGTCTCCTTTCTCAGGTTTATCAATAGGCTCTTGTTCCTTCTTATAATTACCAGTGATATGTCCTATTTGTAGACAATCCTGGCAATAAGAAGGCTTACAGTCATAATCCAATATCTGCTCCTTGAAACCTCCTTTTTCATCTTCAATAAGTATATGCTTAGGGAGCGGTTGTGATATGTCTATGTCCACCAATATTCTAGCATATGAAATTCTATCCCTTTGTGCTGTCAATTTATCAATGCATATAGGTTTACCTTGGTAGCTCACAATTCTTCCCACTTTCTCAGTTTCCCAATATTGTATCGGTGATCCAGGTAGGATTAACCATGTAGAAACAATATGATTGGTCTATCTGCTAATGTCAAAATATGGCTCCCACTGTTTTAGCATCATAGGTCTGTTATTGAATGTGTATAGTCCATACTCTAATACTAGTTTATCTTCATCATCTAGAAATCAAAAGATAAAGTTCCATCATCATGCAAATACATCTGTCGTTTATCCACAAAGTGTCAAACACCACATACGAATTTCAACATCTCCCTGAACGAAGGTGAACCGCCTAAGACATAGCTAATCAAGCTTGATTTCCATTTTCTCGTTTCTTATTCTACTTCAATTTGATTGGGAAAGACTACCTTTACCCCTTATTTCGTGACCGGTGGGTATTACTCAAGTTGCGATCCCTGATGCATGGATCGATTCCCTCGTACCACATCTGCTAGGGTAACATTTGCTTCATGTGATTCAACTGAAAAAGTAAGCTTATGTTCTGCCAAATTCATATTGGTCTCCACTGGTTTTTGAGCTCCTTGCACTTTATCAAATCCTCTTTCGCCGGCGCCTGTAGAATTATGGGGCGCTCCCCATTCCTTGGATCTAGTTAATCGATTAAGGTAGTTCTAGGATTTGGGGAACCCCCAATTCCGGTGTAACTATCCTATTTCCTCAATTCTTCATTGTATCTACATCTGTGGCTAGATCATTGTGTTGTTTCCATCGGGTCATCAGTAAAGGCGTACATTAGCTATTCCCTGTGTAACGTGCGCCTCAAGAGAAAACCCCTCCTTGAACTTTGAGGTTAGCTTTAAACTATATACCAGAATTTAGTGAAATAATTTACATGATAAGTACAACTATAAGGAGCCTACAGCATGCCCAAATACATCTGGACAGGTCAGGCCTTCAACTCATAACATCTCAAAAATTCATGTTCATAGATACAAAGTAACCAGGTGTTGAGTGATTCACCCATAAGTCAAGGATGGGCATACAAAACACAAGTCCTTACTATGTCAGAGTTCCCAAGGGCTTAAAAAATTCAGTGTAATGCTCACACTAGAGAGATTGATCAGAAATAATTTAAGGAAAAGACTAGGGACAAGGTCCTAGTACGTCAAAGTTCACAAGGGTTTCCATGAACCCAGAGTAGTGCTCACACTAGGAAGGCCAAAGGATAGAACCTAAATAGCCTTAACTTTCAACTGACTAAGGATAAGAATTCAGAAGTACTAGATAGTAAAGGAATATAATGGAGTCAAGGGATTTGACTAAAGGATAGAATCCAAATTGAGCATATACAACAAACAACAAACATTCTTGAACTTAGGTAGACTTAGTCAAGTTTTCAGGAAATGAAGTCAATCACAAGTCATAAAAACAAATTTATAGTGATAAGAGAGGGTTCATATTAGGCTAAGTTGAGAAACTAGTGTCATAAGAAGATATTAATTAGCAACAAATCATAACATGTTAGGAAATAATTAGGGAAATTACTAAAGGTGTAAACATATGATGAAACAAGATCAAATAGGATACATTATAGCAGGTTTAGCATGTCAAATAGGACAGCAAGATACGTAAACCCTAACCTTAGGGTTAATCAAAGATATGTTTAGCATGTTGAATCAAAGAAGATATGTAAACCCTAACCTTAGGGTTAAGTATGAATCAACAAGATACGAATAAATCGAACTCACACGATGAAAAATAAACATGTGTGGACTCAATATCGCCGAGATTCAAGAGACGAAAGTCAAATATGACAGAATCATAGTAAGAGTATTTGCCATGTTTAGTCAAGTACTAGGTAATATCGTAGAGAATCACCCAATAATGGAAACATGTCGAAATGGTAAGTGAATGGAAAGAAAATTCTAATCGGGATTAGGAGAGAGGTTTTTGGTGAGGCAGTAGGCTAGGGCTCTTCAGAGGAGGAGATTAGAGAGGCGGAAGATTAGGAAAAATGGGTTTAGGGTTTCGGTGATGGGTAATATAAGGAAAATTGGGGTTGTTTATGAGTCGCTGATCGTTTTTTATCAACAGTTGGAATCCGAGCGAGGTTGGGTCGAATTGATTAAATGGGTAAGGATGCTGGGATAATGGTGTTAGGCTTGGGGTAATTGAGCTATGTTTGGATAGTTTAGGTCTGGAATTGATTGTGAAATTAGGGCCAAATTTTAAATACTTAATTTTAATAAATAAATAATTTATAAAATAATAGATAAATAGAAAAAATATTATTTGTGTATGAAAATAATAAAAACAATTATTGTACATTATAAAAATGTAAAAAGTTTTTTTTGTACAAAAATATAATTATATGTACATATGGCTATTATTGCAAAATGTGTAATTTAGCCTTAAAAATGCAAATGTAATTATAAGAAATGCACAAATATATATTAAACCTCATATGGGTGTAAATGATAAGTTTAGATGATAAAAGCATCATCAAAATAATTCGTAAGGTAATTATTAGATACTTATATAATAAAATATAGAAATAAATTGACTTAAAGCCTTTAAAAATTATGGAAAATTATGAAAAATACTTGTGTATGCTCGTAAATCAAGTAATGATGCATATGCACTATTTTGAAAGTGCATGCGTGTGTGAGTGTGTATATATATATATATATATATATATATATATATATGGAAAATATAAGGAAACATTTGGGTACCAATAGAAGCCCCTCTTTACCCGGAAAGAATGAAAGAGTTATCGGGTAAAGAAATGATAACCGATCTTGACCAAATAAGGTGTTTTGAAAAATATAGGTCACATCCTGATCTCTGAGCTGCCTACATATACTTGGTTTTACAGGAATCAGACTGTGTGTAGTTTTGGATCCAACAGTGAACGAAACCAACAGTGTTGTTATAGAATAGCCATGTATTTTGGAAAGGGTTCTTTGGACTAGGATAGTATCGGAGAACATTATGCAAAGTTATGAATGTGAATTTGAGATGTTATGGACGTATCACAGGGCAGATATCTGAAAGTTTGTAGAGTAAAAGCGGGTATTTGATGGGAGTAGATTACGTTTGAAGTAATGGCAAGGTGTGAATGATATGAACAGAAACCGGAGTGAAGGTTACTCCCGTTGATGAACAGTTATTTCCTGGATTACTTGCAAAACCTAAAACATGATAGACACAAATATATATAGGTTATTACGGGAATTTAAAGATGGTGCAAATTCCCATTGGACTATGACGGTTATCTTCAGACGGTGAGGATGATGACCTTAGACCATGACGTCCTAGGCCATGAATCGTGAGGTAAGGAATTTGCAGGCCATGAAATGATATTCTTGGACCATGAGAATGGTGCCTATGAACCATGATGCATTTGAATAAGGATATGTAATATTGAGAGATCCTCAGGCCATGATATGGTGTCTTCAGGTTGTGAGGATGATGCCTTCGGAATATGGCACCTTCAGATAGGTGGCGATGTTTCAGCCCATGAAATGTAAATACATGATGCTTGAGATGAAACAAGATAGATCTTAGTCTTGTGTAAGGTCGGGGCTAGAGCTTAGCCCCGAGAGAAGAGAATAATGCCAGGTTTTGAACAACGCATCATTTGTGGCTATGCAAGGAGAGACAATTCTTAGTCTCATGCCGGGAAGGCAAAGCTTAGACTTATGCAGTTGAGGAGACAAGGCTTAACTTCATGTAAGATTAGAGACAATTCTTGGTCTCATGCAATGGGAAGGCAGGGCTTAGCCTTACGTAGTTGAGGTGGCAAGGCTTAGCCTTATGCAAGATTGGAGACAATGTGTAGTCTCATGCAAAGGAAATGCAGAGCTTAGCCTTATGCAATTGAGGATGAAGGGCTTAGCCTCATATAATATTAGAGACAATGCTTAGTCTTATGCAATAGGAAGGCATGGCTTAGCCTTATGTTATTGAGGAGGCTGGGCATAGCCTCATACAAGATTGGAGACAATGCTTACTCTCATGCAAAGGGAAGACAGAGCTTAGCCTTATGCAATTGGGGATGCAGGGCTTAGCCTCATGCAAGATTGGAGACAATGCTTAGTCTCATGCAATGAGAAGGCAGAATTTAGCCTTATGCAATTGAGGAGGTAAGGCTTAGCCTCATGTAACATTGGAGACAATGGTTAGTCTCATGTAATGGGAAGGAAGAGCTTAGCCTTATACAATAGGGAGACAATGCTTAGCCTCATGCAAATAGGAGACAAATGGAAAATTAAAGTATTTCTTAGCTGAAGATGCTCATGCTATATATTTATTATCTTGACGGCCATGTTTTGATGTATCTACGAGTATCATTGTCTTATTGTACCTGCATTCAAATAAAGATTTGTGAGTTCTATAGGAGACTGTCAGTTCGTGTCTCTGCCTGCTAGCTTTGCTTTGCCTCGCTCTGGAGGTACTTTTTAAGTTACCCTGGGTAACATCTGACTGCCATAGAGATAACGTTTTCAAAAATATGCATACACTTAATAAATATATTTATTTGAAAACATAATGGTATATAATGTCAAGTAAATTAGATGAACCAATGACTGCGACACTTTTAGAGACATTACAACTTCTTTGTACTAGAATTTTATGGGTCCTCCTCAAAATTCTGCCCTAGTTTAATAAGCAACTCTTCGGCCATTCTGCACATGATGAAATTTACTAGATTTGTCTGCCACAATTCCTTAAATAATTCTCTAACTGTCTTTCATATGATGATGTCGGGTGGACTTGCTCGAGAATTTTGAGGGTCCTCCTCAAGATTCTGCCCCGGTTTTTGGTTGTAGGGAGAATAAAAATTTTATTAAGATGTGATCGAACCCACATGGCTGCCTATGTATCCCCTCTTAAATGGAAATCAGGTCAAGCGTAGTTCGGCTATATCAGATGAAGAAATGTAAACAATTTAAAAATAGTATCTCTTGACTGCATTCAAATTGATAGGTTTTGGCCAAATTTCTCCATCCATTTTTGCAAGTATGAGTGCTCCTCCTGATAGTACCCTATGAACCATGTAGGGACCTTTCCAATTGGGTGAAACTTCCTTTTTCTTCATCTTGATATGGAAAGATTCGTTTCAACACCAATTGCCCCAGTGTGAACTCTCTAGGTTTGGCTCTTTTGTTGATAGCTCTGGACATTCTGTTTTGATAAAGTTGACCATGACATATTGCATTCATTATTTTCCCATTAATAAGATCCAATTATTCATATAGACTCCTTATCTATTCTGCATTACTGAGTTCTGTTTCATGTATAATTCTCAAAGAAGGAATTTCAACCTCGGTGAGAATGATCGCTTCAGTACCGTAAACCAGCTTGTAGGGAGTTGCTCCGGTTGATGTGTAGACTATAGTACGATATCCCAATAAGGCAAATGGTAATTTCTCATGCCATTGATTGTGATTGTCCACTATTTTCCTTAGAATGTTCTTGACGTCTTATTGGCAACCTTCACGACTCCATTCATTTGAGGTCTGTATCTTGTGGAATTCTTATGCTTGATTTTGAAGGTTTCACACATGGCTTTCATTAAGTCACTGTTGAGATTGGTGGCATTGTTGGTGATGATGGATTCTGGTACCCCGAATCGGCAAATAATACGATCCCTGAGAAAATTTGCAACGACTTTCTTGATTACAGCCTTGTAAGATGCAGCCTCAACTGATTTTGTGAAGTAGTACATGGCCACTAAAATGAACCCACACCCATTTGAAGCGTTGGGCTCGATCACACTGATGATATCCATTCCTCGAGAGGCAAAAGGCCAAAGTGAACTTGTTGCATTGAGTTCGTTTGGTGGCACCCTTATCATATCTGCATGTACCTGACATTGGTGACACTTTTGGACATACCTAATGCAGTTTGCTTCCATAGTCATCCAAAATTATCCTACTCTTAGTATCTTCTTGGATAGAACAAAACCATTCATATGTGGCCCCCAGGTTCCAGCATGTATCTCCTTATGAGTTTGGAAGCTTCTTTCGCGTCAACACACCGTAATAAGCCTAGGCCTGGAGTCCTTTTATATAGAATTCCTCCACTTTGGAAGAAATAATTGGACAATCCGGAGCGTGCATTTCTGAGTATGATTTGCATGCTCCGGGTAATCTCTTTTTGCCCAAAATTCCTTGTTATCATGGAACCATGGATTCCCATATGTTTCTTCTTCAACATGAGCGGTATAAGCTGGCTGATTATGGAGCCTTAATGGAATAGGATCGATGAAATTCTTGTCCTGATGTTGTATCATGGAGGGCAAAGTGGCCAGTGCATCTGCAAACTCATTCTGGATTCTCGGAACATGTTTGAATTTATCTTTGTGAATCTTTTAATCAACTCTTGCACATGGTACATATCGCCGACATTTTGGTATCTTGGTATCCCACTCTCCTAGAAGCTGATGTACCAGAAGGTCTGAATCACCAATTACCAGCAATTCCTGAATATTCATGTCGATGGCCAAAGTGAGCCCCATGATCCAAGCCTCATATTCTGTCATATTGTGAGTGCATGGAAACTTGAGCTTCGCGGATACTATATAATGTTGACTGGTTTCTGACACTAATACAACCCCAATACCACTCCTTTGAAATTTAAAGCTTTGTCGAAGAACATTCTCCAACCATCATAGGCTCCAGCAATATCTTCTCCAATGAATGACACATCTTAATCAGAAAAATACATTTTTAGTGGTTCGTATTCTCTTCCTACATGATTTTTCGCGAGATGATCCGCTAATGCTGTCCCTTGATTACCTTTTGAGTCACGTAAATGATGTCAAATTCATTCAACAATATCTGCCATTTTACTAGCTTCCCTGTAGGCATAGGTTTCTGAAAAATGTATTTCAGGGGATCCATCCTTAATATGAGATATGTAGTGTATGCACATGAGTAGTGCCTCAACTTTTGAGCTATCCACGTTAGGGCACAGCAGGTGCGTTCCATAAAGGAATACCGCCCCTCATAGGGTATGCACTTCTTACTCATATAGAATATGACATTTTCCTTTCTTCCAGTCTCGTCGTATTGCCGGAAAAATAGAGTAGCTAAGGTCTACCATATTTCGGTTGGACCGGGACTATAGGTGTGGATAAGTACTCCTTGATTCTGTCAAAGGCTTTTTGACATTCTTCAGTCCATTTATGTAACATATTTCTTTAGCATTTTGAAAATTGGCTCGCATATCACGGTCGATTGTGCTATGAACCAACTGATGTAATTGAGACACCCCAAGAAACTCATCACAACTTTCTTGCTCTTCGGAGGTGGAAAATCATGGATTGCTTTGACCTTTGAAGGGTCCAACTTAATTCCCCGGTGACCTAGCAATTTCCTAGCAGGGACTCTAAAGGCACATTTTGCAGGATTCAATTTCAGATTGTACATTCGAAGCTGATTAAAGAATTTCCTTAAATATGCTATATTATCTATGCTCCTTCTGGATTTAATGATGATGTCATCCATGTATACCTCTATTTATTTGTGAATCATAACATGAAAAATAGTCGTCCAGACTCTCATGTAAGTGGCTCTATCATTCTTCAGTCCAAACAACATCATGTTATAACAATACATTCCCCACAAAGTGATAAAGGCTATTTTCTCAATGTTTTCTTCATCCATCCAAATCTGATGGTATCTCGTGAAGCAATCCACAAAGGATTGGAGTTCATGCTTGGCACAGTTGTCAATCAGTATGTGTATATTGGGGAATAGAAATCATCTTTGGGACTTTCTTTGTTTAAATCTCTATCGTCAACACACACTCTGATCTTCCAATCCTTTTTCGAAACTGGTACGATGTTGGCCAACCAAGTAGGGTATTCAACGACTTTGAGAACCTTAGCTTTTATCTGCTTGGTGACTTCCTCTTTGATTTTCAGACTCATATCAGACTTAAACTTTCTGAGTTTCTATTTTACAGGAAGACACATCGGATTTATAGGTAGTTTATGAGCCACTATAGACGTTCTAAAACCAATCATATCATCGTAAGACCATGCGAAAATGTCTTCACACTCCTTCAGGAAACGGGTGTATTGTTCTATCTTTGATGGTGACAAATGGATACTTATGGGGGTTTCTTTGATTGTTTCAGAATATCCCAAGTTGACTATCACAGTTCAATCAAATTTGACTTAGGCTTATTCTCAAAATTTTCCACCTCTCTGACAATTTTCTCAAGGATTATATCTTCTTCCTCTGAATCACTATCCTTATGTTGTATTGTCTCATTACTTGTCATACTCGTCAGTTCATCAAGATAAGTAATACTAATGTTGTAAAGAAAAAATATAAAGGATAATAAGGAATACTAGAAATATCAATATATTAGATAAATCTGGAAATGTTAAAACAAGTATTACTCGATGATTTAAGCAATTGTTTCAAAATAAAATGCGTCTAAAACAGAATACTAAAAATGTCTTGAATGCTTAAAATTGCTTAAAATAGATCATGCTAATTGCCAGGCTACCCATGAACTCGACAAGCCCGGAATGGTGTAGTAGTCCAATTCTTGAGAATAGCTCCTTTCTCCATGGTCTAAATGGTAAGGTTTTCTTCCTTCTCCTCCTCCTCAACTTCATTGCAGTTCATATCTTTATCGTCTCGAGACAGATTCCTTAGGCCAGCTAAAGCCTCATCTTTTTCAGATCCCCATATCACGTCAGCTTGTTGAACGTCTAGTGCAAATGTGGTATTGGTTGTTCAAGAGGGTAATTGGGACAACGCCATGGTGAAGACCAATCATAATACTCTTGCCAGGTGTACTGGTATCCAAGCCCAAAGGTTGTACTATGGCACTTTAACTGTATCAGTTTTGTGATCCCCTAGAGATTCTTGCCGAGACCCTTGCCGGGTTCATACCCTATCCATGGCAATATACTTTCTATTTTGCTGCTCCACCATTTATCTTTTTCAATTGCATCAGCACACTCAATGCAATGGTATGTTTCTCCACCTAATTTTCTTCTATTCTCGACAATCGGAACAGTTTGATTCGTGTAAATGGGATTACTTCCGTCTCCATAAATGATCACCTCCTGATGATTCCATTCAAATTTCATGGGCTAGTGTAGCATAGAAGCTACGGCTCCAGCAACATGTATCGAAGGTCTTCCCAATAACAGATTGTACATAGCCGATAAGTTCAATACTTGAAACTCAACATCAAACTAAGTCGTACCCATCTGCAAACATAGGTTGATTTCCCCGATTGTGGCCCTTTGGGACCCATCAAATGCTTTCACGTTCATAGTTCCTGCTCGTATCTCATGCAAACCTTTACCCAACCTCTTCAAAGTAGTCAATGGACAAATGTTGAGACTCGAACCCCCATCTATCAGGACCCTGTCAATGAATTTATCCTCAAACTGCACTATATGTAGTGCCCTGTTATGACTCAGTCCTTATGGTGGAGATTCATCTTTGTTTAAGGTGATCTTGTGGCTTACCAACACTTGTCCCACCATATTGGCCATTTCTCTGCTACTGATGTTATTGGGTACATAAGCTTCGTTCAATGCTTTTATCAATGCATTCCTATACGCCTCTAAATTCTATAGTAGTGATAGAATAGATATCTGAGCAGGGTTCAATTCAGATGATCGACCACAGAATATTCTCTTGCTTGTAACTTTCTTCAAAGATCATCTGGGACTGTTTCAATGATAGGTTTCTTAGGAGCAGCTTCTTTACTTGTTCCTCCCAAATTCTCGGGTGTGTAAACCCTACCGGTCCTGGTCATGCCTTGTGAGGCACCTGTTTCTTCCATTTTCCTTTTTCCCTTTCTTCTCACCTCTGCAGCATAGTCCCATGGTATGTATTGGAATTAAAGGATGGTATGCGTGCTACCGACACAGTGAACGGTGTGGTCACTTCTACCTCAAACGGAGCAGGTGCAGCTGAGTGCGTTGTTGTTTTAACCTCAAACAGAATTAGTGTGGCTATTACAACCTTAATTGGTGAGTGAATTTGCACCATAATAAGTGTAAGAGTAACTGGAGGTACTCTGGCTTCATCCCATTTATAAATGAATCCAGTTGATCCTTCAGATCCTATTCTTCATCAGTTTCGATCACATTTACCCCCTCGCCCATGTGATCCAGGAGGGTGTTGTTGCGGACATTTGGTGCAGTCTCTTTTGCTTGTATAGTTTTGGTGTCAATCAACATCTGGATCTTGTCTTTCAAAGTGCGGCATTCATTAATAGTGTGTCCCTTCATACCCGAGTGAGACACATGCCTTGTTCGGATTAACCTACTAGGAAGAGTTTTCCATAGCAATAGTTAGAATAGGAGTGACATAACCAGCAGTCTTCAATCTTTTATACTAATACTCGATGGGTTCAGTAATAAGAGTGTATTGTCGGGGTGGTCTAAGGTCACAATTTGGTTTGGGTTTCTGGTAGTTTTGGTGGGCTGGTGGTGGTGAGTGGTAATATGCAGGTTGTGTGTTATAAGTATGGTAGATGGCGGCGGGTTGTTGGTATCTAGGAGGTGAAGGCTGATATGTGGGTGGTGGGGGTGTGGTATATGAGAGGAGACTTTGGTCCTTGGGCTACCATCACGGCTCCTACTTCATTCTTCATAGATATGCCTCATGACTGCAAGGCCTTGTTTGTAGCATAGAGTGCTTCAAAGTCTGTCCTTATTCTGCTTTTAATTCCTTTTTCTATTCTTTCTCCTAATTTAATGATGTCAGAAAATTTTTGATTTTCAATAACCATCAACCTCTCATGGTATTGCGGATCCTGGGCTCGAACAAAGAATTTGTTCATTTGCTCTATCTCTAATGCCAGCCTTACTTTTGCAGCGTTCGATCTTCACCGAGTAGCATACTCACAGAAAGTCTCTATTGGCTTTTTCTTGAGATTCTATATATAGAAGACATCTGATGCATTATCTGTGTTGAATCTGAACCGATCCATGAAATTTGACGCCATGCTTACCCAATTAATCTAATTCTTTGGATTTTGGTTGATATACCAAGACATGGCGTCTCTAGTGAGGCTCGTCATAAATAACTTCATGCAAATTCTTTCATCTTTGCCAACCCCTACGAGCTTGTCATAATATATTCTCAAATGTACCTTCGGATCACCTGTTTCGTCAAACATTTCGAACTTAGGAGGTTTTTAGCCCTCCGACAGTTCTACATCTGGTTGAATACACAAACCTTCATAGTTCAAACCCCCAATTCCTTTACCCCCTTCGACACCTTGGACTCGACTAGCAAGCTTATTGAGTTCCTTTGCCATATTCTTGAAGAGCAGGTCCTTCTCGGCGGATTAGGGTATGTATACAATTTGTTGTAGAGTGTGGTGTAAGGTTTTTACGTATATGGGTTTGCTTTGATGGACTCCAAGAATTTGGAGATAGTGGTGGTCGTTGGTTGAGTTTTAAGGATTGGGGATAGGTTGTGGTGCGTTATGAGGAGTGTGATAGGTAGTGGTTTGTGGATAGTGTTGTGGAGGAGTCGGTACTCGTAGAGGATTTGGATTTTAAGGCAATGTGTCATATTGGTGATGCGCAAGAGGATTTTATGGATGCCGATTTGGTGTATTTTGGGGAGGAGCTAGGTTTTTGGTGTTGACATTGGGGACCTTAAAGTTAAGGAAAAGGTTTGCCAAGTTCCGGACATGATTTGGTGTTCTAGCCGTAAAACCAAGTCATTCTACATTGGAGTGCTTCGTCCATCTGAAGTTTCGTCATTCTCTTCATTCGTAGCACTGTCTTTCCTGATATTGCTTGTATCATCCATTCTGGTATTTCCTTTGCTTTTAGGATTGTTTAGAGGAGTAGGTGAAGGA
Organism: Nicotiana benthamiana; assembly: GCA_034376525.1. NCBI lineage: Eukaryota > Viridiplantae > Streptophyta > Magnoliopsida > Solanales > Solanaceae > Nicotiana > Nicotiana benthamiana. Next base: position 129,706,535 of record CM067335.1, on the reverse strand, counting down.
CCTCTTGATCTGGTTTGATATGTTGATGATGCAGTATGCACGAACCAACCTTAGGGGTGGGAATAAACAAATCAAGAAAAAAAGAAAACAAAAGGTAAACAAGTCAGTAAGGAGTATTAAAAGGTTGTCTCCGGTATTTAAACACTTATACATTCATGTCCTAATTTGGAAACCTCATTATGCCCAATCTAGGACTAAACGACATATAGATTTGGAGAAAACTGATGCCAATAACTGTGTCATTTCATTAATATGATAAATAAACTTAATCTTTACTAGAACGACAATAATAATAAAAAGTTACTAATGGCATGTGCCTAATTACAACCAAAGCCTAAAATGAGTCTTGAAAGCAAGTAAAACATAATTTCTAATCTATTTGGTCCTAGAAGGACCTTCTCCATGCTTGGCCTTCTTTGCTCCATCAATCAAGTTCCTCAAGTCGCGCATGTCCAGCAACAGATACACCCTTACTAGGAGACCTCCTTCATTTTCATCCATGTTTTGACAGCCTGTAGCCACGTTTCTGATCTTCCATTCTGACTCCAATCCTTGCTCTAAATACTCTAACCTCTATATTGATCTAGTAGTGATTTCTCTCCATTCATTGATTGCTTTTATGTCCTTTTTATGTTATTCCAAATGTTTGGCCGCAGATTCAAAAATCCTTTTGTGTAATCTCCTATATTTGACTTGGGCTTCGGAAACATCGTCTATGACCCTATTTCCCAAATCAATCCTTTGCTTGACTTCTCCTGCTATGTCATCGAGCAACAAACATGGGTAGAAACAAATATGGTCAGCATGATATCGATCTAGCTCGATGGTATCCTTTTCCACTATGGACTTTAGATGCCCCATGTGTTGTGCCTCATACTCGAATAGAATAGCATCACCTCGGAAATCTGCTTTGTAGTGAACCATCTTGGAGACTTGAGGTATGTCTTGTTTCCTCCCAGCTTGACTCATGACTCTTATAGGAATGTAAGGATAAATACCCCTTAATTAGATTAGCATTAGATGAGAAACATCTCCTGACCTGATGATGAACTCGCTAGTAGGGAACCATTCAAACATCTAATGGACATTGTCGTCGGTCAAATTGCTAAAGAAGTGTACACACCATTTCCTGGTGGTGCAAAATTATCAGGGATATAAGTCATCCTTTTTGGGTGGTGAAAAGCTATATGGTCATTCCACGGTCGTCGCAGAAATTCTTACTGGTATTGTCCCCTTTGAAGATGTCCCAACAACCATATTTGTGGTAGCAAATTACAACCGTCAAAATGCCTATATCCTTTCTTGCAGCGGTCCAAAGCTCAGTATATCTCGGCTACGATCATTGGAACAATAGTGTAGGTATGTCCCTCAATCCCTTTTATTAGGGTCTTTGTAACTATAGATAAACGGGTGTGAATACTTTCTCCTTGCATTGGGAATACCATCATCCCCGAAAAATAGACAATGAACACAAAAACCCGACAGTAGACCCAACGAAGCAATGGCAAACTCATCATGGTAAAGGTTATAGGATTTACTATGTTCATACCGTTCGTAAAGGAAGTCGAAAGGTATAGACGAATTCTTCAAGCAGACTAACTCATCATTTTTTCTAAAACCCATTATTTTCAGAAACCCGCCAGAAGTGCAATTCTCAGGTATAAATAGACCAGGTCTATCCCAAAGAAGTCCAGATACACCCCTTATTTCCTCTGGAAGGGGAGTCATTTTCATATCACCGAAACAGAAAACAACCTTCTTTTCGTCCTAGAACATAGTAGCGACCTCGATCAGTATATTGTTTGGTTGAATGTCTAGCAAAGAAGGTAAATTCCCAAGAACTCTTTTCACATGGTTTTTTTCACTTGGTACGAGATTTTCCCACCAATCCAATCGGAGAGATGGGATATCCCGAACCATGCCGAACCTGGGGACCTCGTGCCTCATTTCTGCAAAACAAATAAAGTTAGCCCCACCCCCTCCAGATTAAGACATTTACACGTTAATGATCAATATATTAGCATGTTTCCTCCAAATAATGCACATATAGTGATTGTGTCAATTGGGATTATGGAAATCCCGATGGACTTTGGACAAGGTTTGTCTTAGTGAGTCATTGCACGGACAACGTTCTAACTCATACTAGGTTTAGACATGATGCATGCACAGTTGATTTTATAATGGGGTTTCTAGGAGAGTCTAGATTGGTAACTTGAGAGGTAAAGGCACCGAACCGTCAATTGCACCTCTAATCGACTAGTTTTATCGCAAATAAGCCTTTTCCAAATTTAAAGGATGGTTTTTGGAAGAGTGTGGACACTCATCAAGTGCCGCTATAGTATTAATATGCATGAGTGGAATATAATGCGGAGAATGCTTTATGCAAAGATAAAATAACATGTTGTCAAATATTTTTGCATGTTCGAAAGCAATAAATGTAGTATTGAATAAACGTAAAGACATTAAAGAAAGAAAAACAGGGAAGAAGTTAGTTCGTATGATGCAATAATCGTAATAAAGTAAATAATGTGGTAAGGGTTGAGGAGAGACATGATATACCAAAATTAAAAGTTTGAACAAGTGAACATGATCTGTAAATAAAAGGGTAACACACATTGTAATAAAATCAAATGAAGAGTTGCATATGAGTTCATATACACAGAAAATAGGGAAGAGGATGTGCACGTAGCAAATAGAAAGGAAAATGGGAGAGGGAGATTCAGGTAACAACAAAATAACAAAGGTACGCTTATCAGAGAAGACTAATTCACAAAGATCAAGTTCATTTATGGTAAGAACCTAAAAATATCCCCAGCAGATTCGCCATATCGTCGCACCCCTTTTTCTCGAAAAATCGTGTTTCGACACATGAAAACTCTTTTAAGAAAGGTGTTTTAAAAGAGAAAGTCGCCACCTAACAGATTAAGGTGAGTTAGGATACCTATTTTGCAAATAACTCTGTTTTAACTAGTTTGCATCACCAAAGATCGAGTAAGGGCTCGAAATTACCTCGAAGTAAAAGTATTAGACACTCTTCTAGATCCACAACGGTGGGTCCTGACCGAACTCAATCATATGAAAATTAGTCTATGTGATCAAAGCAGAGAAACAAGGAATTAATAAACATGAATAAACGATTGAGTGACAAGGTGGGGGGGTAGCCTAAAGGATCAAGCCCTACAACATAAATAATATTTCCTAACTTCCTCAAGATGGGGTGTTACTCATATTATTCAGCGGACAGAGACTATCATCTCCTGCTACCAAATTACTATCTCTAAGTTATTTACAACTAGTCAATTTTAAGCTGTGTCTTATACGTGCACTACTCATCACATGCCTATGGTCCAAGAGGCATTTGGATCTCTATTTCTGGGTTGTTCTAGACTTTAACTTAGGCTTCTCAGAATGTCAAAAGCTCGGTGACATACAAAACACATTGGAATTTCACTTATAAGTTAGTAAGGGCATAAGTTGGCCTCTGTAATTAGACAACAAATGCATATCGAATTGGTTAACATTGACAGATTTGTATTAGTTGCAGAATCCTATACGTAAGATCTCTATGTGGTACCGAACGAATGATCAGATATTTACGCACTTAAAGCCGATTTCTTAATATGATTACCAGAACCTATATAAATTTGCCTACTGAATTTAGCTTAATGAGATTAAATCTACTAGCATGACATCTAGGCGTTTCACGCGATAATAAATAGTGGCAGTCACATAAACATATCAAGAATGATTTGTTTTGATCCTATAGGCATTTTTATTAGTGAGGGTAACAACACATTGTTTGGAAACTCATGAACATATGGGCAGAAATGATCATTAGATTGATTCAAACCTATAGGCATGCTTTTTACAATTTGATCCAATTTTTTAGATCTTATAGACATGGTTTCTATAATTTATGAACTGACCAGTATATGAACCAGATTTTTGCACACACATCAAATCATTTATTTCCTATAGGCATGGTCTCAAGCAAGTAACAAAACAGAACATCTCTGAACCAAACATTCAACCTATAGGCAGGTTGCCAGTATATGATGACTAAACATGACAAAATACATACAGACATGATTTCTAACATACCACATTTAATAATACATTATTGGACCTATAGGCAGGATTTCTACCTAAATTGTTGCAAATATAAGCTATAACCCCTTCTCAATTTCACTAATACCCAAAAAGTTGTAATTATTATTACTGACCAAGAATTAATGCAATAAATTACAGAATAGGTATAACTATATGGAGCCTACGGCAAGCCCAAATACACCTGGACAGGTCAGGCCTTCAACTCATAACAACTCCAAAATTCATGTTCATAGATATGAAATAACCATGTGTTGAGTGATTCACCGATATATCAAGGTTGAGCATATAGAACCTAAGTCCCTAGTATGTCAGAGTTCCCTAGGTTTTCAAGAACCCAGGGCAGTGCTCACACTAGAGAGATCGATCAGAAACAGTTCAAGGAAAAGACTAAGGACTAGGTCTTAGTATGTCATAGTTCACAAGGGTCTCCATAAACCCTGAGCAGTGCTCACATTAGGGAGGCCAAAGGATAGAACCTAAAAAACCTTAGCTTTCAGCCGCCTGAGAATAAGAATTCAGAAGAACCAGATAGTAAAGGAATAGAATGGACTCAAGGGATTTCACTGAAGGATAGAATCCAAATTAAGCATGTACACACAAACAAAAAACGTACTTGAACTTAGGCAGACTTAGTCAAGTTTTTAGGAAATAAAGTTAATCACAAGTCACAAAAAAAGTTAAAGCGATAAGACAAGGTCCAGATTAGGCTAAGTGCAGAAACTAGAGTCATAACAAGAAATCAATTAGCAACAGATCATGACAGATTAGGAACTAATTAGGGCAATTAGTAAAGGTATCAAAAATATGATGAAACAAGATCAAACATGCCACATTATAGCAGGTTCAACAAACAGACTAGTAATTCTATTAATGCATACGTTTATACATAGTTAACTAGTCCATAGAAAGATATATGAAAACATGTTCAAAGAGCAGGATTACAACAAAATTAAAACTTAAAGAGATAGCTAACAGTGACATAGGGTTAAGCAGAATCGAACTAACAAACTCGCAGTAGATGTAAGCATGTCTCGAACGTAATAGCATTTAGGATAGCATAGTATAATTTAAGTACCACATAAATAAAATGGTAGACAATCAGAACGAAATGTAAAAGTCATGGTAATTCACCCGTTAAGATGAAGTAAGGAAGAAGGAATTCAACAGTATGGCAAATATCACCAAACAAGAGCAAAAACTTAGAAAATTCTGGACTTAGCTTTTAGCCAGCCAGGAATCAGAATACAAAACAAGATTATCCAAGAGTAGAAACACACAACCTTAGTTTATAGTTCTTAGGAAATTTTCAAACTTTTTGAATGGGAGTGGGGAGGGATTTAACTAGTGTAGGAATGGAGAATAATTAATTCAACACTAAAAAGGCAGGCATCTAAATAAATAAGAAAAGGAAAATTCAAAACCCTAGTTTTAGGTAATCAACATAAAAATAAGGACAAAATAATCACATATTGCATAAAATGAACATAGACATGAGACTATTCGAAAAGAACATAGAATTGAACCTGATTTGGTTCGATGAAAAAGGATATGAAACCCTAATTTAGTTTAAGTAAAAAATTGACCTAATAGGCATATTCTCACATAAATAGGGCAAATAATGGAGAGATAATACTCAAAATCAAACCTTGAACTAGTTTTATTTCGAATCAAAGAAGATCTATAAACCCTAACCTTAGGGTTAGGTATGAATCAACAAGATATGAACAAATTGGACTCACACGGTACACAATAAGTATGTGTGGACTCAATATCGTCCAGATTCAAGAGAAGAAAGTCAAATAGGACAGAATCAGAGTAAGAATACATGCCATGTTTAGGTAAGTACTAGGTAATACCGTAGAGAATCACCCAATAATAGAAACATATTGAAATGGTAAGTGAATGGGAAGAAAATCCCATTAGATAGGAAAGGGGTTCTTGTGACGCGTCGGTCTAGGGTTCTTTAGAATATGAGAGTAGAGAGGCGGCAGATTAGGGAAAATGGGATTAGGGTTTGGGAGATGGGTAACATAAGGAAAATGTTGGGGGGGGGGGTTGTTTATGAGCCGTTGATCATTTTTGATTAACGGCTAGGATTTGAGTGGGGTTGGGTCGGATTAATCAAATAGGTAAGGATACTGGGCTAATGGTGTTGGGCTTGGGGTAACTAGGCTATGTTTGGGTAGTTTAGGTCTGAAATTAATTATGAAATTAGGGCTAGAATTCAAATATTCAATTTTAGTACATAAATAATTTATAAAAATAATAGATAAATAAAAATATTATTTGTGTATGAAAATAGTTAAAATAATTATTTGATATTATAAAAATATAGAAAAAATATTTTTTGTATAAATAAAGTAATTATATGTACATATGGTTATTATTGCAAAATATACATGTAAGCCTTAAAAAATGCAAATGTGATTATAAGAAACACACTAAAAATATTGAAAACCCCATATGGCTATAAATGGTAAGTTAAGATAATACCATCATAAAAATAATTTGTAAGTTATTTAATAGATATTTATATAATAAAATACAGAAATAAATTGACTTAAAGCCTTTAAAAATTATGAGAAAATTATGTAAAATACTTGGGTATGCTCGTAAATCAAGTAATAATGCATATGCACTATTTTAAAAGTATATACTATATACTTAAAAAATATGAGGAAAAAATTGGGTATCAACAATACCAAATTATTATTTTCGCCGTGAGGACTAGACTCGGCATCAATGTTCAAGTGAACAGACTGAGAGTTTGACATTTTTGGGGTGACCTGAAATTAAGACTTCAAAGAGCAAGCGTAAAATAGAGTGTGTTGTGGAGATTCGTATCAAATCACCACTATTATCCTTAGCCTCATGGTGGGCACCAAACTGTTTATACTAAAATTGGATAACAATTAAATTTATACGTGATTTTAAGGATTTATGGTTTATTAGGACTATTAGATAAATGAATTAAAGAAGAAATAAGAAATCAAACCAATTGCGATGTTATAGCCAAGCCTGAACTTTGACTGAACAATGACCTCGCCCTCTATTAGATCCACATTTTGAGCCTAATCATGAATGAAGCACGTGATAAGTAAACGAGAACTTTATCAGTAGCTAAAAGGTAGAAACTAAACTTGTATTGCTTTGATTCACGCGCTACAAAAGAAAAGCTTCTCTTTTATATAGTAAGTCTAAAAAAGTAAAATTCTTCTTTTCTTGTTAGTTACTTATCCATAATCGACATAGAGCGTGATTTGCACCGTGATATCCGGTTGGGTGCGAATATTATGGCCTTCTATCCATTGTGTGTAACCATTTACCTGTTTGCCGAGATCTTAGAACTCATTCTTGACCTGGGACGTGCCACTTCGCCATATACAATGACGAACACAACATTCACTCTTCCCGTCCCCCGATACGAAGAGCCTTTAACCTCGATTACAATATCGTACATTTGTATCCTTCTTGGAAAATTTTATTTTGTGTCTCATACAACTGACACTATTTGTATGAGGCAATCTTTTTTGTCTCACAATTTTGTGGACCCAGATTTCTATGGACTCATAAGTGTAAGATTGGAGTCCACAAATTTATAAGATAAAAAAAATCTTATATAACTAGTGTCAGTTATATGAGATACGAAATAAAACTTATTGCACTTTTCCTGTTTGTTCATCGGGAGTCGGAGTAGACATTACTCCGATTCAAGCCATGCAGAATCATATCATCGTCATGTTTCAAACCACATTTCTAAGTGACTTTTGGTAACCATCGGAAGTTCTCTAAAAATTGAAAAAAAAAAAGGATTGATGCTTTCCTTTTTAGTGTAATTCAAGACAATGGTATTTTTTATATATTATAAGACTCCTTATATTGAAATTTAAAATTTAAAATTTCACCTTACTGACATACTGTTAGAATCATAAAAATATCATATCATATTGTCATGTTTCAGACTACATTTCTAACTGAATTTTGGTTTATGTTGGAAGTTCTTTAATAAAGAAAGATTTATGCTTATTGAAATACCATCATATAAAATTTAAAATATGTGTAATGCAAAAGGAAAGTTAACATATTAACAGCTCTTTAGGCTCTAATTGAACAAGCTGGAGAAGACCTTTTCCTGGTAATGAAGCCACGTGCACTTCAGATAAGGATCCTTTAATAGGACCATCTACTTCATTCATTTATTCGGATTAGTCGGTCTTTTGGTTCCATAAACAATGAAATTATATTTGCTCACAAAAAACGACAAAAAGAAAATTAATTATTTGTAAGTAATTTGAACTTTTTGTGTAGAGGAAAGAAGAACTTTGACGTAACTAGTTATATTAGATCGTTGTGTTTCGGTCTTTCTCTAAATTCGTACATAATAAAAATTTGGTATATCAAACTATTTTTTTTTAAACTTTGTTTTCGTAAAATTTAGAGTTTTATTATGACAATTTGCCCTTCTTTAACATTTTGAGGGTACTTCTCAAACTCGAAATTATAAAGTTATAATAATTCATATTGAGATTATCGAATTTAGTACTCACATTTGTTCTCTAAACACATGCAAACGATAGTTGCTTTCTTAATATTATCGAAACCTTATAAAACAAATTTGAATAACATGAATTAAATAATTACACTTTTTGTACGAAAAAAGAAGCAAAGAAAGAGGACAAATAAAACAACAACAACAATCCAGTATATAGGGGTGTTGATTGGGCGGATTGGGCGGCTTTTACTCTAACGGTTATCGGCTTTTAAATGTATTCATCCGTTAGCCACCCGATAAGATATCGGGCGGATTGGTATCGGATTAGCTCTTATCGGGCGGTTTATCAGCTTAATACCTAAGGGCTCAAATATATTCTGTGCGCACACTAGGACATAACTAAAATTTCCTGTGCATGACATTCAAAGGCATCTAACCTTGCCATGGATTTTACAATTGACAATGAAACAAAGAAAAAGAGAAGATAAGATACATTGTCAGGTTTACAACAATTGGTCACAAATTTTTCAAGATACAGTGCGCCCATAGCATAGGCAAGAAAGATAAGAGATTCTTTCCCCACTTCTCCTGCAACGAAAATCAAAGTTGACACAAGTTAACTCTCTCATAATAAAATGAAGATGATAAAGTCTCATAATATATTAGTCTGAGAACTACAACCTTGCTAATAACAGAACCTAGTCAAAGCAAAAGATTCATAGAGGCAATACGAACTGGTCGCAAGTAAGACTGGGTACTGGTGTTACACTTGCATCAGGTTAAGAATATATATATATTCTTAACGGGTTAACGGGTTACCCATTAAGAAAATTGAGTAATCCGCCCCCAATCCGATAAGCGGTTAATAAAAAAATTTTAATCCGTTCCCCGTCCGTTAAGCCGTTAAGCCGTTACCACTAAGCCATTAAGCTTCGGTTTCGGATCGGTTTTCGGTTTCGGATCGGTTTTGAACACCCCTACCAGTATAGTCCCACAAAGTGGAGTTAGGGGAGGGTAATATGTAGACGAGTCTTACCCTTACCCAAAAGGGCAGAGAGGCTGTTTCCAATCGACTCCCGGCTCAGTAAAGGAAAGGAAAGACAAAAATAAAAAAGCATTAGTAACTCCATCAGAAATAGAGTAAATAATTATCTAAATATAAAAAATATAAATAAAATAGCATGCAATAATATAATACAGTAAATACAATAAATAACTACCATAAGGGGAAAGAGCATAAATAAAATTAAAATAAAAGAGAACATCACAAAAGTAAAATTGTCTATCCATTTCTAGAAATAATGTTTTACCCAAATATCTTCCTTCCTTTTTGGATCAGAACTCTTCACAAATACCACCAAAAATAATCCCTTAACCAACCAACCCCCCAACCCCCACCCTCAAATCTTCTCCGCCATTGTTGTTTCTACCAATGAAACCTAGTATTGAAAATGGCTTCAGATCTGAACTTAACAACACGATGAAAATTTCGTAGATGTTTTGTTCGATTTGATCCATGAAGTTTACGATTGGCATTTACATATATGATTTAGATTACAATCTTCAACCTCTAATTATTCCCTTGCGTTTCCAGCTACTGCAATGTCTAGGAACAATCTTAAGATCCATTTGTCAATCGGTAAGATCCAACCCGGATCCGAAAATAGAAACGGATCGCCTGTTTATACCTCTAGTGGTGCATGCCAGCATTTGTCGGAGCTCCGATCCAGAGTTGGGGCGAACCCGTTTATCAATTTCCGGAGCTGTGTGAAGGTCCGGCCATTGGGGCGTGCGTCCATTCGCCGCGAGCCGCCGAATGAGCTGGTGAGATGTGGTACGTGCGAACACGCGTCGCCGCGGTTGTACGCTTGCGTCACGTGCGCCGCGGTATTCTGCCGCTTGCACGCGCCCTCGCATCCGGTGGGGAACGCTTCCGATCCCTCGCTACACAGCATCGCCGTGGACATCGACCGGGCCGAGCTGTTCTGCTGCGGGTGTAGGGACCAGTTGTACGATTGCGACTTCGACGCCGCCGTAGTACTAGCGCAGACGGAGGCTACCGTGATCGGATCAATAGAAGACCCTCCGCCGCATCCGGAAAACACGCGCAAGAGGAGGCGCGTGGAGTATAAGCCGTGGACACCTGATGTGAAAGAGCAGGTCTCGATCGTTGGGAGTTCGAGTCCTGTTGCCGAGTCAGCTCGGCAATGACTCAACAGCCCCAGAAGTACAATGGGGTTTGAGGGGCCTTAACAATCTTGGAAACACGTGTTTTATGAATTCAGTGCTTCAAGCATTGCTTCATACACCACCATTGAGGAATTACTTTCTGAGTGACAAGCATAACAGATATTTTTGCCAGCGAAAGAATAGTAGTGTTATAACAAGGAGTAGTAGTGATAATGGGAATAAGAACTCAACAATGCTGTGTTTGGCTTGTGATTTGGATGCAATGTTTTCTGCTGTTTTCTCTGGCCATCGGACCCCTAGTAGTCCTGCAAAGTTCCTCTACAGGTCTGCATTTGGTCATGTTTTCTTGGTTTGTTGAGATCATGTTTGGCTTTCTTATAATATGCACTCGTTTTTTTTTTTTGTGTGTGTGGGGGGAAGTTCGTATAGCTGATCCAGATTTGCTTGGAATTGAGGCATAGTTGATGTATACTTATAATTCTTTTTTAAGGATAATGATATATTGTAAAAGATTCCTTATTTAGCTTGGTTGTGCCCTTCTTTGCAAATGATGTAGGGACAAGATTAATTTTTTTATTGTTGGGGTTATATGTACCACCCTTATCCCTTCACTGAAGTAAAATTAGCTAGTGGTGTGTAACTTGGTTGTGATATAATACATTTGTAATTTGTTATCTTGGATGTGGATTTTTTTTTTTTTTGGTGAGAGTCTGTGCTGTATCTGATTCTGATGGATGTAAACGTTTCTTTGGAACAGTTGGTGGAAGCATGCATCAAATCTTGCAAGTTATGAACAGCAGGATGCTCATGAGTTTTTCATTTCCGTGCTTGATGGGATTCATGAAAGGATGCAGAACGATAAGGGAAAGGCGTTGAATCCAGGTAAATTTGTTTGTTGCGTTAGAGTATCTATTAGTTGCCCATCTTTTCTCCCTGTATCACCTTGCATAGTTAGTTTCTTGTTCTCTCTTTTTTCCTTTTCTTCCGAATTAGACCAATCATTGAGATTAAATATTTTCTGTTGTGCTGTGAAAATTATTGGCAGCATTGTTTATGCATATTTTAATAAAGCAACATAAATCTAATATAGTCAAGGGAGGCTAGTGCAGTAAAAACCTCAGATAAGTGGATTACTGAAACTTGTACAGTTACTTGCATAGGTCAAGTACTTCAGAGGGTGAATATTTTGAACTTTTTTGTTGGTGGAGAGGGCGTGGAAGAAGTAATTTCTGTCAGAAGTATAATAGCGTGTTCAAGCATCTTTGTGATGTCAAGTAACGTCTAACTAAAATGCACTCAGGGCCTACTTGATAGGCTTATCTTTGTTGTTCTAGCATCTCATCTCTCATGGCAATCCCAACTTCCGTTGTCACTGAGAAAAGATAGAAATATTTGTTGCAGGTTATGGTTTAGGTTTTTTCTTTGCCATAGGCGATTTACCAGTTGATATTCGCTGTCAGGCTTAGAGATGTTTCTCAAAAGGAAAAAGATTTCCTCCTACTCTTCCCAGTAAGTCTCAGTTTGGTTAGTCTTATTGATTTCAGCATAGGAGTTTTCTTCTGGTACAATACTTCTCATATTAACTCGCACTTTTACCATGTTTTAGGGTATTACTCTCCAGTGAGCTGATCGCAACCTTCAAAAAAGCTTGAAGCCTTTACTAGGTTGACAACTTTTTGCTTACTCTTTTCTATAAGCCCCTATGCGTCTCATTATTCTTGTGAGTCTACCTCGGTACCTCAAATTTCTTTAGCAGAGCAATCATAGGAGGGTAACTCCTTAGCAAACAATTCATTTCTGCCATTGTAAAATGTAAATATGCTGATCTGATTCTCACTTAAGTCACATGTACTTTAATTGAGAGAGTTAACACCTATTCTTGTTCCTCTTAATTAGACGATTAGTACAGGGCTACCTGTTATAATAGATTATCTGCCCTGAGTTTGCAAAATTTAGTTAACACCTGGTTATTGCAGTTAAATAATGAATACAAGGATCTATGATTTTGAATGGTTTTGTGTAAATGGAATAATAGAATTTTGAGGTAATAAAGTGTCTTGCGGATACTTTTCTTTCTGAGGTTTTTTTACAAAAGTCACTCGTACTCCATTACTTTTAGCTGCTCATTCTGTTTGTTGCCATTCCTCATAGGACCATTGTTGTTTTCTCTAGTAATGCATAGGCCATAGAACTTATGGCATAACTGAACTTTTGCTTTTTATGAAATGTGTTGAGGAGCACTTTAAGCTGTGCATATTATGCTACTGCATGTAACTTATTAGGAGCAGTACACATTGCACTTTGTCATCTGTAATCTCATCTTGACTAATTTTTTTCTTTTGCGCAGGCAGCGGAGACTGTTGCATTGCTCATAGAGTATTTTCTGGGATCTTACGGTCTGATGTCATGTGTACAGCTTGTGGCTTCACATCTACTACATATGATCCGTGTATAGACATCTCCTTGGACTTGGAATTGAGCCAGGGGAGTTCCGCCAAGATTACATCAAAGAAGTCTCATAATACTCACAAAAAGGAAGCAGAATCTGGAAAGTTTAGCCAAAACGGGCGAATTTCTACATTGATGGGATGCTTAGATCATTTCACAAGACCTGAGAAATTGGGTTCTGATCAGAAGTTCTTCTGCCAACATTGTCAAGTGAGACAGGAATCTCTTAAACAGATGTCCATAAGAAAACTGCCTTTAGTTTCTTGCTTCCATATCAAAAGGTTTGAGCATTCTGTGATTAAGAAAATGTCCAGGAAGGTTGATCACTACCTACAGTTTCCTTTTTCCTTGGACATGTCGCCTTACCTCTCTTCATCTATCTTGAGGAGTCGATTTGGAAATAGAATCTTCTCCTTTGATGGAGACGAGCAAGATGCATCCTGTGAATCGTCATCGGAATTCGAGTTGTTTGCTGTCATCACCCATACCGGCAAACTTGATGCTGGTCATTACGTAACATATCTAAGGTTAAGCAATCAGTGGTACAAATGTGACGATGCTTGGATCACTCAGGTGAGCGAGAATATTGTGAGAGCTGCGCAAGGATATATGATGTTCTATGTGCAAAAAATGCTCTATTACAAGGCTAGTGAAAAACAGGTTAGCTAGAACACTGATACAGCGCTCCACATTCAAATAACTGAAGAGCTCTAGGTACGTAGATATATGTGCGAAATGGGGGTCGTATTCGTGGTGTCTATGGGCCTTTATTTAACTTGTTCGATGTGAAGCCCTCAACATGTATGAAGCATCTCCTTTGGTGATTAACTGGGACGTAGGTTGAAACAGTCCTTTGTTGGGAGTAGAAGATCAAGCTGATGTTTTTGTTCCAGAGTGCTGCTTTAAGTTTTCAATTCTCAGTTGGAGTGTAATTTTTAGCCTGACTTTTAAAGGCCCACACTCCTGCATTCTGAAAATTTTGGTAACATAATATATACAAAAAAAGAGATGATTGGGGAAAACTTTCTGTTTTTTGTGGCTAACATAATAATTATAGAAAAAGATAATTAGTGAAACCTTTCTGTGAACTTTTCATGTCTTTCTTGGATTTGCAAGTTTTCAATATGGTTGGACACAGAATTTCGGGCAAAAAACCCTGTTAGCTTTTCATGTATTTTTCTTAAATTTTCAAGTTGGCTTGTTGAATTGGAGCTGGTGGTGAGTAGTTTCGATAGAACTTTGCCTTCCATTCAACCAGCAATGCGTTACGAATGGATTTGCAATAAAGCAAATTATGTGGATGACCATCTTATAATCACTTTTTGCCATATATACATTTGGTAATCACCAAAAGTATTTATAAGCCCAAACCTACTTAACAGCTTGTAAGCATTTTTTTTAGTCTGATGAAGTTTTTTATTGGGAAATTACCAGTTATGTTTATTTATAAGTAGCTCATTACAAAAATTGGTCAATTGATAAAATATTATTAATATTAGCTAAATTAGTCAATTTGTTATGAAATAATATAAAAGACAAGAACAATAACTCAAGAACAAGAGCAAATAGAGAGAAGAGTAGAGAGAGTTCTTCTTATTGATACTTAGAGAATGTTAGGAGTGGTTTACAATGGTAGAAGACCCCTTTATTTATAGGGAGGGGGATGATTTATCTACCAAGAATAGAACTCTAGAATCTCTCTAATTATAGACATTCACCTTAAATAGGAGATTTCATAACACTCCCCCTTGAATGTCTATTCAACAATGTGCCTCGTTAAAACCTTAAAACCAAAACCCAATGGGAAAAATTAAAGAAAGGAAAAAGAGTACACATGTTTGAATATGCGCATATTGGTTGCCTCGTTAAAAACCTCGCAAGGAAAACCCAGTGGGACAAAACCTTGTAAGGGAAAAAGAGTGCAACGCGCATTAACTCCCCCTAATAAGAACATCAATTTATATCCTTGAGCATTTGCATTCCAATCTTGTGCATCATCTTCAAAACGATCTTTGGTAGAGATTTGATAAATCAACCATATTGACTTGAATAAATATTCCGCACCTTGAAATCATCATTCTTGATAGATATGAACATCTTCATATAATGTCGTGGAATAACTCTTCAATATCTCCATAGATGCATTCTCAATGCCATCATGCTTATAGTTATAGCAAGATACATGTGTACACAAATTGTACTAAGGATTTGGTACTTCAGGACCAAGAATTGCATATGCTTCAAGCAACTTAAATCTTTCAAGTTAAGTCATATAAGCCATATAATAGACTTTAGATGCATATCAAGTTTTCACGTCATGCTAAACAAATAAGATATCGAAAACTGATTATACATACCTTTGACTTTATACTTTCAAGCATTTGAACTATAGGTTCAAAACTACATGTCTTTCATATGGAATCAATTCTTCTTGAATTGTATCTCTTCCATTTAGTTACTTTCTTTGGGTCAGCAAATGCGTATAGCATGCTTTGCAATATGTTGCAATTGAATTATCCCTTTTATGAACTTCAGGTTCATATCATGATATTCGGGGATATACATATACAAATGATAATTCATCCCATGTAACCTTTTCTCAAGTGTTTATCATGTCTCCCCCTCATGTTAGAAAAGCTAACTTGTTTCCTCAACTTTGGGAAATCATATTTGTGCATTATCATGTCAATATACACGGCACATTAATGAAATTATTTGGTTCCTGACCCTGAACCACTTGTGAGGGGAGAATATAATATACTCTCGTATACAACGTATATCAAACTGATATATATAACTTTGTTCTCATAAGAAACAGTTTAGCTATTAAGTGGAAGCACTCAATAATTATCTTGCTAAACCAACTTTGATATAAACCAACTTATCAAGATGAACTATCTTGAGTAGAGAATCTGGAAATTATGCTCGAAGTTAGATTACTGAGCAATTTACCTCGCAAGCACCGGCCAGGCTGCGGGTTAATAACAATTGCGCATGTAACCATATCATAGATGCATCATATGTGGTATACATGGCAGGTGAATGGGCCCATATTCACCTTTGATATTTCCAGAATTTATGGGCTTCAACCCGAACTCTTTAGTTGGTCAGTTCATTAATGAGAACAAGTGATACAAGAGAATTCGTAAAGAACTTTCTAGTTCATTGATATTCACCTGTGTGAATTTTCACATCATACTTAAAATGAGATGGCTAACACGAATGCCAATTGAATAAATTATCAATATTGGTAAACTTCAAATTTACACCATGACATGTGCACTTATCAATAAACTTCAGGTTTATTATGACATGGGTTTTTATACCAATAGATATCCACTTTATTGTGGCATTCTTTCTTTTGTGTAGTACAAACTGGAGAACAAAGCGGGTAGCTTTTCATATACAAATTACCCCGCTGCAAGTTGTAGTAATAGGAGATATCAAAGCCTTCCTTTATTTATAGTATCAATATAATCAATCGCTTTCGCGTGTACTTTGGAAACTGAATAAGTTTCTTTGAGACTTACTACAGCACAATACTCAATTGTGTTTCTCCAACATAGTAATAATTGGCCTTTCTAGAGCTCTCAATTAATTTTGTACTACCACAGATTCATCAACATCCATGTGGTGAATATCTTTCTTAAAGAGAAAGTTATACCATTATGGTCATGTCAAACTTATATGCAAGATATGTTTCTTGCATTATCGTTGTCCTTTAATAGTCATATTTCCAAAATACTTTGGCGTACAATAGGTACGTGACCAACGATCATTCATGCCATATATCATCTCAAACCTCCTTCTAGGGGTGAGTGTGGTATCATCTCAAACCTCCTTCTAGGGGTGAGTGTGGTATATTTAATACCAATTTCATGTTCATATTCTTCCAATAATGAATATGTATTCGTGAATCAGATGTTGTCACATTCACTTCGGGGATATGTGATTTTGTTATCCTTTTCAAATCTATAAATGCGTCAGGCATTTGATTTGCTATTCTTTGCAAATGGATAATCTTTTGTGCCTCTTTCACAAATAGAGGTATGTGGATCAAGATGAGATAATGATGCATTTTTCCACAAAATTTTCCGTTTGGTTTCACCAACTTCTCCCCCTAATTTTGGGAAAAAGTGTCTCATCAAATTGACAGTCTGCAAATCGTGCAGTGAACAAATCTCCTGTCAATGTTTCGAGGTAGCGAATAATGGAGGGTGATTCAACCTCAACATATATTCCTAACCTTCTTTGCAGACCCATTTTGGTGCGGGATGGCGGTGCTACAGGCACATATACTGCGCATCCAAAGATTCTAAAATGGGATATATTGGGTCCATGACCCAAAACCAATTCCAACGGAGAATATTTATGTCAATTCGTCAGTCAGAGACGAACTAGCATTGCTGTATGCAAAATGGCGTGTCCCCAAACCGAAGTGGGCAGCCGACGAACTAGTATTGCTGCATGCAAAATGGCGTGACCCCAAACCAAAGTGGGCAGCCGACGAACTAGCATTGCTGCATGCAAAATGGCGTGACCCCAAACCGAAGTGGGCAGCCGACGAACTAGTATTGCTGCATGCAAAATGGCGTGAACCCAAACCGAAATGGGCAGCCTCGTTTTCATGAAGAATTCAAGATTATTCTCATCTATTGTCTCAATATGATATCCATTTTGAATGATATCTTTAAAACTCAACAAGTTCCTTTTTGACTTGGAGGAGAACATTGCGATTGATATCATTAAAACTCAACAAGTTCTTCTTAGACTTGGAGGAGAATATTGCATTCTCTAAGATAAACGTCGTGCCTTTGGGCAGAGTTACAGTTGCTGTTCCGGAGCCTTCAATCAATTTACTTCCCATGGTTTGACATATAAAAGAAAATATACGAACATGAGAATAAACAACTTCAATCCGTTTGTGTCACATTTAAATAATATTTTCAAAATCTGCTGCGGTCAGTTGACAAACAAAATCAGATAGTCGATTATATGGATTACTATGCAGCTTGAAAATTTCAGTTTAAGCATTTTCTTCAAACAATCGATTGTTAAACACAAACAATCGATTGTTGAACATTGACAATCGATTGTTAAACACACACAATCGATTATTTGCTATTTTGAAAAACTTCAGAGCACACTGTTTTAAGACAATCGATTGTTAAGTATAGACAATCGATTGTTGGCTATTTTGAAAAATTTCAGAGCACACTGTTTTAAGACAATCGATTGTTAAGTATAGACAATCGATTGTTGGCTATTTTTAAAAATTCCAGATTACACTGTCTTAACGACAATCGATTGTTAGACAAAGACAATCGATTGTGGATGATTTTTGAAAAATTCCAGATTACACTGTCTTAACGACAATCGATTGTTAGACAAAGACAATCGATTGTTGATCAATTATTTTTCAGCTTTAATGCGAAAATAGTAGATAATCGACTAGTTTTTCAGGCTAGTCGATTACCCCTACTGGAAAATAAAAATTTTATTGATATTTGAGCATATTGAAGATATTCTAAAGAACTACTGCTAACATTGCATCATGAACTAACTAATACGAGCTAATACTAATGACTATTAGTTTATTCACTAACTAATACAAATAAGTAGAATAAAATCAAATAACTCCATCTTCTTTCATCACGGATCCATCGCCGATTAGGTGGTCTATTTTCCCCTCGGGTTGCTCAATGAAGTCTGCCACATCTAGGTGGGTGATGTCCGAGTTGTCGTCATAGACAAAATTTGTTTCAGGGCCTTTTCTCTTTCGAGATGCTTGATAAAGGTCAACCAAGTGTCTTGGTATACGGCAAGTCTTTGACCAGTACCCTTTCCCACCGCAACGATAACATATAGTTTCTGAACCATTTGCCTTAGGATCTTCATGACCCAGTTTCTGCTTTCGGCGGTTATCTCTCCTTGGGGGTTGACGGACTTCATTGGAATTTCTTCCTTGTCTACGTCCCTGGCTATGACCCCGTTTACGACCATGACCATGGTCCTTTTCATGTTTGGCATAATGAGAGTGCACCTTATCTGCTTCAGGCAGTGGTGTAGACCCAGTGGGTCGATTTTCATGATTTCTCATGAGCAGGTCATTATTTCGCTCAGCCACTAGTAGAAGAGAAATCAGTTCAGAGTACTTTGTAAAGCCTTTCTCTCTGTACTGTTGTTGCAGTACCATATTGGAGGCATGGAACGTTGTAAACGTTTTCTCAAGCATATCATAATCGGAGATATTATCCCCGCATAGCTTCAATTTAGAAGTAATTCTGAACATTGCAGAATTATATTCAGAAACGGACTTAAAGTCCTGGAGCCTCAGATGAGCCCAATCATATCGTGCTTGTGGCAGAGTGACCAACTTCAGGTTGTCATATCTCTCCTTTAAGCCGTTCCACAAGATGAGTGGATCCTTGAGGGTGAGATATTCAATCTTCAAACCTTCATCAAGGTGATGGCGCAAGAAAATCAAGGCCTTCGCACATTCTTGGGTGGATACTTTTTCTCTATCTTTGATGGTGTCTCCGTGACCCATAGCATCTAAGTGGATTTCAGCATCCAACACCCATGTCATATAGTTCTTGCCCGAAATTTCAAGGGCAACGAACTTTCTTTTCGTAATGTCAGACATAATCGAAAATTAAATTAGGAAGAGGGAAATACCTTAGATTTTTCGAGAATGGTTCTTGAGACGGTAGAGTCTCGTGCTGATAACGTGTTATGAAATAATATAAAAGACAAGAACAATAACTCAAGAACAAGAGCAAATAGAGAGAAGAGTAGAGAGAGTTCTTCTTATTGATACTTAGAGAATGTTAGGAGTGGTTTACAATGGTAGAAGACCCCTTTATTTATAGGGAGGGGGATGATTTATCTACCAATAATAGAACTCTAGAATCTCTCTAATTATAGACATTCACCTTAAATAGGAGATTTCATAACACAATTAGTTATTTTTTAGCAAAAAAATATCAAATTTTTGCTTTGTTTTGAGTGAGTGTTATTAAAATAGATTGGGCACAACTTAAGGAGCTTGAATATCAGTTTTGGGATAATTTGGTAAAGTTTAGAGGTGGTTTGAATTGAAAATTCGAAGTAAAGATGAACATGAAAAAAAAAATAATGTGTATTACACTGTGTATCATTTGTGTATCACACATGTATCAATTATGTATCACATGTACATCCATGTATACTTGTGTGTGAGATACATGCCTGATATATGTTTGATACATGTGTAGCAGATGACTTTTTCGAACTCGATTTAATCACGATTTTCGATACAATATCAGTCCAAATCACCTCCAATCTTCCTCAAATTTTGTATATTGACTTATCTATATATTTTCAATGAATTACATTTATACTCGTTGAAAAAATTCCTTTTTTGTTTAGATTTTTGGAATATTTTATAGATTTTTATATGTCATCATCTTATTTGCTATCCCGTCTATTAAATTTCCTTTCTATCTTGTATCTAATGTTGCTAATCACGCTTAAAATATGGAAGGTGATTTTTGCATGTGATTATTTGATAGAAAGAACCCTATTACTTAGTTTTTCAATTTTTGTTGGCTAGTTTTGGTAAGTATATGACTAATGACTAGAGGTGGAAAAGTTAAAATTCATTTGGAACATTGTGTAAGTTTCCCTTTTTTATTATCTTATTAAAATTTGTAACTCTATTTTATTTTCGTTATTCGTCCTGTTCAACAAGATTCTTTTAATTTTATATAGTTATGTTAGATAGTTTTAATAGCATTCGGTCATTTCAACAAAAAAGAAAAATGCTTATCCGTATTTTCTTTACAAACACACAATATAATAATATACCTTCTTTATATGCTCATTCTTTCTCAAAAAAGTTCATTTTCGTTTTCTAAATTTCCATTACTTTGGGGATTAGGGATCATATATAATATGGTTGTATATTTGGATTTCCCTAATTTAGATTCCCCTATTCCCTAATAAACTAACTAATTCTCTTGAGCCACTCACAATGTTTATACATAAAAAAATTTCATAAAGTATTATCTTTTAGTAATAATTAGTCATTTATAAATATTATTTGTTATATTACGGATTATAGATACTTTTTATGTAGTTATAAGATGTATTTGATATATTTAAGTTGTTGTATTCATGAATACAATAGCAAAAATAGGCGTGAATCAGGGAAGTCCAGCTAATTAATCGTTGTATTCAAGTGTATTCGACTGTATTCATGGAGTGAAACATGGAATTACAACTAGACAGATTATTATATTAGACTATATTCACGCCGTAAAATAGGGGATTACACTGTTTTTAAAACGAAAAGTGAATCAATTATAATAGACTCCTAATATAACTCAACAAACTCAATTATAACACACAAATTTTGTATTTTCAGTTATCAAAAAGATTCTCAACCGAAAAATATCCCAAAAATATAGCAATCTTCAGAGAAATTATATAACACATCTGAATACATAAATTATATTAATTAAAAGAACTTATGAATACATTCATGGCATATAGCAAGACAGTTAATACAATTAAATACATAAAATACAACGGGATACATTGAAATACAATGAGAAAAAAAGACAGCGAATACAATGAAATACATGTAATACAACAAGATACATTGAATTACAATAAAAAAGACAATAAAATACATGAAAATACATTGAAATATAATAATAGAAAATCATCTTACAACGTCCATATCTCCATGTTCACCATCTCTGGAGACACCTTTGTCTCCATTAACAAACCGAAGTTGGCAGGGACAAATATACTTGAGCAACTCCTTCTACCCGCCCTCCTATTTCCGTGCATCCTTCGCAATCGGCACCTAATTTGCGAGTGCAACTATACTCTAACAATTCTCCTACTATAATGGAGGATGTCGACAGAGAAGAAATGGAAAGCGAACTAGATAAAGAAGAGGAAGAAGCAGCCACCGACTTACTCCGCAATCGATTCCAATTATGCACTATTTCTATTGTTGAAGCCGAGGGTATTTTTTTTAATCAAAACACATACATTAATTTTTGAAGTGGGCCTTGCACAAATCTGGTGGAAGGAGAAGGAGAACAAAATTTTTAATGGGATGGGGGAAGAGAATGCGATGTATCAAAATAGAGAGAGAACGAAAATAGTGTAAATGATTAGCGTATTTAGTGGCTTTGGCCGAGGAGGTAACCAAAATTAAATATTTTGCTATAAACCTTAAAAGGTATTTATAGAATATGATTTTTTTAAATAGTATTTATTTAAAAGAAATAAAATGTTAACATTTGCTATAGGAAGTAAAAATTCTTTTATACATTGCTTTGGGCTAAGCCTCCATGAGTTCACCTATATAAGCCACTGCTAAAGTTGTTAAAAGGAAATTTTACCTACTATAGTAAACTATTACACTTTATTTATTATAAATCAAAAATATTTTAATATATTATTACTTATAGCTACTTTTCTATTTTGTAGCAAAGTATGTACTTATTTATACTTAAAATTAAGGCATAAAATGAGCCGATTATATTTTTTTTCCTCTTATCCCTCTTTCTCTTTATCAAAAAGATTCTCAATTCTTTCTCTTCTCCCTCAAAATTTTTTTAGTTATCCTTTCCTCATAACTGGAAAACCGTGCAAGCATACTTGATTTAAGTTCGACCCTTTTCTTTCTTGACTTTCCCAACTGAAAGAAGAACAAGAATTGAAAAAGAAAAAAAATATTAGATTCGATCTGGCCGAGTCGATTTTTTATTTGTCTTCATTTTTAATTTTAATACAATGTATATAGTATTTTGCTTGATCACAAAATATCATCTTCGACGAATTTTCTTCTCTTCTTCGTGTTAGGATTACAAATCCGACTAAAACATAATAGCCTTCATATCGAATTATTTGGAATAACAACATAAGCGGAAGCGTACCTGAATCCATAAGTGGAAATCCTTAGTCCTTTTGAAGATTGTCCAAATGTTTGGCTTTGAAAGCTCCTTAATCCTTCTTGAAGAATATCTTGAAGTTTTCCCAAGAGGTATGGCTTTCACAAGAATATCCAAGACAAATATGAGGAATGGTTTTCCACTTGATATGCAAGACAACAATGGCTCTGTCTCTCAATGGGTGGAAGAAGAAGAGTATGTCTTGCATTCTTATGGGAACCATAACCCCCCTCTTATAACATATGAGTTATGAAACTCAAAAGTCATAAGCATGTAACCATGGTTACATGTATGTAACCTTAGTTAGCCCATCATTAACTAAGGTTACCCTTTTGGGTATCTACACATTAGTCCTACACTTTATATGACAATATATTGGCCCCCTTAACAATGTCATAAGACCACCAATTTAGGCCAAACCAAAAGATAGCACATAACATATAATTAATCCATATATTATTCATATGTATGTAGATATAAGTCCATATATCTAACAATCTCCCACTTGGACGAGATACTCATACATATGTACAAACCTTAGCATAATATGTTACATTATAACCTTATGAGCTCAGAATTGCTATCATAATAAAATTGTCATGAACAATCCGGTCCATCAATCATACCAACATAGGGTCTAATAGCTCTTAGTTACTCTTGCGTAACTAGAACCAACATAGATCACGTATATCAATATAACCAACGACATGGATCAAGTATAGGTGTGTAGCATGGAAATAACATAAAGTGTGGTCTGAAATAGAATGTCTATTTCCAACTGGTTCTCTTTATTGAGATCAATCATAAACCTTAAGAGCACATAAAACTTTAAAACCGAATATCTGCAAATATAACCTTAAAACTGAATTACTGAATGTAATGAACAATACATAATTGTATAATACAAACTCCCACTAAAATTCATAATCCTTAACTGATTTGACACCCATGCAAGCAATATGCTCATGAAATACTTTTGGTGTTAATCCCTTAGTGAGCGGATTCGCAATCATGGAGTTTGTACTTATGTGCTCTATGCACAATTGTCCATTCTGTACTCTTTCTTTAACAACCCGAAATTTGACGTCCATATGTTTTGCTTTCGTCAAACTACTGTTGTTGTTAGCATAAAGGACTGCTGATCTGTTGTCGCATAATAGCCTAAGTGGCTTTTTAATGCTGTCAACTATGCGCAGTCCACTAACAAAATTCCGCAGCCATAATGCCTCATTGGATGCTTCATAACATGCCATGAATTCCGCTTCCATAGTAGAAGTGGCCGTAAGAATTTGCTTGATGCTTCTCCAAGAGATAGCACCGCCAGCAAGCATGTAAATATAGCCTGATGTAGACTTCAGACTATCCTGACATCCAGCAAAATCGGAGTCGGTATACCCGATGATCTCAAGCTGGTCCGATCTCCGATATGTAAGCATCTAATCCTTTGTTCTCTGTAAGTACCTCATGACCTTTTTGGCTGCCTTCCAATGGTCCATTCCCGGATTTCTTAGATATCTGCCTAGCATCCCAATAATGTATGCTATACCAGGTCGTGTACATACCTGAGCATACATCAGACTACCTACAGCCGAAGCATAAGGTGTCTTCTCCATTTCCGAAGTTTCAAAATTATTATTTGGGCACTGCGAGACTAAACTTGTCTCCCTTAGCAACAGGGGTGTTGCCTGGTTTACAATCCTGCATGCCAAATCTTTTACGAACCTTATCGATATAGCCCTTTTGTGACAGACCGAGAACACCTTTGGAGCGATCTCGTTGTATCTGAATTCCTAATACAAAAGAGGCATCACCGAGATCTTTCATTTCAAATTTCTTTGAAAGAAATTTCTTAGTTTCATGCAATAATGCTATATCATTACAGGCAAGCAGTATGTCATCGACATATAAAACCAGAAAAATATACTTACTCCCACTGAACTTATGGTATATACAGTCATCAGCAATATTCGATTCAAAACCAAAAGATGTAATGACTGCATGAAACTTATAATACCATTGACGGGAAGCCTGCTTGAGCCCATAGATGGATTTCTTTAATTTGCAAACCCTTTTCTTTGATTCTTCCGAAACAAAGTTTTCAGGTTGCACCATATAAATTGTTTCCTCAATGTCACCATTGAGAAACGCTATCTTAACATCCATCTGATGAAGTTCAAGATCAAAATGTGCTACTAGTGCCATTATAGTCCTGAAAGAGTCTTTCGATGAAACTGGAGAGAAAGTCTCTTTATAATCAATGCCTTCCTTTTGAGTGTAGCCTTTTGCGACAAGACGAGCTTTATGCTTAATGACATTGCCCCATGAATCCCTCTTGGTTTTAAATATCCATTTACAACCAATCGGTTTAATACCTTCGGGCAATGTAATAAGCTCTCAAACGCCGTTATCGCTCATAGACTTCATCTCATCATTCATGGCATCAATCCACTTTTGAGAGTTAGAACCCTTAATGACTTGACGGAAGTTGATTGGATCATCTTCCTCAAGTCCAATATCACTTTCTTGTTCTTGGAGAAATACAACATAATCATCCGGAATTGCATTTCTCCTCCCTCTAGTGGATCTCCTTAATGGCACTTCAGTTTCTTGAGGTTGTTGAGTTTGATTTTCATTAGTAATATCAGGAACTTGATTGGGGAGATTTTCTAGATTGTCTTGAACTGGAGTTGTGTGATCCGTGTCAGGAATGAGAACACCCTGACCAAGATCAACAACTTGAGGGAAAGACACATGTTCTTCCTCAAAGACAAAATCTCTAACAACTTTATCTCCCCACCCCCCAAACTCAATATCCTCAAAAAACCTAGCATTACCCGTCTCAAAAATAGTTCTAGAAGTGGGATCATAAAACTTAAACCCCCTGGATCTTTCAGAGTATCCAACAAAATTGCTACTAACCGTTTTAGCATCCAGTTTCTTTTCATTCGGCCTATAAGGCCTTGCCTCAGTTGGACAACCCCAAATGTGTAAGTGCTTAATACTGGGTTTATGCCCAGTCCAAAGTTCATATGGGGTTTTGATTGTAGCTTTAGTTGGAACTCTATTAAGAATATAAGCTGTGGTTTTTAATGCTTCTCCCCAGAGTGAGTCTGGCAAAGTAGTACGACAAATCATACTTCTTACCATATCCTTAAGGGTCCGATTTCGTCTCTCAGCTACACCATTCATAGTAGGACTGCCTGGCATAGTATACTGAGGGACGATCCCACACTCATCTAGGAATTTAGCAAATGGCCCTGGACGTTGTTCACCTGAACCATCATATCTACCATAGTATTCACCACCACGGTCAGATCTAACGGATTTAATCCTTTTGCTTAGTTGATTTTCAACTTCAACCTTATATGATTTGAACACGTCTATGGATTGAGACTTTTCATGAATAAGATATAGGTATCCATAATGAGAGTAATCGTCTATGAATGTGATAAAGTATTATTGACCATTCCTACAAGGAGTAGGGAATGGCCCACAAATATCCGTATGTATCAATTCTAAGACGTCCGAAGCTCTCTTAGCACCTAATCTCGTCTTGTTTGTTTATTTACCCTTGATACACTCAACACAAATATCCGAATTTGAGGAATCAAGAGAATCAAGAATTCCATCTGACACGAGTTTATGAATTCTTTGAATGGATATGTGACCCAAACGTTTGTGCCAGAGTGATATAGAATTCTCATTAGTTACTTTTCTTTTGGTACTACTTGAACTTGTATGCAAAGTTTCATTATGTGAGGTTATTATATCAACCAAATATAGGCTATCATATGTTGATAAAAGACCAGTACCGATAAGATTTGAATTTTGAAAGAGACTAACTTTATTGTCACCAAATGAACATGTATAACTGGATATGTCCAATTTGGGAACATAAATTAAATTCCGTCTAAAAGACGGTACAACAAATGTCTCATTCAAATCTAAATAAAAACCAGTCTTAAACAACAGCCTAAATTTGCCAATAGCCTCGACTTGCACCTTCTTGCCGTCACGCACATAGATGTATCTTTCACCATCATTTGGTTTTCGGCAGTTCAGGCAACCCTGCATAGATATACTTATGTGAGTAGTAGCTGCAGAATCTACCCACCAAGTATCCTTAGGTACCGAAATTAAATTAACTTCAAAACAAACAAGAGAAAGAGATGTACCTTTTTTCGCACGCCAAGCGTGGTACTTGGTACAATCTTTCTTCACATGATTAGTCCCCTTACAGAAAAAGCAACCTGATTCTGAAGTTTCAACCTTAGGTTCCTTATTTTGCTTTTTCTGGGGCCTTGCAACCGCAACTTTCTTACCTTTCCTCTTCTTAGTATCCTTAGAAGAGGATGCCAAATGAGCACTTTCTGTCTTATCTTGCTTTATCCTTTCCTCCTCTTGCACACGATGTGCAATGAGCTCATTAAGAGTCCATTTCTCCTTCAGGCAGTTGTAACTGACCTTAAACTGATTAAAGTGTGCAGGAAGAGATATCAAAACTAAGTACACAAGCAGTTCCTCAGGTAATTCCAGCTTGAGTGACTTAAGTTTCGAAGCAAGATGAGACATTTCCAAAATGTACTCCCTTATGTTTCCCTTGCCTTTATACCTCATGGAAACAAGTTTACTCAAATGAGTACTTGTTTCCGCCTTTTTGTTTTGTGCAAAACGCTTTTCAAGGTTTTCAAGGAAAACTTTGGCATTACTTTCATCATTCATAGTGCCCCTGAATGATTCTGGAATTGCACGTTTCATGATCATTAGACTCATGCGATTTGAGCGTTCCCACTTCTCTATCTCCTTCTTTTCATCAGAAGAAGATGTATCCTCAAGAGAAGCAGGTTGCTCAATCCGAAGTGCAAGGTCTAGATCCATGCAACCGAGAACGATCATAATGTTCTCTTTCCATTCCTTAAAGTTTGTGCCGTTAAGCACATAGATGCTGTTTATATTAGCAGATATCGAAGCAGCTGAAGAATTCACTGAAAATAGAACAAGGATAACTTAATACATGCTTACAATTACTTGAACTTTAACTTTAATTTACAGATTCAAAATAGGCAAATCCCATTACAAGATACCTAGCACAACATTGATTTTAGTCTTTGGACAGAAAATCAACTTGTAAGTGGTACTCTTGGTGTAGTGATCAAATATTGACAATAAACTCCTGTCAAATATCAAGCCTTCCTTTGGGCCAACTTAATATTCACATGGAAAACCGAATAATTGTCACATATTTATCACCACAAGCATGTTCGAATTCCTGCCAAATAACAACCTTCCTTTGGGCCGGTGTTAAACGCATGGAAGACTAACATCCACAGTCATCTTATACTTCAAGATTAATCA
Organism: Nicotiana benthamiana; assembly: GCA_034376525.1. Classification (NCBI taxonomy): domain Eukaryota; kingdom Viridiplantae; phylum Streptophyta; class Magnoliopsida; order Solanales; family Solanaceae; genus Nicotiana; species Nicotiana benthamiana. The sequence continues at coordinate 129,677,987 of CM067335.1, read as the reverse complement.
ATCTACACAAAAGAGGTTACTTCGGCAACATAATGCTACAATTGACTAATTTAAAATATTAGATGCTAAATCATATAGTTCCTTAAGCCATATATTGAATCTTAACTGAAAATTTACATGTTTTGACATGTAACATCTGAATATTAATTGTTATAGTCTTAATTGGATAATACCAAAATCTCAAGCATGATGGACTAAAAAACAATTAATATTAAAAAACTGAATATTAATGTATAAAACATTAATAATTTAAAAACCGAATATTAATTGACATATTATTAATGTACAATTAAAAAAAACTTGAAAACTTAATACTTAAAACGTTTCATTAATTATGAAAAACGTTTCTTACATTATGTCCTCATTAAACAGCCAGAAAACAAAACGTTTCTGCAATTTATGGCCAGATAATCGATTATCTACGCCTGATAATCGATTATCTGAGCCTGATAATCGATTATCTGGGCCTTCTGGAATCTCAAATTTTGCTGAAAAACTAGGATAATCAATTATCTTTTTAGGATAATCGATTATCTTGGCTCTCTGGAATTTCCAATTTTTGCTGAAAAACTCTAGATAATCGATTATTCTGGTTGAATAATCGATTATCCTGCAGTGTTGTTTCAATAATTTTTCAATAATCGATTATTCAAAATGCATAGTCGATTATTTGCTGCTTCTGTTTTGCAAAATTTTGGTGAACTTTAAAAGATAGTCGATTATCTGGAGAAGATAATCGATTATCTTACCATTCTGTCCAACGACTTAATATGGTTTTCAACAAGAAACTTAAACAAGAAATCATGTTGTTCATCAACCAAAATCATGCAAATTTCAATGTTTCATTTCATATAGAGATAACAAGATATTGAAACACCAAAGTTCATCAACAACACATCATGCATGAAATCATGCTATATCATGGTACTAGAATTTCATAATCAAAATCCTATCTTAACTTAATCATAAACTTTATATAACATGAATTTCATGAACTTCCAAATAATCCAAATATGAAGGAGGCTCTGATACCAATTGTTAGGATTATAAATCCGACTAAAATATAATAGCCTTCATATCGAATTATTTGGAATGACAACATAAGCGGAAGCGTACCTGAATCCATAAGTGGAAATCCTTAGTCCTTTGAAGATTGTCCAAATGTTTGGCTTTGAAAGCTCCTTAATCCTTCTTGAAGAATATCTTGAAGTTTTCCCAAGAGGTATGACTTTCACAAGAATATCCAAGACAAATATGAGGAATGGTTTTCCACTTGATATGCAAGACAATAATGGCTCTCTCTCTCAATGGGCGGAAGAAGAAGAGAATGTCTTGCATTCTTATGGGAACCATAACCCCCCTCTTATAACATATGAGTTATGAAACTCAAAAGTCATAAGCATGTAACCATGGTTACATGTATGTAACCTTAGTTAGCCCATCATTAACTAAGGTTACCCTTTTGGGTATCTACACATTAGTCCTACACTTTATATGACAATATATTGGCCCCCTTAACAATGTCCATAAGACCACCAATTTAGGCCAAACCAAAAGATAGCACATAACATATAATTAATCCATATATTGTTCATATGTATGTAGATATAAGTCCATATATCTAACACTTCGCTATTCAGTCACATGTAATGACGAAATACATTATATTATATACTAATATACTCAAATATATTATATTTTGTACAAATCTATTGTTTTTTGTCTGTATTTATGTATTCCGAAGGTCTGTATATTTTTTTAATACAGTCGAACATCACTGTGTTTTGTGATTTTGTGTTGTTTGAATACAATCGAATTGAATACGATGACTTGAATACCATATAGGAGAAAAGGTCAAAAATATTGCTCTACTATTGAATATTATTTATACTTACCCTCCATTATACTATTTCATCTTATTTGTCTTTACCTTCTTACTATTAAACATATTTACCCCTCAATTTAACAGAGGGGACATGTGACGACCTTCTAAGCATATATAACCCCCAACAGATTACCCATACTGATTAACTAATAACCATAGCCTTAAACCCGACCCATTCCAAGACTTAAAATAACTAAACCCTCTTTCTCTATATATATTTTATCCCCTTCACCATGAAAGCACCTTCACAACAATGAGAATGCTGAAATGGTCAAGCTTCATCCCAAACAACTAACACCAAGAAATCATTATATGGTTACAAGCAGCAACGAAGAACATGAGCTAAAAGTTGTAAAAATGTGGACAGTTCTTATTTTTCCCCCTTTCAATTTTCACCTTAATTCAGTTGTTAATCATTAGGTAAAGACAAATATCATATAATTTCAGAATTTTCGACTCCAAATGGCCGGAACAATGTAGAATTTCAGAATTTTCGGGTTTAAGGTTATCGGGTAATTAGTATGGCTAATGGTTTGGAGGTTAAATATACTTAGAAGGCCGCACGTATCCCTTCTGTTAAATTGAGGAGTAAATATGTTTAATAGTAAATGGGTAAAGACAAATTAGACCAAATAGTATAACAAAGGGCAAGTATAAAGCATATTTAATAGTAGAGAGATTTTTTTGACCATTCTCCGTAAACATATACTAGTGAATAATGAATATGTGTAAATTGAAAAGAATGTAAATATAATGTGATTATCTCACTGTATTTATAAATACATTCGCGCGAATACATGAAATACAGAATTAAACAGCTTTGTCCCTATTTTTATCTCATTATATTTATAAATACAATCACGTAAATACATGGAATATAGTACAATAGCAGTAAAGTTTATGTAGAATTGATTTTATTGAGGTAAATTAGGAGTGATACATAGTACTTGACCCCCTTATTTTTAGAAGAATTTCGCTAATGTATTCATGAATACAGTAGCGCTAATACAATGAATACAGTCGCACAGCTGGATTCCCCTATTTTTAGATGAATTATGTTACTGTATTCATGAATACAGTAGTGCGAATACAGTCACGTAACAACTAAATAGTAGCTATAGAAAGTAATTATATATATGGCATAGAGGTGTCAAACGGGCTAGTTTGACCTGGGCTCGGCCCAGTACTTAAGGACCAGGTGGGATGGGTTACTAGGGTTAAGGGGTTGGTCCGTTCACTTTAGTTCATCAAGTTAATCGGATCGGTCAAACCCGGTCAACCAAAATTCCCGTAGAACTGATTAACCGGCCCGGACCAGTTTAAAGGCTAGATTTTAATTTTTTAAAGGTTTTAGATTCCAAGGCAATGCAAAACCTTTGAATTTACTCTTTTTTCATTAATTTACTTGTTGTCAAATGTAAACCTTTCAATTTGTAAGTTTGAAGTGAAATAATATAACACTTACAATTTATAAGTGTAATTTTTTTCACCTTCATTGTATTCTTTATATTTTTATTTTATATTAATATAAATTATAATAGCTATACAAAATACAAAAAAAATACTAACCCGACCCGGTCCGACCACTTGGACCCGTAACCCTTACGGTTTATTTTTTACTCGGATGAACCCGTACATGCTAATTCTGGTAAACCCTAACTGGTCCGGTTCGAAACTCGGACAGTTTCACCTTTTCCCTACCCAGCCCGGCCCGACCTACCCGTTAGATACCCTTAATAAGGTAGCTATAAAAAGTTAATATCTACTAAACAAGAGTGGTTTCTGAAAATTTCTAGAGGGAAGAGGAAGAAAAAGGGAGAATATGGGAAACAATAATCGAACTGACAACTATTATGTGGTGGACTTTCACCGATACAACTAGGCTCTAAAATTCTGCAATTTGGTTATCACTTTCTCCTCTCTTTTTTTGGCAATCCAATATTTTTAGGCTATGACATCAACTATTTAAAAGAAATAGCTTACTCAAGCTATCTAGGACAACTTTGTAAACTACAACAATAATAATAACCAGTATAATCTCATAAGTGATTTTAGTGATAATAGGATGTATGCAGTCTTACCATACCATGGAAGGGGAGATAAAATGTTTTCCATAGAACCTCGGCTAAGAAAACATGGAAGAAGCACTGAGAAAATAATAACCATACAAGATATTTAGAAAATTAAATTAAAAAATGCAAAAGAGAAGATGGCACGAGTACTGGTAGGATGTAATAACAATACAAGATAAGTCATGATAACAAACTAAGGGAGTATTGATGACAAATAATAATACAAGATATGTGGTAATAACAGACTAAGGATAAAAAGGATATCATTCTGACAATAATACTATTAAACTAAGAAAGACAATAGGGAACGCTACTATCTACTAACCTTCTACCCTAATTCTTGACCTCCACACCCTCCTATCAAGAGTCATATGTCCCGGTTAAATCAAGTTGTATCATGTACCGCCTGATCATCTCTCCCCAAGACTTCTTTGATCTTCCTCTACCCTTCCTCGTATCCCCAAGGCCAACCTCTCACACCTCCTGACTGGGGCATCTGTGTTTCTCCTTTTAATATTCCTGAACCATCTTAGCCCCGCCTCTTGCATCTTTTCATCTACATGGTACCACTCTCACCTTATCCCAAATAACTTCTTTCCTAATTCTATCTAACCTAGTATGCCTACACATCCATCTCAACATCCTTATTTCATCTACTCTCATTTGCTGGACATGAGAGTTCTTGACTGGCCAGCATGATGCCCCATACAGCAAAATCGGCCTAACCACTATCTTGTAGAACTTACCTTTAAGTCTCAACGAGTACGTTCTTATCGCATATAACACCGAAGTCGAGCCTCTACTTCATATACCGCTCTAGCACGATGTTTGGCATTCTTATCAATCTTCCCATCACTCTGAATAACAGACCCAAGATACTTGAAACTCTTATTCTTAGGAAAGACTTGCGTATCAAGCCTCGCATCCCCGTCCGCTTCCTGCCGGGTAACAACGTTGAACTTGCACTTCAAGAATTCTGTTTTGGTCTTGCTCAACTTAAAACTTTTAGACTCCAAGGTATGCCTCCAACCCTCTAGCCTCTTATTAACACCTTCTCGAATCTCATCAATCAGAACTATGTCGCTTTGTAAACTAATAACTTATAATATATGAGACTTTTATTCTTATGTTCTGAGCTTGCTTTATGGTACATAGGGAGGTGAAAATATCTAATACTGCTAAATCTATCTTTGACCAATTGAACTTCTATTTGAAATAATATAATCATCAGAATTGAATTCAACTTCATCGTCTAAAAGAATTGATGCTTTCCTATCTAGACTCTTGGCGTTGGCTGACTTGCTGTGGTTGTGGGAGGTGGAAGGTCAAGAAATACTTTGATATTGAAATTCATGCAAGGTGTATAGGCATCCAAAAAGAACATGGTTATAAAATATATCTTTTTATGTTATGAAATACTTGATTATGGTGGATGTTCATAACTCCTAAAGGAGTAACACCCATTACTCTTCTCCATTAACCTCTCACTACTTCCTACATTATGGATGTAACTCCCACACCTCGATGATCCTCCCCCATGTTCTCAATAGTTAATACCATGTTCATGGTATCCCTTTGTATTACCTATATCATCCTATAAATAGAGGGTTTGGGCATCATATTGTATACAGTTGAAACACTTGGAAGAAATAAGAATCTCTTCTCTCTTTCTCTTTATATCTCTTAACTTATTTTTCCTTATTTTATTATTACTTTGAGCTAAGTTTCTTTAGAGATTATCAGCACGAATTTATATATTCTTATATTTTCTATAAGAGATGAAAGTCTTCCATGGAAGCTACAACCTTGAATCAATTTAGTTGAGCCAATGGAAACCTTGGCATTTCCATATGCCATATCAACATTCAGTTTGTATAGGGATTTTTCAAATTATACATGAATTTCGTATTTAACTCGTGTTAAAACTTGGATTTGGTGCAATTTTTGTAATACATGACAATATCGTTTCATCTGTGTAGGAAATACAATGGTTTCGTTCGAATTGGAAATTGGCGTCATCTCTCTAACTACACTTCTCTTATTCATTATTGAAAACATGACACATGCTTTTGTTTATTTATATTACGTGCAGGGTTCAACAAAGCACATGTTTTCCAATAATTATATCCAAAATTATTATTTTTGATGATTCGTTTATTGGACTCTTATATTTATTCTAAAATACGGCTAAGGTAATTTTTACAATTTCATTTAGTATTTTTAAAGCTAATTGTACATAATTCCAATATTAACTATTTTTAGGTTTAAATTTGTCTCATTCTTATAAAATAGGATCATATGTTTTTAAATTATTAATTATATATTATAAACCATTTTAGTGCTTTCAATTTGTTTTCAGAAATCTATTTACTATTTTTTTATACATTAAAAAGGGAAAGTGGCTATTTAAATTTTAGCCCAAATTGGATTTCAATTATAACCCAAATCAGGCCCTAATTACCTCAGCCCAATTGCAATTAAACCCCGACCCATTTTTAATTAAACCGACTCGGACCCCTACCTACCCCCTTTAATCCAGACCGTTGATCATTTAGATCAACGACCAGCATTCACCCTTTCCATTTTTAATCCTGATCGGCCTCTAATCCTAAATCATTTCCCCCCACCCCCACCTTTCAATCCCTTCCTCTCCCAATTCTATCTACAACCTCATATGGACCCTAGTTGTCTCCACCTAATTCCGCCCTAATCCACCTCACTCCCCACCTAATCCATGGTCTCCTATGACCGTTTGAGGTGTATACCGACCTCCTGCATCTCATGGTGGCCCGTTAGTGCGATTTCATGGCCAGATCTCAAAGAGATCCGGTCCATCCCTTGCTCAACATCCATTCATGGCCTTTCTCTGGCCATTCCTGGTCTTTCTCCGACAATCCGCGGTCGTTCAAGTCAGATCTTTGACTTTTCTGGCTAGATCGATAACTTTCAAAGTCTTTTCCACTTTTTCTAGGTTTTTTGAAACCCTGGCTCTAAGACCTTCCAATTTGCTTTCAGATTTACCTTGGATCTGTGCTTACTATGAACTTCTTAAGTGTTTCTCAGAGATTCTCTGATTTCTTTTAAAGTGACTCTTCATTTTTCAATGATTAGGGTTTCTCTTAACTTCTTTTTAAAGATATCTTCTCTAATTTTTTGGGTGTTGTTTATGATTTCACTATGTTCAAACATCATGTTTATGCTTTTCTTCTATTCAATTCAGCATGTTAAAAACCCTAGGTTTTTTGGTCTTATCTGAGTTCTGAAATCATTCTTGTTTGTTTGAATGTATACTTGTTCGATTAAGTTCTTCTCCTTGTTTGACTTATCTGATTCCGAGTTCCTATTATCTCTTAAGCTTGACTATTGTTAAAGCCCTAATTTCTTAAAAGGTTTTTTTCACTTATTGTTACTGTGAGACATTTACTGGTTTTTGACTCTCTCTACCTGTTTCTATGCTCTCTTCACTTTTGATTATGTGAAACTACTTGACCTTGTGGACTACTGTTCTTCGAGTAGATCTCTTTTACTATTGGATCCTAGCTTAGCTACTATTGTATGTTTATATTATTTCTTTTGTCAATGTTTTTGGCCTTGCATGTCTGATGCTGCTGTTTATTCTATTTATATGTTGAAGTGCAGAATTATGTTTCTTTCTTGATTGGTCCTGATTCACTGAATATTGTGACTGATTGCAAAAAGTTTTCTCATAAACCCTAATTTTGCTCGTTTGTTTGAATTAATCGATTCCCCCCTTTAATTAATGTGGTGTTTTACCTTGATGAATCATTTATGAAAACTAAATATACATTTTACTTAGACTTGATTATTTACTTCATGCTTTTACCGCCCCCTTATATGGCAATAATCAATCTATCCCAAACTGATTTTCTTTCCTTAATTAAAATCTGTTAGTATCTGTATGCAGTGATTTCTTAATTAAAGGGAATTTCTTGTCTTAATTGATTTTGATTGTGATTATTTCCATGTTTGTGTTAAGACTTTATTTATTACCTTAATTTTAACTCGTTTTCAAAACTATAAATACCCTACCCTCCCTTCTCTAAAGACACGAACAACTTGAGTTCAGAACACACACTTACACTCAAAACTCTCTCTTTCTTTACTGCTACTTGTGCTATTGCTTTGTCTAGCCGGTTGAAAAGTAAGGCTAGACTGTGGACTCTTACTTGCTTTACCTTTCTTCACTTTGCTTCTCTACTGGCATGTCCTAGTTAATTTTTGGTCTCAACAACAACATATTTCTTTAAGATGTTTCAGTTTCTCATTCTTTTCTACTTCTGCTTATGTTTCTACAGTCAAGTTATGTTACTAGCATGTTGTAATATTTTCCCTTTCTCTTTTAATTTAATGTTTACCTATATGTGTACTCAATCAGTCATTCGTCGTGTACTTGCTACCCTATGAATCCCAAACCCCCATACCCCCATATATGTTTGTGTTCCTTTGGATGATTTGTGTCCATGCCAGCATCAACTATTGTTGTGCATGACTAAACCAAAGCCTTGATGGGGTTATACAATGTATCCCATAATCCCTTGACCCTTTGAATGATTTCTGATTATGTGTAGTTTGAGTTTCACTACTATAAATGTTTTCAAATCACCCTTTACCACTTATCATTTCCAACCCAGTTTTAGTAAATCTCTGTTCTGCACCTCAATTATACTCTTAGAACCTAGGTTCTGCCCCTCTTGTGTGAACCTTGCCTTGGGACCCTTGAGTTCCCTCTAATCTTGGACACAAGGGCTGGCCCTTCCATACTACACTCATTCTATTTGGGTATATAAACTTGGGTGTAAGCACTGCCCAGGATACCCCCAGATCCTTAGGGAGCTTTGACATACCCAGGTATGAGAAAGTCTTTAAAACATTGGCATCGAAGTGATTAATTATATAACTCATATAGGAAGTCAAGATCATGCTTCTTTTGGTTGTAATATTTCCGCACCTCTTTTGTAATTCAATTGTTCAATTTTAATAATTTGTAAACAATATCGGGGAGATTAGTGAAAAGGATGGGTAGTTGTGCATTGTGGGTAGACAATTAGATATCATGCCTATAGGATGTAAAGTAATTCAATTTTCATTACAATGTGTATTCAAACTCATTTTCCTTAGAAATCATGCCTATAAGTCTCAAGTCAGCCTTCACACACTTAGATACTATGTTTGTAGGATCTAAATAGCTATAATAGAAATCATGCCCATATAGAATTTAAAAATAATTTAGTTCGAGAAGCCGTCTAGTTCATGTTGTTATTTTGGATTAGATTAATTAAGTAATCTGATGCTTCTCTAATAAGTTTATCAAACACTGCCTCGACTTAATAGGATCTAAGTTACCTGTTCAAGATTAATCACTGCTTTACTGCATCACTATAGATATCATGCTCATAGGACATTAATGCTATGCCTAGGCAAGCCTTAGGTAACTGCTTGAATAAAACTGGAACTGTCCTCGTTAATTATCAACTGATATAACCAACAAGCAGGCTTGATTGGTCTTCTTATCTAAGCTATATAATGAATCTTGTTCTGACTCAAATCCCCTACTGTAGGACTTAAAAATTCAGAGTTTGTGTTTGAGTCATGCTATTTATATGCATTATTTGCAGAGGTTTATATAAGCATTCTAATTGCTTACATGTTTCTCCTTTAAATGCAGTCCTATGTATTTTTGTATGTCTCCTTAGAATTTGACCTTTAAGTTTAAGAGTCAGCCTAACCCCCCCCCCCCTTCTTATAGGAATAGTAGTCCTAAAATTTCTCCGGGACTAATAGGAATATGACGGGTAATAGCACGCAATAGAGGTTGAGACCAATCCGCGCTTTAATACCTTTACAGGGTGGGAAGGGTAGATATGGATATGATGACCGGTGCGCTAATACCACGTGTAACCCTTTGTTTGAGGAGTGATTACCGTGTATTGCATTGATGTGATCCATATTACAAACAAACCTAAGACCCCTTTACATTCATCAGCATACTTAGATTATAACTCTTTTTCAAAACCCTACTTTATTTAATCATTTTCAAACACTTGTGTATTTAAATTTCCTATCATTTGAGCCTTGTTTCTTTACTAGTTAATTGCACAGTTCACAAAACTATTTGTCCAGGAACCACACTAGTGTATCCTGAGGGGTGCTTAACATCTTCCCCTTGGGATAATTTCAAGCCCTTACCCTATTTATGGTTATCAAACGTAGTTGTAGTTGAACCCCATATGAGCCCTAACGCACCTTATAATTATTAGGTGGCGATTCTTCAAAATTACAAAATACCTTTCCCAAAAGAAAAGAATTGTCCCAACCAAATATCATAAATTCAATTTTGCCAAAAAGGGGGAACGCGACAGCAATATCAAGATATTTTGCAGTATTGCAAAAGAAGAACAATCCTCCACTCTTTTTAATGGAATAAGGCCAAGAGTACTTTGGATAGGTATCGGTGGATCAATATTTTTGTGGTGTTCTTGAAAGGGAAAGGCAACTAGTTGCTACTAAAGACCGTATGGATTAAAATTGGAATCCTTTGAAATTGTTTTATCTATTTGTGAAATTGATAATATTTATAAAGCTTCAAATGTGAATCTTATTGTACTTTGGCCTATTATATCATTGGTTATGGGAAAGGCATATAACATGCCATTTATTGAAGGTAAGATGATGGGTTTAAGTTCCAACGTACCATAAGGGTAAGACATCAGGTTCAAGTTTTAGTGTACCATGATGATAAGAGCTGGGTTTGAGTCCCGAGGTATTATAGCCTGACATGTCTTTATATGGGTAAGGCAGTGGGTTGAGCCCCAATACACCATATTGATGATCTAATGATGACTAATGAAAATAAATTTTCACGATTGTATGAATATACGAGGGCATGGCAAGCGACGAAATAATAATTATCATCACTATGGTAACTATAAAAGCAGAACAATAAGGGTTCTCAAAGTAATCCTTCAAAAGATGAAGAAAATATTTACCGTCAAATTGGTAGGGAAAATTTATAAAGCATGTTGTGATAATTATACTTCATTCTTTGAAGATAATGTGACTTGTTATAAGCATTGAGAATGCCAATTCATTCCTAAAGGCGAATATAATAATATGTGATAAAAGTAATGAACAAAGACGTGCAATACATGATTGAATATACACCACAACTCACCTCTAAGTGAGGTTTGAGAGAAAGAAAGATAATGAATATTACTGTGTGGTTATATGGATATGTCATGTGTTATGCCAAAAATATTTTGTCATGCCTTATAAAAAGTTATTAAAGACAAAATTAAAGCAAGAAATTATTTTGATTATGATGATTTTGACCATGACAATAATAATATAATATATCTTGTGGAGGAGATATTCAATACTTGGATGGTAAAAAGATCTCATAGTACAAAATTAATTGAGAGATTCGAAAGAAAAAATTTGTTACTACCCGAATAAATAAAATTATTCATGTCATTGATGGTAGTAAGTCTCAAAAGCGAACTTTTTGAATTTCAAAGATATTAGCCAAAGTGGTGGACATATTGAGACTATAAATGAAAGGAAGAATGAATATGTTCATATTAGAGACCGTTTGGGTAGGCCTATTTTAAGCAACTTTTAAGCCAAAAAAGCTTTTAAGCCATAAATTAGGAATTCTAACTTTTAGCTTGTTTTTGACATTTTAGCTTAAAAACAAATGTTTAAAAGTACTTTTTACTTTATTCAAACACTACAAAATGGCTTAAAAGCAATTTTGGCTTAAAAGCACTTAAAACAAGTATTATAATCACCGGGTATAAAAGGTTATCCGACTTTTCTCCTATTTGTACTACACAAGTATAAGCATGATAATGGAATTACATGCCATAAGTAAACTAGAGGTTTACTGAAACAAATATTAGTTAGCACGACCAGTTGACCATCCCAGTTCAATTATGAAGCGAAAATTATTTGAGAATCCACATTAGCATATATTGAAGAAATAGAGATTCTTCAAAAATTCCCTTATGATGCGTGTTCTCATGATATACCAGTTAAGGTTGGGATTGAATTCCTTAATTTCTAGACCGAATAGAATGTGATATATATATATATATATATATATATATATATATATATATATATATATATATATATATATATATATATATATATATATATATATATATATATATATATATATAGAGAGAGAGAGAGAGAGAGAGAGAGAGAGAGAGAGAGAGAGAGTCACCTGCCATGTGGATTGTTTACTATAATATGATTTTTGATAGATTCATCTGTTTTATGGTCACATGTACGTTTGTTATCAACTTGCAATTTGAATTTTGCAAGGTTGATCGCTCAAATTACTAGAGCACAGTTTATAATATAAATTATGATGATTTATCTTGATAATAATGGCTTAAATCTAAGTTGGTTTAGCACAAGTTGTATGCCTCCAATTATAGCTAAACCATTGGTTATGAGGACAAAACTCCCAAATAGAATTTTGGTATGAGGTGTATTATTTAATATACAATAACATTTGTACGCATCTAGCCAACAAGTTATGAAAAAATTTTCCATTCACAATTGGTTCAGGGTTATGAACCAAATAACTTCCATCTATAAATATGGATGTGTGGTATGATTTAAATATTCCACCACAATGCACAAAGATGGGTTCCCAAAGAAGGTTGAAAAATGTGTTTGTGATCTCAAAATTAGGGGAAGAAAACGGACAGCTGAAAAAGTGATACATGGAAAGAATTATTATGAGTACATCTAGATCCTCATACAAGAAAATGTGAATTAGAAGTTCAAGTGATAAGTCAGTTGTAAAATATTACCGGAGGGGGAGGGCATCTATTGACCCAAAGCTAAATATCATATTTCAGCTGCTAATTCTCCAACTAAAATAAAGTCTATGATGGACAGAGTCTATGACACGTTGGTTCCAAAGATAAAAAATTTTGAAGAATGAGTGGAGCAAATGATCAAGATGGTCATTATATAGAGGTAAGTGCTCTAGAAGAGCACCACGATATAATACTCTATAAGACCTCATGAAAGAGGCTCGTATACCTGAAAATATTGAGATCTCAATAAGTTATGTCTTTATTGTGTGATGAAGGAACCAATGTGAAATTATCATTGATGATACTATTGATATAATGTAGCGCTCAATACTATTAATATTGACAAGGATCTTGAGCTCAAATTTGTCATGGAATTTGGACAAATAAATGATTGGCCAAATAAAAAGTACGCAATAAAATTCACTTCACGTGAAAAATATGAAATTGGACGGACAGTCCATTTTGGAAAAGGTGAAATAAAGAATCAAGTCGAAAGATATAAAGACTACTTGTGACACACGATTTGTCGTAAATATCGTGGCATTAGTTATATGGAGACAGGTTCTCGTGTGATGGATAAAATTATTTTAAGATTTTAATATGGGAATAAATGAAAAAACTTTATATGTGTATAATGAAAATACATGAAGGATTTAAACTGTTCTGAAGCATATAGAGGTTCCCGAAAATTTTGTTAAATAAGGCTTCAGTCATCCATGTATGACATATATGATTTATTTTTGTGTCTTAGTGCATTGGGTGCACTTATGTTTCTTGCTACAACCTTAAGCATAACGTTATACTAGCAATATTTAACTTTAATTCGATGTGAAGACACTGGAATGCAATTAGTAATATATTACAAGAGAATCATTGATAGATTTGTTTATTCAACAAATATTGTCAAAAATTTTTAGTTATGTAAATGCAGGGAATTACATAAAGTTCGTTCTTCATACGAGGATACTAACATCTTATAAATTAAGTAACTCAACACGAATGAGACGTGTGATTTTTTTAAGAGAATATTCAATAATATTGAAGACGGTGCAACTTGCATAGCTCAATTGAAAGAACGATATATTGAAGAAGACAAAATAAAGCACATTTAGCCAAATCTTCTGTACAGAGACAATCTTCAACAGAATGATAAAATAGATGTTCAAGAAATTCGTTACAGTAATAATTTGGCGGAATAATTCACCAAGGCATTGTCGATGTCAATATTGGAGAAGTTGTTATATAAGCTTGGAATTCGTTGTCTCCGAGAAATAAAGTGATATTTTCATCAATGGGAGACAAATACGTGTTGTACTCTTTATCCCTTAGCTAAGGGTTTATCTCATTGGGTTTTTTTGGCAAGGTTTTTAATGAGGCAGCAAGCAATGTGCATTACAAGACATGTGTACTTTTTTTCCTTCACTAGGACTTTTTTCCATAGGGTTTTTTCCTAGTAAGGTTTTAACGAGGTACCTTATCTTTGGACATCCAAGGGGGAGTGTTATGAAATACTTGATTATGGTAGATGTCCATAACTCCTAAAGGAGTAACACCCATTACTCTTCTCCATTAACCTCCCACTACTTCTTACCATTATGGATGTAACTCTCACACCTTCATGATCTTCCCCTATATTCTCAACCATGTTCATGGTATTCCCTTATATTACCTATATTATCCTATCAATGAGGGTTTGGGCATCATATTGTACACACTTAAAATACTTGGAAGAAATAAGAATTTCTTCTCTCTTTCTCTCTATATCTCTTAGTTTGTTTTTCCTTATTGTATATTATTACTTTGAGCTAAGTTTCTTAACATTTTAATATTTATTTCAAATTATATTAATTTATTACTATTAATGACAAATTTATCCTTGTGAGACGTGAGTTTTTATCTCAGCAACCGGTTAATTTGGCTCTTGTAGAGCATTAAGTGATGGATAATTTGGGATAAAAGAGTATAAACAATATAAATCGAGAGTAGTTTCAAATAGATTACGTTACATTTGGCCTGAATATGTTGAATAAGCTTTCTCAAACGAGATGCTAAAAGCATAGTATTTTCCTATATCTGGTCACCAAAATATGAACATGATTATATATTCATAATATCTAATATTTTTGAATAAAATCTTTGACTTCCAACGTGAAAGATTTGTTTAGGAAAGATAAGAGTTTCTATTGTTGGTGACATGATTCGCAGTAAACAATCCTCTTTCAATGATGAAGCAATTAGTGTTTGATGAAAAATGTTCTTGACCAAATTTATTTTTTTATTTATTTGCTGGGGACAATATCCTTTACAAGTACCTCAAATTCCAACTCCTTGTTACTTATTCCGAGTATTAGGGTGATCCTTCCATAAAGTAAGTAAATCAACTGTTTTAGGCCTCATATTTATGAGTGTTCTATTTTTTTTCACACTTAATAGATTATGTATAAGTTTAAAAAATATTTTATGAAATTTAAAAGTTTGCTTTCTTTCTTTAACAAGTGTAGTGAAGAAGGATTTACAACTTCTATGATTTCTGCTAAGAAAACTGCACTTGAAATGAATATCGGACCCGAATTTCGTAAGAACCCTATGATATATAAGAAGTAGCAATTTGATGAGAATGTTGATAATAAAATCTCAAAATCTTCCGAATAGTCCTTTGGAGTTGAGTATTGTATACATATTAGACAAGACCATTTTTTTCACTTCAAAATAGATTTGAACACTTCGAAACATATGAAAATATTTTTGATTTTCTATTTAGCAGTAAAAATTAAGATAACTATATGATGAAAATTTATAAAAATATTTGCCTTAATGTTGAATGTTCCTTAAAGCATAATAATCAATTCGATATCGATGGTTTAGATTTATTTTCAAAATTAAAAAATACAATTAGAATATAACAATTTAATTGATACGCTAAGTCAAATAAAAAAATTAATTCTTTTTCCAATGCCTATATTACTTATGGAGTAATGTTAATAACTCTTATTTTCGTCGTTTCAGTGGAAAGCAATTTTCAAAATTAAAATTGATAAATCTCACCTACGACCAATAATGTGATGACCCAAAAATTTATCACTTATTTTAAATTAAATTATGTATATCTAAGGCCTTGAAAACTCATTTAGAGTCATCTCGATTTATGTGCGCAGTCCAGGCGCGTAGCCGGAAAACTTAAATATGAAAATCTGTGAAAATAGTAAAATGTGGCTATAAAATAAATTAATTTGACTTCGATCAACGTTTTGGATAAACGAACCCGGACCCGTGATTTGACGATCCCAGAGGGTCCACAGGAAAATATGAGACTTGGGCGTATGCACGGAATCAAATTCTGAGGTCCCGAGCCCGAGAAATAAATTTTTAAAGCCAATTATTTTCTAAAATTATTTAAGAAAATTTAAAATGAAATTTGATTAAAACATATTAACATCGGGCCCATATTTTGGTTCTAGCGCTGGTACAGTTCTTATACATGATTTAAGATGTTTCTGTGAAATTTCGTGAAAAACGGATATCATTTGACGTGATTCAGACCTAGATTGTTAAAGTTGATACTTGATGAAGTTTGCAAAAAGTTCTTTGAATTTAAGGGTTAATTCATTGTCATTGAGATTATTTTGGCGATTTGATTGCACTGATAAGTTCGTAAAGGTCTTAGGCTTAATAACACATATATTGCGGGTTTAGAGCTATTTCAGCTCTCTGAACCCGCTAGTGCGGTCTGGAAGAAATTGTGTGCGACTACAGAGGGGGCTAGCACGGTCTGCGATAGGCTTTGTGTGGTGCGCGGTATGGGCCAACACGGCCCGACTTTGTGCAGTGCGCGGTGGAGGAATGTGCGGCTGCAGTCGTATTTGTGCGGTCCCGCACAGGTTCCCAAGGCTGCGGTATCCTCATGAAGGGCTGTGCGGTATGCACATGGGGTCTGAGAGGGGTATAAATAGCCGGGATTTTTAGTCATTTTTGCATTTTTCAAACCCTAACAATATAAGAGGCGATTTTTCAAACAACCTTCCTTCTCCAAATCAATTGGAAGTCATTTTTACTAGTTTTCTTCAATCGTTAACATCTTTTAACATGATTTAAGCTTCAAATAAATGATTTTCATGGTGCGAATTGGGTGTTTTGGGTAGAACCTAGATTTTCAAAAATTTGGAAAATTGGACCTCGATTGAGGTCCGCTTCCAAAACAAATTATATATTTGAGTTCGTGCCGGAATAGGTAATCGAATTTTGGTTCGGACCTTGGGTACCACGTGGACTCGGGTGGCAATTTTGACTTTTTGGGTAATACTTTGGAAAACTTATTTTCATGTATTCAAATTGATTCATTTAGCATGTAATCATGTATTGATGTAATTAAGTAACTTGTGGTTAGAAACAACGGAATTGGCGGTGGAATCAAGGGTTAAAGCCATAATTGAAACTTGAGTTAGAGTTCGCGGCATTAAGGTAAGTGTTCGGTCTAAACCTAACTTGAGGGATTTGGAGTTGAGTCTTATTTGCTAATTACTTCTTGTTGAGTACGTCGTATAGGCATGTGGACGAGTATCTTTACATTGGTGTCAAGATGACCGTGAGTCTTAATGTGATACTTGCTGTATTTTTAAATGATTATACAAATGCATTAGTAGGTGAATTCCTGATAATGAGTAAAGACTTAGTTTGTTTTCGTGGAAGTTGCTTATAATTGAGAAATGATGATTGCTGACATGAGTAGGAGTTGGGTTAAGATTGCTTATAGTTGATTCTCCATTGTCGGGACGTATATCTTGAATTTTCTCGCCAAGATAGTGTAGTTTAATGTTGATCCCTTACCGGGACTGTTATTATAATCACTGTTGATATTATATATGGATCGAATTGCGCGCCAAAATAATATTATTATATGTGTGTGGAACGGCTTTCACGCTGCAACAGATATTATATTGGATCAGATTGCATGCCGAAACAGATATTATATTGGATTAGGTTGCATGGCGCAACATATATTATATTGGATCGGGTTGTACACTACAACAGATATTATATTAGATCGGGTTACATGCCACAACAGATATTATAGTAGACCGGGTTGCACGCTGCAACAGTTATATATATGGATCGGGTTGCACACTGCAATAATGTTAAATGATAAAGGATCGGGTTGTGCGCCCGCAACAGTAGTATTATTTCTTTGTTGTAGATATTGAGTTGTCCTTCCATATTTTATTAAGTTTCTGTTGGATTTGATATATTCCTTGAAGCATGTCCCCCATCCCATTTAAATTGCTTAACTATTTATTTTATACCATATATTATATAACTGCACAGGTTTATCTGGAGTCTGGTCCTAGCCTCGTCACTACTTGCCGGGGTTAGGCCAGACACTTACCAGCATATGGGATCGATTGTGCTGGTACTATACTCTGCACTCTATGCAGATACCGAGGCAGCACTGGGACAACAGCAGTAGTTTGAGATCCAGCCTTCATTTCCACTGAGACAACGAGGTATCCCTGCAAGCGTCTGCAAGCCTGTCTCTTATTATATTCTGTTATCTCTTGTATTCGAGACATACATGCTACTTTCTTTCAAACTGTTGTATGTAGTAAACTTTAGTAGTCCATGAATGACGTGACACAACTTTCTGGGTAGAGGCATATTTGGATTTTCTTATCATTTTTGTTCATTTTGTCTAAGTCTTCGCTTAATCTCATATTCCGCTGTCATTTAATTGTTTATTGTCTGTTAATATATTTATTAAAAAGG
This sequence comes from Nicotiana benthamiana, assembly GCA_034376525.1. Classification (NCBI taxonomy): domain Eukaryota; kingdom Viridiplantae; phylum Streptophyta; class Magnoliopsida; order Solanales; family Solanaceae; genus Nicotiana; species Nicotiana benthamiana. The sequence continues at coordinate 129,659,418 of CM067335.1, read as the reverse complement.
ATTAAAACAAAAGAGTTAAGAATTCATAGTTTCGTGCCTTGCCTAGCTTCTACGAGTAGGCGCCATCACGACTCCCGAGGGTAAGAAATCCGGGCCGTGACAAGTTTGTATCGTAGCTCTAGGTTGTGTAGATCTCACAATTCACGGACAAGCTTAGTAGAGTCTGAAGGATCAGTACGGAGACATCTGTATTTATCACCCAGACGCTACAGAGTCAGGAAAACTTCACATTTGTTCTTTCTTGTCGTGCAGTTTTATTTCTTAATGCTAATTTGATTTCTACTCTATTCGGTCGCAGTTGGCGAGAACACACGCTTCCTCATCTACTGATTAGCATCCTTAGCCCCCAGCAGTAGCTCCCATGAGGAATAGAGGGCGAGGCAGAGGCTGTGCTATACGCCGAGGCAGGGGCAGAGCTCAGCCTAGGGCAGCAACACCTGTAGTGGAACCTCAGGTTGATATTGATGATGAGGTTCCATCCCCATCAGTTCTTGTGGGCCCAGCTTAGGTCTTAGAGGGGTTTATTGCTAACCGAGTTCTTTGGGATGCTGTAGTCCGTCTAGTGGGCCTTATGAAAAGTGTCACCAAGGTAGGTGTACTCCCTATAGCACCAATCATCTCTTAGGATAGAGTAGGAGCCAGACTCTTGTTACATGCACTCCAGAGCAGGTAGCTCCCCGATTTCAGACTCCAGCAGCTCATCCTGTTGGGTTAGTTCAGCTAGTTGCGGTAGCTAAGACCGCGATGGTGCAGCCATCTCCGTCAATGCCTTGTGGAGATTGGACAGGTTCACCAAGCTCTTCCCTACTACCTTCAGTGGTGCATCTACTGAGGATCCCCGGGATTTCTGGACAGTTGTCACAAGGTTCTTCGGAACATGGGTATTGTTGAGATCAATGGGATTGATTTGGCTACTTTTCATTTGTATGGCTCCGCGAAGACTTGGTTGAGGGATTATTGCTTAGCTAGACCAGCAGGATCACTAGCTTTGACCTGGGAGCAGCTCACACAGTTATTTCTGGAGAAATTTCTCCCTATTACACAGTGAGAGGCCTATCAAAGGCAGTTCGAGCACCTTCAGTAAGGATCTATGACTTTCTACGAGACCAGATTCATAGATTTGGCTCGCCATGACCTTATTATATTTCCCACTGAGAGGGAGAGAGTGAGGCGGGTTATTGATGGACCCATTCAGCCGATTCATCTCCAGATGGCTAGAGAGGCTGGGAGTGAGATATCCTTCCAGGAGGCGGCCAATGTGGCCCGGGGAGTTGATATGGTACTATCACAGGGGATTGTTCATGGAGCGGATAAGAGGCCTCGTCATTCAAGGAGATTCAATGGTACCTCATCTGGAGGTAGAGGCCATCCTCCTAGGCTCTTTCAGTTAGCTCTTCAGGTTTCTCACGGTACTTCAGGTAGTCGTGGTCCTCAGATGTCGTATTCTGATCAGCAGCCTTATAGTGAAACACCAGCTCCTATCAGTGCACCACTGATCCAGAGTTTTTAGGGTAGTTATTCAAGTCGCCAGGGTCAGTCTCAGTTTCCTCAACTGCAACATTCAGGTGGATATTATGAGTATGGTGAGTATGGTAAAGAGACCCAGACCCGTGATTTGACGGTCCCGAAGGCTCCGTAAGAAAATATGGGACTTTGGCATATGCCTGAAATCAAATTCTGATGACCCGAGCCCGAGAAATAATTTTTAAAGGAAATTATTTTCTAAAATTGCTTAAGGAAATTTGAAATGAAATTTGATTAGAACATGTTAGTATCGGGCCTGTATTTTGGTTCAGGCATCTAATACATGTCTTATATATGATTTAAGATGTTTCTGTGAAATTTGGTGAAAAACGGATATCATTTGAAGTGATTCAAACTTCGATTGTTAAAAGTTAATACTTGATGAAGTTTGAGAAAATTTCTTTGAATTTGAGGGTTAATTCGCTGTCATTGAGATTATTCTGGTGATTTGATCGCACGGATAATTTTGTAGGATATTTTTGAGTTAGTATGCACATTTGGTTTGGAGTTCCGAGGGTGGGGGTGAGTTTCGGGTAGGTCCCGGAAGGTCTTAGGCTTAATAACACAAATATTGCAGGTTCAGAGCTATTTCAGCTCTCTCACCCGCTAGTGCGGTCCGCGAGAAATCATGTGTGACCGGAGGGGGGGCAGCGCGGTCCACGGTCGACTTTGTGCCGTGCGCGGTGGAGGATTGTGCGGTCGAAGTCGACTTTGTGCGGTCCACACAGGATCCCTAGGCTACAGTATCCTCATGAAGGGATGTGCCATCGCAGTCCATTTTGTGTGGTTCGCACAGGGGGTCTGAGAGGGGTATAAATAGCCAGGATTTTCAATCATTTTTGTATTTTTCAAATCCTAAAAACATAAGAGGCGATTTTTCAAACAACCTTCCTTAATCAAATAAATTGTAAGTTGTTTTTTTTTTACTAGTTTTCTTCAATCATTAACATCTTTAACATGATTTCAACTTCAAATCAGTGATTTTTAAGGTGGGAATTGGGTGTTTTGGGTAGAACCTAGGTTTTCAAAAAATTGGGAAATTGAACCTAGATTGAGGTCCGAATAAATTATATATTTGAGTTCGTGGGGAAATGGGTAATCGGATTTTGGTTCGGACCTTGGGTTTTTACCATGTGGGCCCAGGGGCAATTTTGACTTTTTGGGTAAAACTTTGATAAACTTATTTTCATGCATTCGAATTTGATTCATTTAGCATTTATTGATGTAATTAAGTAACTTGTGGCTAGTTACGGGTGAATTTGCGGTGGAATCAAGGGGCAAAACTATAATTGAAGCTTGAGTTGGTGTTCGAGGCATTGAGGTAAGTTAACCCTAGCTTGAGGAATTAGGAGTTGAGTCCTATTTACTTTTTCTTTCTTGTTGAATACGACGTATGTTGGAAACACGTTCTCAATGCAATATACTAAAACGTGTGTTCTTTTGTATAGGTTTTGATGAATGACAAACGAAGCGAAAATTGATATATGACGAAGTTCAAGAAACAAGCGCACAATTGATATACAACGAGATTCAAGCTCAAGACAAAGTTTTATAGTTTAATTGAGTCATTCTTAATTGTGATCTTGATCCTACAACTTGACTCGTAACATGGCTTCTCTCATAAAACTATTTTCCAAAATCATGCATATTTAATTTAATGTCAAATGATTTTAAATCATGCATATTTACAGTAGTCAAAATAATTTTTAGACATGCCTTAAAAATCTGGACTAAGATAATCGATTATGTACTTATGATAATCGATTGTTTTAAGCCAAGACTGCATGACAATCGATTGTGAACTAATGACAATCGATTGTGAGTAAGACAGTGAGCATCAGGTTTTTCAAACCTGCATGACAATCGATTGTGAACTAATGACAATCGATTGTGACTGAGGCAGTGTTCATCAAAGTTTTTCAAAACTCAGAATAATCGATTATGAACTAATGGTAATCGATTATGTTGAGACAGTGTCTTCCAGTGATTTTCAAATTTATTAAATAATCGATTGTTACATTGGACAATCGATTGTCAAAGAGACAGTGTCTAAAATGTTTTTCAAAAACTGATAAGTAATCGATTGTTGACTTTGTGCAATCGATTGTGAAGCTGACCGTTGTCGTAAAGTTTTCAAATACCGTCAGGTAATCGATTATTGATTCTGTATAATCGATTGTTTTGATTGAAATCCGGAAAAGATTTTTTGAACGTTATTGGGTAATCGATTATCGATTTTGTATAACCGATTGTTTTGATTAAAATTCGGAAAAGATTTTTTGAACGTTGCTGAGTAATCGATTGTTGATTCTGGACAATCGATTGTTTGTGGTAAAATCTGGAAAGGATTTTTTGAACGTTGCCAGTAATCGATTATGGATTGTAAGTAATCGATTATCAAGCGTAAAATCTGGGATTGAATTTTGATCTGACTGGCAGACAATCGATTGTCAGTGAGTAAAATTAGCAACTTTTAATTGGCAATTAGGCAACGGTAATGCCAAGTTTTTCAACTATAAATACAGCTTCATTAGAGTGTTTTAAACACAACAACATACTACAACTGATCATTACATTGCTATAAGCTTGCATACTTTTGTTTATCATTTTATATTCAATTTCATAAAGCTTTTGAGAGCCATATTCTTGTCCAAAGTTGTTGTGATCTAGAGCTTATTTCTTTTTACTCATACCTACTCATAAAGGAGTATATTGTTTGAGTGTTTTAGTGTTTGTACACTTGGAAGAGAATTGTGATTCTCTTGTTGTAAGGAACTTGTGTTTCCTTGGTTGAAGTCTTGGAGTGTTGTAACTCCGAGCAAAGGTGTTGAGGCTTGCGTCCTCAAGTTGTAAAGGTTTGTTAAGCACCCGGAAGCTTGACAAGTTAGTGGAAAATCTCGAGAGAGTCTCTCGGGGACTGGACTAGCCACACATTGTGGTAAACCAGGATATATCTGTGTGTAAGTTATTATTTATCGCACTTATTTACTTCCTGCAAATTTTAATTTCCGCAAGTTTACGCTAAATTTTATTATAATGCTATTCACACCCCCTCTAGCGTTAAGCGTATTTTCTAACAACGTATAGGTATAGTGACCAGTATCTATACGTTGGTTTAAAGCTTGATCATGAGTCCTAAATTAATACTTTTTGTGTTCTTAAATGATTCTACGAATGCCTTAGTGGGTGAATTCTTGATAATGAGTATATACTTAGTTCATTTTCGTGGAAGTTACTTATGATTCAGAAATGGTGATAATTGAGATGAGTGGTAGTAGTTAAGATTTATTATAGCTTATTCTCCTTTGTCGAGACGTATATACTTGCAGGATAGTGTGTTTTTTGTTAATCCCTTGTCGGGACTATTATCATGATCACTATTGATATTATATATGGATCGGGTTACGTGCCGAAACATTATTATTATTACATATATGTGGATCGGATTGCACGTCACAACAGATATTATATTGGATCGGGTTACACGCCGCAACAGATATTATATTGGATCGGGTTGCACGCTGCAACATATATTATATTGGATCGAATTACACGCCGCAACATATATTATATTGGATCGAGTTGCACGCCACAACATATATTATATTGGATCGAGTTGCATGACGCAATAGTTATATATATGGATCGGGTTGCACGCTACAAATAATATTAAATGATAATGATCGAGTTGCGCGCTGCACCAGTAGTATTATTGCTTTGTTGTAGATATCGAGTTGTCCTTCCATATTTTATTACGTTTCTGTTGGATTTGATATGTTCCCCGAAGCATGTCCCCCCTCCCATTTAAACTGTTTATTCATGTTTATTTTCCATCATATGTTATATAATGGCACAGATTTATCTGGAGTCTGGTCCTAGCCTCGTCACTACCTCGGCGGGGTTAGGCCAGACACTTACCAGCACATGGGGTCGTTTGTGCTGATACTACACTCTGTACTATGTGAATATACCGAGGCAGTATTGGGACAACAACAGTAGTTCGGGAGCCAGCCTTGAGTCTACCGAGACACCGAGGTAGCCCTGCAGGCGTCTGCAGGTTCGACATCTCCTCTATCTCTTATTCTGTTCTGTTATCTCTTGTATTCGAGACATACAATGTTACTTTCTTTCAAACGGTTGTATGTAGTAAATCTTAGTAGTCCGTGAATGATGTGACATCAGTTTCTGGGTAAAGGCATGTCACAACCCATAACTCGTGAGACCTACGTGAATCTATTGCTCTGATACCATGTTGTCACGACCCAACTCCATAATAGGTCATGAAGGCGCCCGACACCTTTGCCAGGCAAGCCAATGTGGAAACATCTCTAAATTTCTTATGTTGATTTTTATCAGAATGTAAGCGAAATAAATACTTCAATTTGAATTCAAAACCCAAAAGTGATAGATAATGTAAATGGCGTAATAATACAACTCAAAAATAAGTCTACTAATGTGTGTGCCAGAACCTGGTGTCACAAGCTACGGGCAGCTAGTAGAATATATACAAAAGAATCCCATACTATCCTAGTGTCTGAATTAGGATAGACAGAAAATGAAAGTACAAAGGAAAGAATTCTTCGGCTGCGGGTCGACATAGAGGAAAAGAAGCTCACCGTAGAAGTTCTAAATCCTCTCATGGGTGCGCACCAAAATGATAACCAGATCCACCTGCCTCAGATCCTGTACATTTAAGTACAAAAGTGTAGTATGAATATATAAACAATATGTACCCGGTAATTATCCCATCTAATCTCGAAGAAGTAAAGACAAGAGGCCAACTAGATACTCACTAAGGTCCAGTAGAATGAGGAGAATTATAATAAGTAGGAATAACTCAAATTATAAGGATTAGTAAGTATAAAACAACAATTCTTCCTTTAACCTTTCATCATGAGTGTCCATTTGTATGTCTAAACGAATATGAAGTCTAACCTACAAATAGAATGCCAAATAAGTCATGCGCAGATAATCACCGAGGAACATACGGCCTGATCCAATATAAAAGTAAAGTGTGCACTGTCGAGGGTCAAACGGCTCGAACCATAGATGCATCTATTACCCTGCTCGCAAACTATCCATGCGACGCAGTCAACATAAAATAAACAACCATCCTGCTCGCGAATCATGCATATGATGCAGGCAGACATAAAAATACATGCTCAAATAACCAATTAAGGATTTACTGGGGAATAATTATTCAATTAGAAGCCATTTCCTCCTTTAACAATTTAAGAAAAGAAATCAAATCTTTTTGAGAATACATTTATTTATTTGGGAAGTTTAAGCACTCCGAGCTATCAATAAGATTATAAATATTCCAAGTATAGCATGCTTTTAGGTCCTAAACTACCCGGACAATAGCATAATAGTAGCTATGCACGGACTCTCGTCACCTTGTGCGTACGTAGCCCCAAAAAATAGGAGCACATAACCAACTAATTCACCTATGGGGACAATTCCCTCTTACAAGGTTAGAAAAGAGACTCACATCGCTCCCAAACGCGCTTCCAAATGCCAAGAACAAGTCCAAATCCTCAATTTGGAGCCGAATGATCCCAAACTAGTTAAATAGAGTAAGAACTAATCAATATAAGCTCACAAGATAGAATTCTAGCTATTCTAATCATTTCCCGACCATTTACATGGGTTTCCTAAATTCCAACCCGGGGCCCACGTGCCCGAGTTCCGAAATATTTCGAAGGAAATTGTTCTCCACTACCTAAGGATCAATAATATATGATTTCTAGTTCATTTCATAATAAATTTTGTGGTTAAATCTGAGTTTTATTAAAACCCTAGGTCTAGCTCTAACTCTATGAATTTCCTTAATTTTTGTGTTTAATCTACCTAATATACATGTATTTTAAACTAAGAATGAATGGAAATAACTTACCTCACAATGCTATGTTGAAATCCCCTCTTTGGAAGCTCTCAAATCACCCAAGTGTAGAGTAGAAATGAAAGAAATGCTCTAAGTCCCGTTTTTTAAAACTCTGCCCAGTCCTCTAATGTCGCAATTGCAACACTGGGCTCGCAATTGCGAGATTGCAATTGCGATAACTTGTTCGCAAATGCGAACATCCCCCTCCTGCCTTGATCACAAATGCGAAGGGAAGCTTGCAAATGCGTTACCCCTGGTTCGCAAATGCGAAGAAGAAGGTCGCAATTGCGACTCCAGCCCAGCCGGCCCAAGTTCGCAAATGCAAAGCCACACTCTCAATTGCAAGACCTGCAGCAGGGGCCAACCATGCCCGAATCTCACCCGAGCTCTCGGGCTCCACTCCAAACACTCACGCAAGTCCTACAACCATGTGCAAACTTGCTCAAGCAATCAAATCGCATAATTAATGCCAAAAACCATAGTTTAACACCAAAATGCATGAAATCCTAAAGAACACCTAAATTCCTAGCTTTTCAACCAAATGTCCGAATCACGTTAAATCAATCCCGTATCTCACCAAATTTCACAGACAAGACTAAAATATTATACTGAACCTGTACCAGGCTCCGGAACCAACATACATGCGTGATATCAATGTGATCAAGCATTTTTCCTTTTTATTAAACCCTTAGGATTTCAATTTAATAATTTTCAATAAAAATTCATTACGCGGGCTAAGGACCTCGGAATTCGATTCCGAGCATACCCCCAGGTCCCATATTTTACCACAGTCCCTCCGGGATCATCACACTATGAATCCGGGTCTATTTTTCTAAAAAGTTGATTGAAGTCAAACTTGATCTTTTAAGAGAATCTTAAAGAAATAATTGGACATATTTTTACTCAAGACTCTTCCAACTTCCAAACCAACCGTCCCCACAAGTCGTAAATTAGCTAAAGCAAGCACGGAAGATTTAATTTAGGAGAACGAGGTTCTTAAAGGCTAAACAACGTCGAGACGTTACAAGGCATATGTGGATTTTTTTTTATCATTTTGATTCATTTTGTGAAAGTCTTCCACTTAATTTCATATTCTTTTATCATTTAAATATTTATCGCATGTTAATATATGTTGTAAAAAGGATTAAAATAAAAGAGTTAAGAATTTATAATTTCGTGGCTTGCCTAGCTTCTACGAGCAGACGCCATCACGACTCCCGGGGATGAAAAATTCGGACCGTGATAAATAATGCTTCAATAAAGGTTAAATGTATTAGCTATATTGTCCATTAAAAAAATATATTAGGAGTTATTGGTTATAAGAAAATTATTAATAACTTGTATATAAGAAACACTAGAAAAATATATTTCAAATAAATAAATACATATATATATATATATATATATATATATATATATATATATATATATATATATATATATATATATATATATATATATATATATATATATATTTATTTATTTATTTTTTAAAAAAGTTAAACTCCCTCATAAAATTTGGCTTTAAACCATAAAATTCGTCGGGTAGCCTCTGTCCAACTAATAAGATTAATTGATTATGTATGTTTGGTATGACGAACATCATTTTTATAAAATAATATTATAACATTTAGGATTCAAAATTTCATCAAAACACTGTAGGATTTGCTAATACTATTATTTATTTTTAATATTATCTTTTCTGCAACACATTTTTCACTCACCACCAAATACTAAAATATATTTTTTATGCGAAATTATTTTTGATTGAAAATGACTTCTATCATTACCAAATATGAAGTCAAAGTTTCTTTTACCTTACAACAATTTGTGGGTGTTAAAATACATCCAAATGCATTGACAACTATACTTGGTCCAGGAGTAATATATTTTGTTCATAATGAAATATAAATAAGATTATAATGGTCTGAATATGTATATAAAGTTTCATAAAAAAATGCTTTGATATTGATAACCATATATGAAATATTGCATTAATTTGATGATCCATGGAGCAGACAATAAATAGAGGAAAGAGATGATCCAAAGAAACGGAAGTCCGCAACATACCCAAAAGGTTCAGTTAGTCAACAGTAAAAAAAAATCGAAAAAAAGATTGTCAAGTGATTTTTTAATATTTCTATTTATGGGCATTGCTTCTTTTGATGTTCGTTTTAAGGATGCTATGTCCAAATTTTTTGAAAATACTAATAAATTACAACATCAAATCATGAATCTAACTTATGTTTATACTATGGTATCTAAAGGGTGAGTCGGGCCGGATTGATTGGAGAAAATTAATAATTGTATATGTTGTGGTCTGGGTCGGTTACGGTTTAGGCTTATCGGGTTTAATAGATTTGGGTTTATCCGGGTAAAAAATGAATCGTATAGATTATGGGTACAAGAAGCCGGACCGGATCACTGTTTTTTTTATATTTTTTATTTTTTTGTATTTTGTATGACTATTGTAATTTATATTAGTATAAAGTAAAAATATAAAGAGTACAATGAATATGGAAAAATTGCACTTATAAATTACAAATTCTACTTTTGTTTCAAAATTCAAACTTTCAAATCAAAAGGTTTACCTTTAACAACAAGTAAATTAACGAAAAAAGAGTAAATTCAAAGGTTTTGTATTGCCTTAGACTCTAAAACCTTAATAAATAAATAAAATAAAATAAAAATGAAATATCGCTTTTAAACCGGGCCGGGCCGGGCCGGACTGATTAACCGATTGAACAACAATTTACGTTGACCGGGTTTGACCAGTCCAGTTAATTGGTTAATAAAATATAAACGGACCAAACCTCCTACCCCTTTAACTCAACTTAACCCGGGCCCCTTGTATTGATCCGGACCGGTTCTGCATTTAACCGATCTAAACCAGTCCGGCACGAAATGACCCGACTCGTTAGACACACATAGTATATACCCATCAACCGAGTTCGGTTGGTTTGAAAATCACATGAACTCAACTCAATGAAAGTGGTTCTTCTTTGATTGTTCTTTAGGGAGTTAATTTGCATGAATCATAACAGGAAACTAAGATTATCATTTTAAGGTCATTTTATCCTATTTAAGTCGTAATTACTTATATTTTCCACTTTGCACATGACACATATATAAGAGCAACAATAATAATTCAAGAGAATTCCACCAATGAATATTGAGGAATGTAAATTGTACGAGACCTTATTTATATCCCGTTAGAATAGAGAAATTATTTACGAAATACCTTTAACTCAGACAATAAATGACACATATATAAGAGCGAGCTCAAATAATAAAATGTCAAACAAAATAAAGAAAAAATCAATCAAAAGAGTGTCTCACAATATTGTTTTTTATTTTTATATTATCAATATAATTCAATTTATTTTAATAAGTTACTATTCTAAATTTTTAGGTTTTTAAGGTTTATTATCACCTAAATTTTTAGTTTATTATTCTAATTTTTTAGGGTACCATATTCGGTTAATTGTTACATATTGTATTGCATTATATTATTACTTTAAATATAATGTTATTCTAATTGTTACTTAAATTTTATTATATCGTATCGCTAAATTAAAAGTACCACTTTATAGAACAACCGATTTGATGTGGCTGTAGCGTTACCTTATTTTTTCAATCATCTTGAACTTCTTTATTATTAAATAATCTTATTTTATCATTTATCATATCTTTTTATATAATAATTTTATCTCATACCTTACTTTTTTTTATATATATATATATATATATATATAATATTGTAAGTTTATTCTTTATATTGTTGGTGCATGATATCATGAAATGACAATTAATACAATCTATTTAAAATCAAACGATAGAGTACAATCCAATCTTATACGATACATTATAAAACGATACACAATAATTATTCAAAGAAGGTGTTATGAGTTAATTTAAAATTGCCTATTACTCCCTTTGTCTTATATTAATAGTCATAGTTACTAAAAGTAGTTGTCTTAAATTATTTGTCATTTTAAAAATTTTAGACAAAATTAATTATTTTTTCTTTTCTATTCTTAGTAATAATTATTCTTGAAAATAAAGATAACATATAAATAGAATAAATATTTAATGACATATTATATTTTAAAATATAAATAAGAACAAAATAGTCTAGTTTCTTTCTTTACTAATATTTTTAAGAAACAGTGTAGAAGAGAAGAAACGCACATAATATGAGACAGTTGGAATATTATAGATGAACTTAACTATAAGTGGTGCCAAAAATTTATAATGCACATAACTTTAAACTCATGTTATTTGTCAACCAAATGTGGAAATTTTTAGGGCGGAGAATCAATACAAGCATACAACATCGTCATTGTGTCTTATCTGAAAAACCAAAAACCAAAACCCCCCTCTACCGCGTCATCCCACAAATCAATTTCGATCCAAGAACCAAATTCTAAAATTCCCTCCTAAGGATAGTATAAAGGGTCCCATTTCTATCTTTTTCTTTTTTCAAGAATACCCGGTTCGTTTTCAATTTCATACCCTTTTGATTTCGTTCCATTTGCCAGTTTTTAGCATCTGGGTTTTGATTTTTCTCAAATGGGGTTTGCTTAACTCAGTAAATAAATCAGAAAGGTAGAACCTTGGTCTGGGATTTTGGGTTTTTGTATTTTTTGGTCATTTTTGTAATTCTTAAGCTCTTGTTCAATGGTGATTGGAATTAAGTTTTAACCAGGTATGTGTTTCGCCATGTGTTCTTTGCACTTCTCTGTTTTATTGGATGTTAATTTTATGAACTTTTACTTGTTTCTTTGCAATAAAAATTGTCCAAATGGATTTTGAAGATTCATATAGCCAACTAGTTTAGGATTGAGATGAGTTGTTGTAATTGTTGTTGTATTTGTTGCACCTAAGGGTTTGTGGCCCAGCGGTCAATGAAGTAGCTGAATAACCACGAGGTTTCAGCTTGAACAAAAAACATTAGGTGATTTCTTCCTTTGTCCAAGCCTTGATGGGCACAAATACCTAGTGCATGTGCTAGTCGGAGGTACTCCCGAAGATAGTCGAGGTGCATGGGCCCGAGACCATCATCGTCAAACAAAAAAATCAATTAATATTGTTGTTATATTTATTTCTATGCTAGTTTATTTCATAAAGCTGCCTAGTTCTAGTAAAGCATAGTTGACTTTGGATTTCTTTTTTTGGTATCTCCAAAATAAAACTAGGTACTCTTATAGTTTTCATGGTAGATGTTTCATGATTAGTTTGTAAGTATGGTTTATGCAGGAAATATCAGTCATCAGAAAAATTTAAAAGGTAACTCGGAGCGCTAAGCTCCCTCTATGTACATGGTCCGAAGAAGGGGACCATGTTGAGCCTACAACATACAGCCTTACCTTGCATTTCTGCAATTGTGGAACATTAGAGTGAAATACGATAGTCTAATGGAAACTGATCAACAAGATCAAAATATGGGTTGTTCCATGTTTTGTCCAATAATTTGGATGAATTATCATGGAATTATTTTGACATAGTGTTCTCATTCAAGCAGTTCAAGAGTCCCCCCTTCTTCACTGTACCTCGAAAAGTAACTAGGACTAACTTAGTCACGATTTCACATTCCAACTGAACATTGTCCATTTTTTGGTTATTCTTGAAGTTAAGATTGTTCTCTTTTCGAAACGGGTCCAGTCACGAGCTTATATATTAGAATTTCTCTATAAGTCTGTTTATTGGTGCATGCTATTACTTGCGATGATGCAATTCTATAAACATCTTCAATTGGTGTTCTCACCTATCGTTTATGCTGCAAAAGGCAAGAAAGATGAATTATATAGTGAGAATCTGTGTTCTTCTGTGCAGAAAACATGATGAGTTTGAAGGATTGGGTCCTATCACAGTTGATATCCAAGTCAGTAGCCTCATCGAGACCACTTTTAGCATCAGATAGCTTTTTATCAGAGGAACATCCTGATCAAGAGTTTGATCACCCCGGTATTTCTCCATTAGGTGCTATAATAATTTTTTCACCTTTATTATTTGCTATTTCATTGGAATATAATTGTAAGTTAGCATGACAACAGTGTTTTGATTGTCTTCTAGCTTCATCAAAACATTTCAGTCGTTAAAGCATGTCTAATTTTTTTGATGGAGTGCGATTGGGACTTTCCAGCTGATGAAAGTACTCTATGCTCTTAAGCATAGATCTTCTAAAGGTTTACACAGGAAATGTGCTCTCCTATAAAGCAAGAGCTAACCAAATGACTTTGATTATGTTTTATAGATTCTATTAGCAGATGAAACTAAAGATATGGTGGTTGGAAAAAAGTTGCTAAACAATGTATCAATTTTAGGAGCTTTGACAAGTTAAGAGCCCGGCCAAATTTTTTGTTAAATAAATTATTTTGGTTTCCCAAAAAGTACTAGCACATTGGCCTGAAACACATGTAGTGTATTTATAGTGTTTGGTACCCTCCTGCATGATAGTTTGTGTGCTTGCTAGTAGTTTTTATTGGTTAAGAGCAACAATGTTGGTGCAAGGAGCATCTCGTTTTGAAGAATCAGGTCACTTAGAGTTGTAACAACCTAATAACAACCAGCTAATAAGTGATTTTTGGATTGAAGTTTTTTCTTAATGAAATGGCTAAACCTTCTTTATCAAAAAAAAAAAAAAAAGGAATTGGTAAATCTTGACCGGCAAAGTAGAGTTAAATATTGAGAATGGAGGAAGTTGCAGAAATTTCGTGGCACGAAGTAATTCCCTATTTAGGATAGCTTCATAATTGAAAGGAAGAAAAAGCGGCTTAAGATTAAGGAAATTACTTAATTACTTTTCCAGCATTTGGGATTCAAGTGGGGTCTATGCTTGGTTCTATTTTTATTTGCTTAATCGGTTTGGTTTTCAGCTCTTAGAAGTTAGATATACAACCATTTAAGAGAAACTCAAAGGAAGTACGAAATTGTTTCTCTTTAAAATAAGCAAAAGATGTGGCTTAGTAGTGAATGAAGTGGGTTGAGCACCATGAGGTCTCAGGTTTAATTTCCAAAAATATAACACTAGGTGATGTTTTACCATCTGTTCTATCCTTTGGTGGACAGAGTTATCCGGTAACCATTACTGGTGGGAGGTGGTAGGTATCTCGTAGAATTAATGGCAAGCTGGCTCGGACTCCATGGTTATAAAAAAAGACAGACGAAATTTTAGTGTAGAAGTGAGAGATCTACTTGAGATCTCCCCAGTGTTTGAATGATGTTCTACATTGACCAAAATAATGCTTTCTGAAATCGACTTCAAATCTTGCCCTCTCATGCAATGAGGAGTATAGGATAACTTTTTCGAGTAAGTAACTTTTTAAACTTTTTAACTATTTCCTAGTAAGGTAATGCCATTTTACTTAGACTTTATAGGTTTTGGTACATTCTTTTTCTTTGTTCAGGGGAAGTATGCTTGTTACTTTTTTTTAGAGTAGGTTTTTACATCATAGAAGGTAATAAAGCCAAATGGCCCTAGGCTTCGTGATTTGTGAGTTATAGTTCTTCTTAGGCTGAAATAGGAGAGCAATATTAACTTATACTCTATATAACCGTAGTTAGTATCATTGAGCACTGCAAATCAGTCATAACATCTTCCTAGAGATCGAATGTTTTGCTACTAGAAGCGTATATAGGTCGAAAAGCAAATTGCAGCTACAATTTAGACAAGTCAGTGTTATCAAAGACGAAAAGCGTAAAAGAGCTCCAAGGTCTGTTGGGGCTTCAAGCGCAAAGCGAAAATAAAGCGTGTGCTCTAGTGAAGAAATGCGCAAATGGAGAGAACTACCAAATTTGTATGTGTAGTCCAAGACTAATACCTATAAGCATGGATACCAAATATATGGACATATAAATTGAGGAAAATTTATGATAAAGTGAAATATCAATTGTTTAATATCGCCTCTGTAGGATTATGCTCATTGTCAAGAAAAAGTATGCCTTAGAGCGTTAATGATAACACTGAAGCGCCCGCTAAGCGAGGCAAACACTCAATACGTTTTGAGCCTCGCTTCCGAGCTTAAGCACGCTTTAAGCGCGCCTTTTATAACACCGAGACAAGTGATTAAAATAAGACTCTTCTACTTCATTTTTTACTTCACATTTCCACTATTCTTGTGTTGATTAATATAGATAAAAGTGAAGTTTTGGCTTTTTTTTTATTTGCACCGGGTGTCTGAGTCTCTTCGAGCTCCGACTAATCTCGGGGATGCACAGGCCTTCGGCAAGGAGTTTTCCGCAAGTGCACCACGGTTAATTCAGGTTTTATCCAGTCTGATGGCCCTCAGAAAATGTTTGCACCCAATGGGTTTCGAACTTGAGACCTTGAAAGGGAGCAAACCCCAAGGCTCAAGTCAATTGTCACCAGGCCAACCCCTAAGGGTTAAGTTTTGGCTTTTGCCGAGCACAAATGCCAGTGTCCCACTTAACAATTACTACATGCTTCCCATTTTGGAGTACAAAGGTAAAACCAATAGATATCAGTCTGAGTCCAGATTCCAGATTCCAGATGCCCAGCACCCTGTCCAATCTATTTTATATGATGGTACATTGGTGGTTGAGTCCTGGAATTTTTAAGATGTAAAATTTGACATATATACTGTATTAGTGATAGTAAACAAAAATAAAATATTTGGTAAAAAGATAGTTTGAGAGAGAAAACATAACGGTGAAGTTAAAACTCTTGAATCTTTTATGAATTTAAATTTGTTGAATCTGTGAGAGTTATGTAGAAGGTGAACTCTGTCAAACATTTTTGGGAGTCTCAAACTATAGAAAGTGTCATATTCATTGGGCCAAGGATGTAATTCATTTTCTGAAAACAAAATCTGTAGTTTTTGAAACTGCATAATCAAATATTATCAAATGCAAGTATTAGAAGTAGAAATAACAAATATGATTTAAGCTCGTGGGCGTACGAGATTTTTCAACTCTCGACACAAAGTAGCTCATTTATTTACTTATTTATTTGTTTGTATCTTTTTACAGAGGAGTGGTCAAAGGCAGGGAGAGTCGTGACAATCATAGTTTATCAAAAAGCAGTCTCCTATATCCTTGTTTGTTATTTAGTCTGTTGATCACAATAACTGTGATATTTACAGCTATAGTTTTGTTGTATGTGTTGTGTGTTTATTGTTTATGTAGGCCATTAGTGTGTCTGCGCCTGAAGTGCAACGGTTAATTGCAACCAACTCCCTAAATTTTGTTCTTCGGGCATATTTTACTCATTCAATAGATGAGTCACTTTCTTTTGTTCTGATAAGAAATAAATTAAATACCATTACTACGCCAAAGCTTTTCATTATCTCGAAATATGTAGTTCCCCATATCTCAAGTGATTTGAAAACAAAAAGAAGCACAAAAAGACCAGAATTATTGTTGATGTGTGAAAAGATAATGACAGCAAATAAAACCATGTTTTAATGCCATCTGCTGATAAGAGCGAGTGCATATACATATCCTTCAGATCCTGTTATGTAGTAAAGGTTGTTATGTTGGCAACCCTAGTTAGTTTCAACTGACATAGCGTCTTACTTTGGGATATCCCTTTGGACTTCATCATTCTAGTTAAATGAATAGTGGATGGTTTTGGAAGAATCTTCTGAATGTTATAGAATAATGCTGGCCCATGTGCCTTCACTATTAATCAGTTGACTGTGGATTTCCTCCTCTTTAACTGTTATTTCAAATCATTGATGCCGTTCTTTTCTTCCTTTGGTTCAGCTCACACTGCTGATTTGGTTACAACAACAGCATTGGCCAATACAACCCAATCTTCCAATGATAATCAGCAGAATACAAATAATTTCCATTCACAGCAACGGATTGTGGAGGATTCTTTTCAGTCAGATTTTAGCGTCAATGAGAAGCCTAGTCCAGTGGTAAAGATTGAAGCTCTTCAGATTAAGTTCTTACGGCTTCTTAAATGTTTTGGCCTATCCGAGGACAACCTGCTGGTATCAAAGGTCTTGTACCGAATCCAGCTGGCATCATTGATACGGGCTAGAGAATCGGACTTAAAAAGGGCAAATCTTAAAATTGAGAGAGCACGTGTAATAGCAGCAGAACAAGAAGCTGCTGGCCGACCGCAATTGGATTTCTCATTCAAGATCCTTGTACTGGGTAGGACTGGAATTGGCAAGAGTTCCACCATAAATTCCATATTTGACCAATCAAGAGCAACAACCAACGCGTTCAAGCCCGCTACTGACCGTATTCAAGAGATCGCTGGAACAATAAATGGCATCAGAGTATCGTTTATCGACACTCCTGGTTTATTGCCTCCCTCACCCAGTAATGTCAGGAAAAACAAGAAGATTTTGCGTTCTGTGAAACGATTTTTAAGGAAATCCAAACCTGACATGGTTCTGTATTTTGAGCGCCTGGATTTGATCAACACAGGCTACAGTGATTTCCCCTTGTTGAAGCTTATAACGGAAGTCTTTGGTCCTGCAATTTGGTTTAATACCATCATTGTCATGACTCATTCTTCCTTCAATCTTCCCGAAGGGATAAATGGATATCCTGTTAACTATGAATTTTTCGTCACCACCTGCACAGATTTGGTGCAACATTATATTCACCAGGCAGTCTCTGACACAAAGCTTGAAAACCCTGTAGTTTTAGTGGAGAATGATCCCAATTGCAAAACCAATAATGCTGGAGAGAAAATTCTACCTAATGGGAAGGCGTGGAAGTCTCAGTTATTGTTGCTGTGCATATGCACCAAAGTTCTAAGTGATGTTAATACCCTGTTGGACTTTGAAGACAGCCTAAAGATGGGAGCATCGAATGTCAGACGATTGCCTTCTCTTCCACATCTTCTCTCGTCCTTTCTGAAGCATCGTGCTCACATAAGGCACGGTGGATCTGAGAATGAAATTGACGAGGTTCCTTTTTTAGACTCGGATGATGAAGATGAATATGATCAATTACCTCCTATTCGAATACTGACCAAGTCTCAGTTTGAAAGGTTGAGTGGTTCCCGGAAGAAGGATTATCTTGACGAATTAGACTACCGGGAGACCCTATATTTGAAAAAAAAACTGATAGAAGAAGCTCGTAAGCGAAGAGAAAAGAAAGTTTCTTCGAGTCTGAGTAAAGCCCCAAATGACGAGTCCGATAACCAGGAGGAGGGCTCTCCAGAGCCGGTTCTGTTGCCTGATATGGCTATTCCACCAAGCTTCGATTCAGATTACCCTGTCCACAGATACAGGTGTCTCATTACCAGCGAACAGTGGCTTGCACGACCAGTCCTTGATCCCAATGGATGGGACCATGATGTGAGCTTTGATGGCATTAACCTGGAGAGCAGTGCAGAAATAAGAAAAAACGTTGCTGCCTCAGTCAATGGACAAATGAGCAAGGACAAACAAGACTTCAGTATTCAATCTGAGTTTGCTGCAGCATTCAGCAATCCAGGTGGGCCCACTTATGCGGTAGGTCTTGATATTCAATCTGCCAACAAGGAGCTGATCTGCACTGTTCACAGTAGTGCAAAGGTAAGAAATTTAAGTAATAATGTCACTGAATGCGGTATTTCTGTAATACCATTCGGGGATAAGTATTTTCTTGGTACCAAGTGTGAAGATAGTTTTTCAATTGGAAAGAGACTGAAGTTTACTGTGAATGCTGGTCGGATGGGGGTTGCTGGGCAAGCTGCTTATGGTGGAAGCGTTGGAGCTACTTTAAGAGGAAAAGATTACCCAGTGAGAAATGAAAGTCTAAGCCTTTCGATGACAGTTCTCTCTCTTAATGAAGATACAGTGTTGAGTGGAAACTTGCAAACGGACTTCAGAGTGACCCGAGGTACAAACATGTCAGTAAGCGCAAACCTCAATAACCAGAAGATGGGTCAGGTTTCCATCAAGACAAGCAGCTCTAAGCACATGGAAGTAGCTTTTATTGCACTTTTCTCGATCGTCAGGGCCTTATTTCGCAGAAAGAGAACTGACCAACTTGTTGGAGACTCCCTGGAAGCGGGATGACTGTTTTCCTTTCAGTTCAAGGAGGGCTATCAATTCTTGTTTAGGAGCGGCCTGTAGGGCTTTGAGGCGAGGAGGCGCTTTCCTACTTCTACCGAGAAGGGTTGAACTGCTGAAGAAAATGACTTACATATTTATAGTACGGTGTTTTTCCATCAACAGTACAGCTGTAAGCAAAGGTCAGTATGTTTTGATGTTAGATCAATATCGTCAAAACTAGGATAGGTAAAAAGGAACCTTTTTTATGTCAGTCAAAGTTGAGATGGCTGTAGTTTTGTATCTGAATAATAAGTGTATAGTAATTTAGAGAGCATATACAAGTTTTCTGCGGTTCTTGTAATAATTAGCTTGGAAAAGCTAGCAGGATCCTCATTCTGATGTCAGAAGGGTAATTCGTTGATGCATTTTCTAGTTTCAGTTCTTTATGTTCTTTGAGCAATAACATCCTTCTCCTTTAATCTTTATATCAAGTACTCAGAACCGCGAAGATGGGGTTGTGGGAGAGCAATACAAGCGTGATGCGAGCTTATGCTCTGACTGAGTAGCATGGGGCTCGTGGAATCCTATGTGAATCAGCAAGGACCATCTCGCAAGGCTAAATACTCCTGGGTAACAACCGATAGTGAAGTAGTACCATGAGGGAAGAGCAAAAAAACCTCCATTCGGGAGTGAAATAGAACACAAAACTGTAAACCCTCAAGAGTTCAACAATCATTTAATCCTGTAATCTTTTTTAGGTACTATGACAGCCCAGTTAATCGAGAGCACTTCAATTACCACAAGCAAAACATAATTGAACACATGGATAGTAAAAACTGTTCAATTATGGATAAATGCGGTCAATAATTCACCCAACAATTGGTTCCATCAAAATTCTAAATGAGAAGTTTAGCTACTCATAATATTACTCAAAAGCACAATGACCATAGTCAAACAGTATTCACAGCAATAAGAATAAGAAAGTAGAGAACTCTTCGACTCGTCTTGTTGAATGAACTTGAGGATCTTCCGAGCTCAACTCTGCTTTAATAATGGCGTTACTTGCATTGCCAGGCTGAGTATCGGCTAAAGTCATGGTTAGAAGCTTTTATATTATGCCCTAAGCTAATGACCAACGTATTTTAAGTTTCCTCCATATCAAAGTTACCCTATTTAGCTCAATTGACGACTTTTCACCATTTAAATACACCAAAGGGGTGAACTATAACAAAATATATGGATTTATAGCCTATTATCAAAATACAAAGGATATTAAAAACTGCCTAAAAAGCTTTACTTTTGTGAGTCTGTTTAATTAAAAGAAAGAAATTTGCAAAGGTTTAATTCACAAGTACAACATTGAAAAAGGATTTTGACATTCAGTCTTATATACAATATTTTTAAGATAAAGATGAAGTGCTAAAACTATGTAAGTTAAAGTTTAACATGAATGTGTTACCATGAATGCGTGCTTGGCCATAAATTTGATTTTAAATATTTGAAAATAATATTTGGAGATTATTTTTATCTGACATATGGTACACGCTTACAGTTTCTCTAATAGTATATTTGTCCAACTCTTGCTAGATCCTCTTTTTAGTTTGTGCATGTACACAAGGACGTATCTAGTCTTAAGTTTATGGATTCTTGTAAACTCGGTAGTTTTTATTCATATTATGTATTTGTATTAAAAAATTTACTAAATAGATATAAATATTTGATTGTGAATTCAGTATTATTCTATCAATAACTCGAAATCGTTGTAGAAATTCATAAACTTCAAATCCTGAATATCCGCCTCCTTCGGATTGAACAAATAATCACCACCAAAAATCTCTCCTTCGCGAATGCGAGTGACCTCTCGCGAACGCGTTCGCATAGGCCAAATGTCGGGTGACCCACCTGCCCCTTCCTCTATGCGAACACAAAGGCCCAATTGCGAATGCGTAGGCCTAACCACAGTGCCTCGCGAATGCTGAATATCCTTCGCCAACGCGAAGGCCAATTTCAGTAACACTCAAACTTCAAGTACGCGAACGGAGAACCTTCGGGAACGCGTAGAAGGAACCAGACACCAGATATTCCTGGAACTTCAGCTGCAACACTAAGTCCAATTTGATCCGTTAACTATGCGAAACTCACCCGAGGCCCCCGGGACCTCAATCAAACATACCAACAAGTCCTAAAACATCATACGAATTAAGTCGAGCCCTCAAATCACATCAAACAACAAAAAAAAATACGAATCACACTCCAATTCAAACTTAATGAACTTAAAAACTTTAAATTTCTACAACCGATGCCGAAACATATCAAATCATGTCCGATTGACCCCAAATTTTGCTCACAAGTCATATTCGACACTGTGGACCTACTCCAACTTCCATAATCGAAATATGACCCCGATATCAAAAAGTTCACTTCCAGTCAAACTTTTCAAAAATTCAACTTTGTCATTTCAAGCCTAATTCAGCCATAGACTTCCAAAACATAACACGGATGCGCTCCTAAGTCCAAAATATCCAAAGGAGCTAACGGAGCCGACAAAACTCCATTTCGGAGTTGTCTTCATATAGTTCCAACTATGGTCAAATCCTAGAACTTAAGCTTCTATTTTATGGACTAAATTTCCCAAATCCCTCTCTGAAACTAAAAACAAAACCTCCTAGCAAGCTACATCAGCAGAAAAAGATACGAGAAAAGCAATAAATAGGGGATCGGGACTATTACTCTCAAAACGACTGGCCGAATTGTTACATCCTCCCCCTCTTAAAACAATGATTCGTCTTTGAACGAACATACAAACATACCTGAAGTGGTTAAAAGGTGAAGATAACGACAGAACATATCATGCTCGGTCTCCCAAATCACCTCTTCGACTGGATGATCTCTCCACTGAACCTTTACTGAAGGAATGTTCTTTGACCTCAGCTTTCAAACTTGCCTTTTTCAAACTAGCCACCAGCTCCTCAAAGTAAGATAAATCCTTATCCAACCGGACTGAGCTGAAATCCAACACATGAGATGGGTCGCCGTGATACTTCCGGATCATAGAAATGCGGAATACTAGGTAAACTCCTGCTGGACTAGGAGGCAAGGCAAGCTCATAAGCAACCTCCCCAACTCACCGAAACACCTCAAATGTCACAACAAACCTTGGGCTCAGCTTGCCCTTCTTCCCGAACCTCATAACACCCTTCATGGGCGAAACCTATAGCAAGACCCGCTCTCCAACCATTAATGAAACATCGCGAACCTTCCGATCTGCATAACTCTTCTGTCTGGACTGGGCTATGCAAAGTCGATCCTGAATCACCTTAACCCTCTCCAAAGCATCCTGAACCAAGTTTGTACCCAATAGCCTAGCCTCACTCGGCTTAAACCAACCCATTGGAGAACGACACTACCTAACGTATAGAGCCTCATATGGTGCTATCTAAATTCTCAACTGATAACTGTTGTTGTAGGCAAACTCCGCAAGTGGCAAGAACTTATCTCAAGAACCCCCAAACTCCATCACACAAGCACGGAGCATATCCTTCAGTATCTGAATAGTGTACTCGGATTATCCGTCCGTCTAAGGGTGAAATGTTGTGCGCAACTCAACTCGAGTATCTAGCTCATGCTATACAACCCTCTAGAACTTTGATGTAAATTGCATACCCCGTTAGAGATAATAGATATCGACACACTATGAATCTTGACAATCTTGCGGATATAAACTCGAGGCAGCTGCTAGGAAGAATAAGTAGTCATCACAGGAATGAAATGAGCTAACTTGGTCAGTCTATCCACAATCACCCAAACTGCATCAAACTTCTGATAAGTCAGTTGAAGCTCAACAAGGAAATCTATAGCGATCCTCTCCTATTTCCACTTCGGAATATCTAACTTCCTAAGTAACCCACCTGACCGCTGATGCTCATACTTGACTTGTTGGCAATTTATACACCGAGCTACATATTCCACTATGTCCTTCTTCATTATCCTCCACTAATAATGCTACCTCAAGTCCTGATACATCTTTATGACACCTGGATGAATAGAGATCCATCTACATTAGGCACACACAACCTGTCCTACATCCTTAATGCACCATCATCTCCAATAGTGACCTCCTTAGCATTACCATGATGAACTGTTTCCTTAAGGACAATCAAATGTGGGTCATCATAGTAACGCTCCCTGATATGATCATAAAGAGAATACTGGAAGACCACACAAGTTAAAACTCAACTCTGCTCAGAAAGATCCAATCTAACAAACTGGTTGGACAAGGAATGAACGTCCAATACCAATGGCCTCTCTGCTGCAGGTAGATATTCTAAGCTCCCAAACTCTCAGCACTGCGACTCAAGGCATCAGCCACCGCGTTGGCCTTCCCGGGATGGCATAGAATTGTGATATCATAATCCTTAAGAAGCTCTAACCACATCCACTGGCGCAAGTTAAGATCCTTCTGTTTGAACAGATAATGCAGATTCCGGTGATTAGTGTAGATCTCACAAGTGATACCGTACAAATAGTGCCGCCAAATATTCAAGGTATGAAAAATAGCTACTAATTCAAGGTCATGGGAATGATAACTCTTTTCATGCACCTTTAGCTATCTGTACACGTAGGAAATCACCCTACGGTCCTCCATCAACACCGCACAGAGACCAACCCGCTGCACATCACAATATACATTATAAGACCCCGAACCTGTAGACAATACCAATATTAGGGTTGTAATCAAAGCTATCTTGAACTTTTGAAAGCTCTCCTCATGATCCTCTATCCACCCGAACGGAGAACCCTTATGATTCAGCCTAGTCATAGGAACTGCAATAGATGAGAAACCTTCTACAAATCGACAATAATACCATGCCAATCCAAGAAATCTCTACATCTTCATAGTTGAGGACGGTTTGGGCCAACTCTACACTACTTCATCCTTCTTTGGATATGATCCACCTTGATCCTGTCACTAGACACTACGTGACCCAAAATGCCACTGAATCTAGCCAGAGCTCACACTTTGAGAATTTTGCATATAACTTCTTTTTTCTCAAGGTCTGAAGCACGGTTCTCAAGTGCTACTCATGATCCTCCTGACTTCGGGAGTACACCTGAATGTCGTTAATATACACAATGATGAATGAGTCAAGATAGGGGCCGAAATACACCGTACATCAAATGCATAAATGTTGTTGGGGTATTGGTTAGCCAAAATGACATCACAAGGATCTCTTAATGACCATACCAAGTCCTGAAGTAGTCTTTGGGATATCTACCTCCCGAATCTTCAACCGATGTTAGCATGAACATAACTCAATCTTGGAAAATACTCTGGCACCCTGTAACTGATCAAATAAGTCATCAATACGAGGCATTAAATATATGTTCTTCATTGTAACTTTGTTCAACTAGCGATAATCAATGCACATACGTATATAACTATCATTTTTCTTCACAAACAAGACCGTGGCACACTAGAGTGACACACTAGGCCGAATGAAGCCCTTATCAAGCAATTCATGTAACTGTTCCTTCAACTTCTTCAACTCAGGAGGGGCCATACGATAGGGAGGAATAGAGATTAGGCTGAGTGCCTTGCAACGAATAAATATCAAAGTCGATATCTCTGTCGGGCGGCATGCCCAGAAGATCAGCTGGAAATATATCTGGATAATCCCTCACTACTGGGACTAACTCAACTGAGGGGTATCAATACTGACATCTCTCACATAAGCTAGATACGTATCACACCCCTTCTCATTCATTAGTTGAGCTTTAAGAAATGAAATAACTCTACTAGGAGTATACTTTAAGGTACCTCTCCACTCTAACCACAGTAAGCCTGGAATAGCCAACATCACCGTCTTGGTCTGACAATCAAGAATAGCATAATGGGGCGACAACCATGGGCCAAATAATATCAAAGTCTACGATAATAAGCAATAATAAATTGGCTCTAATCTCAAAACCACTAAGAACAACCAAACATGATCAATACTCACGGTCAACAATAATTAAATCTCCCACAAGTGTAGACACATAAATAAGAGAACTCAAAGAATTGTGAGATATGCCTAAATGTGGGGAAAAATAAGAGGACACATAGGAATAAGTGGAGCTTGGATCAAATATAACCGATGCATCTTTATGACAGACCAGAACAGTACCTATAATAAAAGAGTCAAATACAACTACCTCTATACGAGCAGGAAGGGCAAAATATCTAGCTTGGCCTCCCCCTCTAGGGACCTCTACCTGCCCGACCTCCAGCCTGAGTTGGCTGAGCAGGTGAGGTGGTAAATGGTGCTATAATCATAGCCTGAGGACCTGATAGAGCACGCGATACCCGAGAAGTATGTGGAAGTGCACCCCTCATAAGTCTGGGGCAATCCCTAACGATATGGCGAGTGTCTCTAACTCTAAACAAGCTCTCCATGGGTGTGGATACTGTAACTAGCTCAGGCCAGGTCTGCTAGACTGACCCTTGAAAGCACCTTGTGTAGGAGGTACACTAGACATTGGCAGTGCGCAGTAAACCTAACTATATGGCGAGTGTCGCTAACTCTAAACAAGCTCTCCATGGGCGTGGATACTGTAACTGGCTCAGGCCAGGTCTGCTAGAATGACCCTTGAAAGCACCCTGTGTAGGAGGTACACTAGACATTGGCAGTGCGCAGTAAACCGCCGACCGAAAATCATCTTCGACGGCGGCGATCACCTAAATGTCACCAAATTTACATAACTTGACCACCTTCCCCTCCTCTATCCAAATCCATCACTTGTTTCCCTCGAATCACCCTCCATCGTCTCGAATGTTAGCTTAAAGATTTAACTCCGCCGCCGTGCATGGTGGCACTGCTTCCAAACCACCCCAAATTGATACCAAATAGCATTCTTGCCTCCCTCAGGACGAATACATAAGTGGTTTCCTTCGAACGTCGCTACAGTGGCTTGAATATTAGATCAAAAATCTGACCTCAAATCCATAGCCAATGCATGAAGATTTCCTTGGTTCAACACAAAATTTTTAAGCTAAGTTTTCTCTTTACTTTTTAATTTCCTTCTTCTTCATCTTGATATTTGGTGGTTAGTGCTTAGTTTCAGGGTTTAGGTTAGGGCCTTAGTTTGGTTTAATTAAATGGTGTTAGTCATTTTGTTAGTTTGGGCTTTCATGTCAAATTTTGTGAGGTCGAAGGTTTACAAGTCCAATTGGTTTTCAGTCTTCTTTGGTTGGAATTGAACTTCTAGATTTTAGTCAAGTTGTAGAGCCTTGCTGTTGATATGAATTCCACCTTATATTTGAATCTTCTTTTATTGTGAATCCAGTTTTCCTTCAAATTCCATCATTTGCGCCTTGACTTCTTGGCTGTTTATCTTCTTAGGTTTAGGTTTGAAATTAATGATTGTAGCATTCCGTTTGGCTTAAGTAGTTTGTTTATTTTCTTCTCCTGTTTGATTAATAGTCCATAGTATTAGCTTCCAACTTTAAAGTAATTAAGACGTAATTCAATTCTGGAATTAGGTTCTTTCAGATTTGCATTACAATCTTGGGCTGAAGGTTTATGCCTTTCAGTCGAGGTTCTGGGTTGGTTGTCCAATAGTTTCGACCCAGGGTCAATTTGACCCACAACCTACTTGAGTGCAATGTAATTACAAGGGTACTGGGAGGGTAGTCTAGGTATTTGGGGTTGGGGAATCTTTTATAACATATTTGGAAACTTCTATTAGGGGTTCTCAGTCAATTTTAAGCTCTAAAACTTGGTCCGCAAGTTAAAAATGAAGACGATAATGCCAAAAAAGCTGAGATACCCTACTTTGTTTGCTTATAAAGGCATTCTAAAACTTGCCTTTCAAGGCAGATTTTGAAGAATTGAGAGATGAAAAAACCAGAAAATAAACCTACCGAATTTTACTATTTGATAGGTTTGAATTATGAAAATCCAAACTATTGAAAATCCTAAAAAAATTACTGTTTCATGAAGTCTTGCTGCTGACTTGTGAAATTTCTCCTAGTGCTTGAAACAATGTTGAATAATTGATAACTCAAATGAACTGAAATTGAGTCTGGGGAATTTTTCTGATTTACTGCTGGGATTGAAGTGGATTTCTCAGTTTCTTTTAATTGAATCAATTACTTGGAGCTGATAGTGGATTGATATTGTTTTTGGGCTGTTTACTTCATTTTTTTGGGTTAAAACTTGGTTGAAAACTGCTGATTGTTGCTCTTTACCTGCTGAGCCTTACCCTGTTTCCTTTGCTTCTTCTACATCCAGGTACATATTTCCTAAGCTATGTAATCTGATGCTCAAGTGGAAATGCAATGAAGGAATGGAAAGTTTTGTTTTGAGTTTATGGTGTTCAGTCATGTTTAAGCTATTGTTTGCATCATTTCCTTATGTAAATCTTATGATGTGAGTTTGTTTGGTTTTGAGTGCATCTGAGAGATATATGTTGGTTAGTTCAGTTTAGTTACGTTAGATCTAGCCTCCTCATGCATCAAGCATCCAAGCTCACTTATGCGTAGCTTGAGGTGCAACACATTGACTCCAGGTTGTTCATAGTATTCCGGTCAGTTGAAGCTGCAAGTGAATTTGAGTCTATAATCAGAGTTGAGACTCTTCTATTTTTGGTTGGTTTTAAGATTTGCATCTGGTATTGTCTGAATTCTGTGTGAGTCTGAAAGTGGTTACAATTCGAAGAATTACTTAAGAACTGTATTTGTAATAATGTTCAGGCCAATTTTAAGCCATTCATTGTTGTGAACGTGCTGTGATTAAACTGATGCTTGAAATCATGATTGTTAAAGGTCAACTCTTTAGTTCTTGCTAGTATGAGATTTGTCATTATTTTATCGTAGTTTGAAGCCTTGAGAATTAAGGTTACATGAAGAATAGTTCTCAAATTGAATCTCTAATTATTGTCAAAATCATATCATTGGCAGAATCTCATATTATTGTCCATTGAATAATTAGAGGTTGGTTTCAAAGTTTGCTTGCATATGTGTTGGTCTCATTGTTGGCCTTTGCAACTTCAATCTTGCTCATACCTTGTAATGGTTTGATGTTGAGCTTTGTGCTCATCAGCTGCAAGGCTCTGAATTTGGGCTCAATCAAGCAGCCTAATTCTGAACGTTATCTGAACAAAATCCAGGCCTTTTCTTTGTTGGGCCATCGGTTTTCTTGAATTAATTTAAGCCTTTTCTTGTAATGGGTTAGTCCCCCTCATATAAACCATCCTAGTTAGCATAAGTAGAATCTTTAATTACATCTAGTGTTAATTAATTAGATTATCAAATAGTTGAGGTATGCCATATTGCTAATTGCATAACAATTTATGGCCCTCATGAGTTAATTTAGCAACTTGGTTAGAATAATTCGAGGTGCGCCATGCCAAACAAAATTGACAAATTGCTTGGTTCTCTTTAATTACTCCTTTAAAATATTTAGAACTCGAGGCGTACAATTTAGCTAATTTCCATGGCCCTCGTCAAATTAACAACGCGTTAGTTGCTTTAGGGTGAATTATTTAATAATTTTACCTTCTTAAACTCGGGTGCACATTTATGTGATCCAAATACAAATCTCGACGATGTTAAGACATGTCAAAAACCACCGGTGCATCTATGTGACGTGATTCAAGACGTGTTTTAATAACGTTGTAATTTTCTATAAAAATGAATAAAAGCGATTAAAATTAAAATTTGCACATAGGTACAAAATGTATTAAAATCAGATAATTAAGCTAAATATAGTAGTTGAGGGACCGTGCTAGAACCACGGAACTCGGGAGTGCCTAACACCTTCTCCCGAATTAACAAAATTCCTTACCCGGATTTCTGGTTCACAGACTGATAAATAGAGTCTAACTTTCCTCGATTTGGAATTTAAACCACTGACTTGGGACACCATTAATTATCCCAAGTGGCGACTCTGAAATCATCTAAATAAATAAATTCCATTTCGATTGTCCTTTTATTAGAAAAACTCCCCTATGTACGCCCTTCGCCGGGGTTGTAGATGTTATTAAGGAGGTGTGACAGCTCTCGTGACTCTGGTGGGGATTGAACCCAGAATCTATGGTTCAGGATTCAGAATTTGAGCTTAGATGAATTATTATATTTCTCCTTTATCGTTATTTGATTTTATTACATGATTATGCGCAATGTGCTAAGTATTACTTTTACCTATTTGATATTATTTGAACTGTATATAAATTGTTGCGAAACCCTTCTCTTCTCATCTTCGGGGATGTACTCACTAGTTGAGACTCTCTATTCTGTTAGTTTCGTACCTTGAAATAAGAAAGAGGCTCGGACAAGTTACTAATATGGATGGCCTTTTGGTTCCCGGTATGTAGCCCCCTCCTCGACTCGAGTTGCCCGCTCGGGTACACGGTCTAGACCCTATAGCAAGATTTGAACCTAGAACAACTTAACTTCATGTTGGATCCTTAGTAGGAACGCTTATTTGCATCATGCATTTGACTTAGGGGACTCAACACAGGGGTTGGGTCCGTCTAGGACAGGTGTACCCAAAATAATGGACCACCCTGATGTATTTTGCGTGCTACTTGTTCATTTATTTCAAATTTGCATGCCGACCGGATTTTGAAAAAAAAGAGAAAAAAAGGAGAGGGGAATTTGACAAGTGATCAGATGTGAGGGACAAGGAAGTAATTTACCTGTTTCATAAACGATACTGAAGTGCTTTCAAAAACAAAAAAGAGCAAGAAAAGGAAATAGAAGTTGGTTTTTAATTTTGCCAAAATTGCACGAACTACGCTAGTTTAATTCTCACAGGGTGTAGGATACATAGGCAACCCTCATCGGGCCCAACTTCACTTTTTCGAAAATAGCCAAAAAGAACCAGGTTTTGTTTGTGAATAATAAATAAAACAGTTTTGTCAAAATTAGCGAGTGTCCCTAAAAGGGCACCGAAGGGCTATTTTTGCAAGAACAACCGCGTTGGATTATTTTCCAATTTTTGCCCGGTAGTAGGCACAGCCTTAAAATCTTCCCCCGGAAGAGCTGAAAGGCCGTATTTACAAGGTCGGGATTTTCTTTTTGAAATGAAAATTTGAATAAAAAAATATATTTTTTTGAGTCCGATAAATCATAATGTTTTCTTAATCACCTTAATAAATGTGCAGGATAAGCCCAAATTAAAGTTTCTAATCTCAGTCATGAACAAGATCCCTTTGGAGGTACACATGTGGTGGAATGATTTAGGTGAATCGGGCAAAACAGGGTCAACACGCACTTGGGAGGACTTATCAGGTTGTTGAAAATTAATCCTAGAGGGGACATCATAAAAACATTGGTTACATTCTGGGACCCGACCCACAACGTATTTCATTTCTCGGACTTTGAGCTCACTCCGACCCTGGAAGAAATAACTGGATATATTGGGGTTCCCACAATTCCTCTGAGGCATCCGTATCTGATTGCACCAAGGGCCATCGACGTACACAAATTCTTGGATTCAATAAAGATCAGTAGGAAGGTTCATAATCCATACTTGTCCGCTGGCTTTTATACTCCAAAGTTTATATATCAGAGGTATGGGCACATAGGGGGATCTAATTACCCGAAAAATAATATTTGTAACAAAGTAAATCGACTTAAATGGGAGGAGCACCATTATTTCACATTTATGGTATTCTTCTTAGGCCTTTTAGTGTTTCTACGTAAAGACAAGAATATCGATATACGGATAGCAGGGGTTGTCAGCACTTTAATCACTCAAGCCAAGAGCACCCTCGCACCCATGATATTATCTGAAATCTTCAGTGCTCTCACTGCCTGTAAAGCCGGGGGAGATTTTTTTCGAAATATGCAACCTGTTGTTACAAATATGGATGATTAAACACTTGTGCCATCGACCTCAATTCATGAGATATGAGTCGTCAACAAAAAGCTGCACAGAGGAATTTTATAACAGGTTTGATGGGCTCAGATTATCAGATGATGCTACATAATTGGTATCATATCTCCATGCCATAAGTACAAGCGAAATAGGGTGGACGTTCGGGTGGCTTCTTGTTAATGAAATCATATATATGTGCCAGCTACCTGGACTCATTTCCTTCTGATGGGTCTCCGGAGTATCCAACCCTATGCTCCACAAGGAGTGTTAAGACAATTAGGTCAGTGCAAAATAATTCCCAGGGATGAGGACGTTAGTCGCCATGTTGTCGAGATTAGTCCCAATGGTCAGTTTCCCGAGGCAGCAGTCCGTCAAGTTTGGAACAAATACCAGTACTTGACGGCAGACACTCGAGTATGCGACTTATCTAAAGGTGAGGTTTCACCAGGGTACCTTGCTTGGTATAAGAAAGAAATAGAGTTCGGAGGTCCAGCTAAGAGGCCACATCTCCAGGCATTTGCTGAGGCGTCACAAGAATAATGGAATTGGTTAGCCAAGGAAAATGAATACAGGTCCACGATAGGGAAATTGGAAAAGAAAGTCAAAGACGTTCAATTCGAAAATGTTTTGCAAGCTGCGGAAAACAAGGGTGAAAAGAAAAGGCTAGCCAAAGAAAACGAAGCCCTCCGAGCCCAAATTCAGAAAATGAAAACAGCCGCGAAGAATCTTGCCAGGAGTATGAAGGATGATAAGCTCATAGACAATTTGAGACAGAAAGTAGGAGAATGTGGTTTTGAATTGAATAAAGCAGAGGGCGAGCTGTCCATGGCCCAAAAAAAAAATTAGCCAAAAATGCGGAGGAATGAGCATGCATGATTGAAAAACTAAAAGAAAGGTATGACAACCAGGTCGCTGGGTTGAAGAGGAAGGTCATCGTGGTTGAAAACAAAATGGCCAAGCAAGCCAGGGACTTCAAGCCTGAGAGAGAGCATTGTGACACAACAATAGCACGATTGGAAAGAGATCTGCAACAATTCCAAGAACTGAATCGTGTAGCTGAACGAACTTAGGAGGCAAGGGCCCATCAAATTGGGCGATTGTTGCAAGAAAAGGGTGCTAAGAGAGAAGATACGGATAATCGCTAATTACATCACCATAAAGTGTAGCCAATGTGAAGATATGACAAGATCTATGTTCTTCGCCACCGCCATGAACTTTGTCCATTAAGTAATGAAAGACCTCCAGTACCTCCAAGGGGATTTAGCACGCAAGCCTGCGGTGAGACCGAATGATGTCCCGCAGACCATAGGAGCATTAAAGGCTGTAATGTATTCATGATTGTTAAATCTGTTGGTCCATTTGAGAGTCTATTTTTTCTTCTATTTAAAGTTCATAGTAGGTCATCGAGTCATTTATTTACATTTTAAGCCAAAAGTCTGTTGTTTCCAGTTGAGTTGGAGTCTGTTAATTTCTTTTAGTAAATTGTAATCGAGTGCTTTACTTTATGAAAATTGAAGAAGTTTCCTAGCTCGGTCTGATTCATGCGGGATTATGATACGTAGACAATCTCCATAGGATTCGATCATAACCAAATAAAGAAAAAGAAGAAAAAGGGGAAGAAAATGAGAGAAAAAGTGGTAAAATAAAAGGGAGAATAACAAAACGAAAGGTGTAGGCGAAACAAATTGAGTAAGAGAGGGAAGAGGGAAATAGAAAAGAAAAAAAAAGAGAGAGAGAAGAAAGGTAATATAGGATAAGGGTCCGGATGATGCAAGCGACCACTTCATGTGTATAATAGAAACGGATAACTGCTTAGATGCATTCATCCCCGAGTATGTGGCTGCCTATGTGTTGAAACCTAACCACTAACAAGTTTTGGTGTTGCCTTTCCCACTCCAGATAGGTGGTTGGTTTTTTGCGGCATTCTGGCAACCCACTCCTACAACACTCGGTCCAAGAGCAAGCTAATTATGGCCAATCAAGAAACCAATGCCAGTATCATTGATCCCTCGAAAGAGGTAGAGGAGTTGGACGTTAATGCAATGAGAGAGGAAATGTACACACTGAAACATCAGATGGCTGAGATGTATCAGGCATGGGTGAGAGGGCAGCCACCACCAACTTATCTTGCTAATCCGACATTCGTCCCACCGCTAGCCCAGTCACATGACCATCCCACCACTGATCCACCCCCAAGTTTCCCCATCTACCCACAATACCAGGGTACAACTTCTCAAGCACCCCCAGCTCCACCACCCAAAGTTGTTCGTCACCCCCTTCCACCAATTGCTCCCATTCATGTGTCACCTCCTCCCCCTACACTTCACAGATCATCCAGTGAGCCTTTGCTTCAAGTTCACGACAATCAGTATTACCCACAAGAACCCTCTTACAAAGCCCATGAGCCTTACTCTTATGCCCCATTTTGAAATCCCGGTGGTTGCTGAAAAACCAGTCAAGCAAGAGGAGGTGCTCAGGAAGGTCAGAAGCTTAGAACAATCATTCACAAATATGCGAGGGTTAGGTGTCCAGGTGAGTGTGGAATTCAAAGACCTTTGCTTGTTCCTAGATGTACAATTACCTCCGGGCTTTAAGAAGCCCAAGTTTGACGTGTACGAAGGACATGGTGACCCAGGCGCACATCTAAGGGGTTTCTGTAGCAATATGAGAGGAGCAGGAGGAAAGGATAAACTGTTAGTGGCATACTTCAGTCAAAATTTAAGTGGGTCGGCGTTGGAATGGTATACCCAGCAGGATCATGCGCGACGGTACACTTGGGATGATCTAGCACAAACATTCGCCTTTCATTTTCAATATAATCTTGAAATGATCCCAGACTGCCTGTCTTTGATGAAATTGGAAAAGAAGCACAATGTGAGCTTCAAAGAATATGGATTTCGTTGGAGGGAACATGCAGCGAGGGTCAACCCCCAAATGAAGGAAAGTGAAATGGTAGATTATTTATTGCAAGCTTTGGAGCCTACATATTTTGGTCACCTGGTAGCAATGGTAGGTAAATCCTTCAATGAGGTAGTGAAAATAGGAAGCATGGTCGAGGAAGGACTCAAATCCAACAAGATCATGAATTACTCTGCAATCAAAGAAACCATCCAGGCTATCCACAGCGGGACTAGAGGAGCAATTGGAAAGAAGAGGAAGGAGAAGCTAGAAACCGTTGACTCAGGGACTTGGTTCGGGTCCTGGGTTCCATCCCGTTACAGCTAACCCTGTTCTCACCACCAAATATACCTGCACACCTAATACGGCCCACCACAACATTACTACGCACCTCCGGAACCTCGTTTCTTAGTCCATCATGCACGAACATATACCCAACCTCCCCCTCACGCACAATGGCGTGCGCCAGCTCCACAAATAATTACTCATCTCCACCAAATAACTACTCTCCAAGAGCCTACCAACAACCTCGAGACCAGCTTTCCGAGCCAACCAAGCTTTGAGAAATGAGAGAAT
Source organism: Nicotiana benthamiana (assembly GCA_034376525.1). Taxonomy (NCBI): domain Eukaryota; kingdom Viridiplantae; phylum Streptophyta; class Magnoliopsida; order Solanales; family Solanaceae; genus Nicotiana; species Nicotiana benthamiana. Next base: position 129,624,706 of record CM067335.1, on the reverse strand, counting down.
GCAGAAAAAGAAAACTTTCACTGCATTGGGAGAATCATATACCAGCTTATTGTGCAGGTTGAGGCAGCTAGACATGTTGAGGTCGATTGAGGCAAAATTTTTGAACCCTCCCCCAAGAAATCTAGATTATTCTGTTAGTTGTGACTATTGTTTCGGTGCCCCAGGGCATGACATGGAAAAATATTGGCATCTGAAATGTGCTATTCAAAAACTCATGGATTCCCATCGGATTGAGGTGCAAGCTCCGGAAGCACCCAACATTAATCAAAACCCATTTCCTGCTCATCAAGAGACAAATGATCGAGATAGTTCACAAAAAGGGAGAGTCCAAAAAGCCTTCACAAACTGTCATGATGATACGAGCCAATGAACGGAAGATGGGTGAGAATTCGAAAGTGAGATGTCAATGCTCAAGTCAAGCAAATCGAGTAGTGAGCCTGTTGTTACAGTCAAGAAGGAATCCCCCGAAGATGGGATGGTGAAACAAGAGAATGCAAAAGTGGTTGTACCAGGGATGGATAGGTTGTCGTAAAAGGAACTCGTTCAGAGCCTGTCATTATCAAAACACTAGTTCAGCTACCGCTAATCAGCAGCAAGGCACTACCTTGGAATTATGATCGACTAACAGTGACTTACGAAGGGAAAGAGGTTAGGGAAGAAGTTTTTGAGACTCATGGAATGACCCGATCGGGGAGGTGCTATGCCCCCGAGGAATTGAGAAAATCAAAACCAACCAAGGATAGTTCAGCGCTGGTAAAGAAAACTGTGAGTGAAGAAGAGGTAGAAGAGTTTCTAAAGAAGATTAAAATGCAGGATTATTCTATTGTGGAACAACTGAGAAAGACACCCGCTCAAATCTCATTGTTATTATTGTTGATTCATTCTGATGAGCACCATCGGGTTTTAATGAAGATCCTGAACGAGATCACAGTTAACCTTTTGGAGAAGATATCCAATAAGGTTTTTGAAGTGAACAGAGTCACATTTTCCGATGATGAACTACCAATAGAAGGAACCGAGCATAATAGAGCACTCTAACTCACGGTAAAATGCGAAGATTCTGTGGTGACTCGAGTTTTTCCCGATAAGGGTTCAAGCAAAAATATTTTCCCTCTATCAATGTTAAATAAGTTGAAGGTAGAAAATGAAAGAATTCACAAGAAAAGCATTTGTGTGCGAGGGTTTGATGGCGAGGGAAAAGATTCAGTCGGTGACATAGTGCTCGAATTGACAATCGGGCCCGTTGATTTTACCATGGAGTTCCAGGTACTTGATGTGGGTGTCTCTTACAACCTGCTGTTAGGACGACCTTGGATCCATGGTGCTAGAGCAATCCCCTCTACTTTGCATCAAATGGTGAAATTTGAATGAGATCGACAAGAAATAGTGGTGCAAGGCGAAGACCATCTGTATGCTCATAGTGATGCTATCGTACCATTCATCGAAGCAGATGAATATAAGGGAGCCTGGGTATATCAGGTTCATGACTCGATATCAATGGAAAAGGTCCTAGAAGGGGAGCTTGTTCCAACGCCAAGATTGGCTACCGCAGCAGTCATGGTGGTAGTTGAAATGCTAAAGAATGGGTTTGTTCCTGGAAAGGGTTTGGGGGCCTCACTTCAGGGTATCATATAGCCGGTTTCTCTTCCCACGAATATAGAAACATTTGGTTTGGGATTCAAGCCTACAAGTGCAGACATCAATAAAGCTAGAAATTGAGAAAGAAAGCATGGGCCCTCCCCAAGCTTGTGCCTCATCTCTTCAAATCATTTGTGAAGCCCGATGCCAAGAAGTGCCTAACAACAACAAGTGTCGATGTTGCGGTTGATCCTGACAAAGCATTACTCGAAAGGTTCGAAAAGTTGTTTGAAGATGTGAACATGGTGGAGGCCGGAGAGGGATCAAGCAAGAAAGATGTGCAGTTTGTGGGACCCCGTGCAAAAGTCAACAACTGGGAAGCTACTTCTCTTCCCACTCGGAATGAGTCGTGGTAGTGGGCTTTGATTTTTCTTTCAGTTTAATTTGAATTATATCTAGGGTTGTAATTCAGATGTTATGTTCCATCTGTTTGGATGTGTAAACCCTGTTATCTTTCCAATTTCAATGAAATGCAATTTCCATTTTCTTTAGTGATAATAGCTTTCATTTTCTTTGCTTTTCTTTTCCTTCTTGTACAGTTATTTTTGTGCTGGCTCCAATGATCTGACATGCATAAGGACTCTTCGGCCCAGTCTTAAAAGTTGGTCTAACTCAGAAGTAATAATCCAAGAAATAGAATATAAAGATGAGTCGGAATATGATGAGGAAAGGGCTTTGGATCAAATTAGTAAAGAGTTGAGCCATTTTGAGGAAAAGCCCAAGCCAAACCTGAGCGATATAGAAGTAGTTAATTTATGGGACATATATAACATTAGAGAAACAAAAATAAGTGTCCACCTCAAGCCACAACTTAAGGGAGAAATAATTGAAGTGCTACTTGAATACAAAGATGTTTTTGCATGGTCTTACGATGATATGCCAGGATTGAGCACTGACTTGGTTCACAAATTGCCCACCGACCCGACTTGTCCTCCTGTTAAACAATAGATAAGGAAGTTTAAAACTGATGTGAGCGTGAAAATCAAAGAGGAAGTTACCAAGCAGTTTGAGGCTAAGGTCATCCGAGTCACACGATATCCCACATGGTTAGCCAATATCATGCATGTGCCGAAGAAGGATGGTAAAACCAGAGTGTGTGTCGACTATCGTGACCTTAACAAAGCAAGTCCAAAAGACAACTTCCCATTGCCAAACATCCACATATTGATTGGCAACTGTGAAAAGCATGAGATTGGTCCTTCGTAGATTGTTACGCGGGCTACCACCATTCAAATATCATTTGCCGGTTTGGAATCCCAAGGACACTCATCACTGATAATGGAGCGAATCTGAATAGTCATTTGGTGAAAGAAGTATGTCAGCTGTTTAAGATCACACATCGCAATTCCACCCGATACCGTTCTAAGGCGAATGGAGAAGTTGAGGTAGCCAATAAGAATATACAGAAGATACTTTGAAAAATGGTGGAAGGGTCCAGGTAATGGTATGAGAAGTTACATTTCGAACTGCTAGGCTATCACACTACTGTCTGCACCTCATTGGGGGAAACTCCATATTTGTTAGTATATGGCACAGAAGCAGTAGTCCCAGCTGAAATTGAAATTTCATCCCTTCGGATTGTCGCTGAGGTGGAAATTGAAGATGAGGAATGGTTCAAAACCCGTCTGGAACAATTGAGTTTGATTGATGAGAAATGATTGGCAGCAGTATGTCATGGCCATCAACAGAGGATGGCTAGAGCATACAATAAGAAAGTTCGTCCAAGAAGATTTGAAGTGGGTCAGTTGGTATTGAAACGCATCCTCTCTCATTAGGCATAGGCAAAGGGCAAGTTTTCCCCAAATTGGCAAGGGCCGTTTACCGTATCAAGAGTGTTGTCTAACGGGGTGTTGTATCTAACAGATGTGGAAGTCAAGTGTGTAGAAATGACCATCAATTCAGATGCGGTTAAGAGATACAATGTATGATTTTCTTTGTTCAGATCATTGTCTATACTTGCCATGTCTGTTTGTACTTAGCATGTTTTAGAGATTGAAATGACGAAGGCATTTTTATTCGGATATCTAAATACTTTACCCTTTACTAACTCTTTTTGAGCATTAATTATTTTCTTTCATACCCCTCTTTCAGAATTAGTAACAAAAGTCAGAAACGCAAGTTAAAAGTCAGAAAAAGGAAAAGATCTGGAAAGAATGAAAAGAAATAAAAAGAGAAAAAAAGAAAGAAGAAAAAGAAAAAAAGAAAAAATTAAAGAAAAAAGAAGGGAAAAAGAAGAAAAGAAAAGAAAAAAAGGGAAAAACCAACAAAATAGCAAAACAAAAAAAGAAAAATGAAGAAACGCAATAAGGAAAAGAAGAAAAGAGAAGACCACAAAAACAAAGAATCGACATGAACTACGTTTGACCTGATTCCTTTTAAGGATACGTAGGTAGCCTCACGGCTCGGTTATATTCAAATAAAAACTCAAAGGTCCCCAAGCAAGAAACTGGGGCAAAAGTTGTGGTTGTTGGAATAAAATTTGATTCCGAAAGTTGTAATGTTGAACCCGATTGAATTATCTTGAGCCTTTAATATCCCATCTTTATAACCATATCCAAAAGCATAAATTACGGTCCAAAGAAAGACCTTCTGATTAGTCTTCAAGAAATGCCGAGTCAAGCAAGAAGAAGTGATTCATACCCCAGGACAACACTCTAGTTCAAGTAGGAAAATAATAAAGATAAGAGAGTCTTATTGGTGAAAACCCTCGCGGGCACTGTAAGGCGACGGGAGTTGAGATAAATGAAAACGAGAGAATCTTATCGGTGAAAACTTTCACGGGCACCATAAGGCGAAGGCAAGGCAATAAACAAGCGACTGGAAAAGGGCTCTTGACACCATAAGTTAAGCAAGGTCAGGCTTTGGTTAAAGAGTTTGGGTTTAAAGAAGGCCGCAACAACAAAACATATAACAGAAGACCGATCATTTGGGAAAATTGGGTCGAATAAGCCGAAGTGCATGTTATGATCATGGAAACCAGGCCTTCCTCCATATATAAGTTTCTTTTCTTTTCCCCTCAAAAGTCACCAAATTTGGAATTCTTTTATTCTAAGGCCAAATAATTTAGAGTCATTGCATTTCATTATCTTTCGGGCCATCATTTTTTTCTTATAAGATGTCTCCAAAGTCATTGTGTTTAAGCAGGCAAGAGAGAAATTTAAGGCATACTACCAGTCCCCAAATGGCAAAGCACATGCTGGTCAAAACATAATAAAGGCGACAAAAGTTGAAACGACAAGGGGAAAAAGCGATGAAAGTTTTGTTAGTAAAACTGACTCGGTAGTTTCAGGAGGGATGTTTGGATTATGGAAAAAGGGTCAGGAGTGAACACAATGATGAGGGAGCAGAGTAAAGCCGTAGGATTCAGGGGTCAGCCGAGCAAATCAGGAAATTCATCATCAGTACAGAAATTGGAAGTAACGGAACACGATAGTGGGGAGGCCATTTTCAGCAAGAATGCCGCAAGCTAACCACCATTTTTCAAACTAACAAGATTTTTCTTTGATTGAAATAGGGGAAAAAAATTCCGGAAGGTCCCGGGGAAGTCCTCCACAGAGGGAGGCAAGCACATGGTAGGTATGATCGAGAACCTCATGACCCTCCTGGAAAATGGGACGCAGTGTAAAATTCAACAGGGAACATAATCTGGTACAAATATCTTCCCCCAATAAGTGTCTTCAAGATCCTCCTGAACAATGGGACGTAACTTTAACTAGCAGATCCCGGCAGAGACAACCAAAAGTTAGAAATAGAATTCAGTTAAGAGTTGCCAGGAACCTCCAGGAAAATGGGACTTAGCTTAAACTCAAACAATCACGGGTAACATGGTCAGGCATAAGTATTTCCCCAATAATAGTTGTCAGGACCCTTCTGGATAATGAGATTTAATTGTAGAAGCTTTCAGGACCCTCCTGGATAATGAGATGTAGCTCTAAATACTAATCCCCAACAGACACATTTTTTCATCTAATTAAGAGTTGTCAGGACCCGCTAAATAATGAGATTTAATTGTAGAAGCTTTCAGGACCCTTTCTGGATAATGGGATGTAGCTTTAATTACCAGTCCCTAGTAGATCCCCAACAGATAAATCTCATGGCAAGTCATAGGGATAATGATACCTTTGGAAAGCATAGCATGATCTTTAAGGTTGTCATTAGTTAAGAGTTGTCAGGACCCTCCTGGATAATAGGATTTAGCTTTCAAATTTTAGAGATATTTGGTAATGAGATTTGATTAAAACTCACTGATGCATCCAACACCAAATTGGGGCAGAAAAATTTCTTTTGTTTTATTTGTTTGTTGTAATCAGGTTCAAAGGCAGCAGTTCCAGGGAATACGTTTGAAGTTTCAAGTTTTGGTAATCAGGCGCCCACCTGGAGAACAAGGGAATACTTTCCAAGTTTCGAGTATTGGTAATCAGGCGTCCACCTGGAGAACAAGGGAATACATTTCAAGTTTTGGTAATCATGCGTCCACCTGGAAAATAAGGGAATACTTTTCAAGATTTGAGTTTTGGTAATCAGGCGCCCACCTGGAGAACAAGGGAATACTTTTCAAGTTTTGAGTTTTGGTAATCAGACACCCAACTGGAGAACAAGGGAATACTTTTCAAGTTTCGAGTTTTGGTAATCAGGCATCCACCTAGAGAATAAGGGAATACTTTTAAAGTTTCAAGTTTTGGTAATCAGGCGTTCACCTAGAAAACAAGGGAATATGTTTCGAGTTTCAAGTTTTGTTAATCAGGCGCCTACCTGGAGAACAAAGGAATACTTTTCAAGTTTTGGTAATCAGGCGCCCACCTGGAAAAAAAGGGAATGCTTTTCAAGTTTCGAGTCTTGGTAATCAGGCGCCCATCTGGAAAACAAGGAAGTAGCTTTCAAGTTTTGAGTCTTTGTAATCAGGCGCCCACCTGGAAAACAAGGGAATACTTTTCATTGGTAATCAGGCGCTTACCTGGAGAACAAGGGAATACCTTTCAAGTTTCAAGTTTTGGTAATCAGGCACCCACCTGGAAAAAAAGGGAATACATTTTAAGTTTCAAGTTTTGGTAATCAGGCGCCCGCCTGCAAAACAAGGGAATACTTTTCAAGTTTCGAATCTTGGTAATTAGGCGCCCACCTGGAAAACAAGGGAATACCTTTCAAGTTTCAAGTTTTGGTAATCAGGCGCCCACCTGGAGAATAGAGAATACTTTTCAAGTTTCAAGTTTTGGCAATGAGGTGCCCACCTGGAGAATAAGGGAATGCTTTTCAAGTTTCGAGTTTTGGTAATTAGGCACCCACCTGGAAAACAAGGGAATACATTTCAAGTTTTGAGTCTTGGTAATCATGCGTTCACCTGGAGAATAAGGGAATACTTTTCAAGTTTCGAGTTTTGGTAATCAGGCGCCCACCTTGAAAACAAGGGAATACTTTTCAAGTTTCGAGTTTTGGTAATCAGGCGCCCACTTGGAGAACAAGGGAATACTTTTCAAGTTTCGAGTTTTAGTAATAAGGCGTCCACATGGAGAACAAGGGAATACTTTTCAAGTTTTGAGTTTTGGTAATCAGGCGCCCACCTGGAGAACAAGGGAATACTTCTCAAATTTCCAGTTTTGGTAATCAGGCGCCCACCTGGAGAACAAGGGAATACAATTCAAATCCAACAACCAAGCATCAACATGGATAAAGAGAAACATATCAATAGGGCAACAAGAAGTTTCAAGGAAGTACAACAAGGCAACAAGAAATTTCACAGAGAGATATAGAAACAAGGCAACGAGGAAACAAGGATCGAGAACAAGTTTGAAGACATAGATAGGTTCTTTTGTAACCCATTGGTTATAGCCTAGTCTACCTTATTTTATTTTTTACATGATGTAATTAGGGGTTCTATCAAGCAATAACAACAACAGCATCAGCAGTGAACGCACAGCTTCGGTAGTCCCAGCTACGAAACACTCCTGAACTACACTGATCTGGTTCCTCTTTAGCCGAGGATATGTAGGTAATCTCTTAAGCAGGGTGCAGTCAAGATTTTCGAAATGCTTCTCACGGAGTACTCAAACAGACAAAATCGCCCGTGTCCGCTCACTTGTCTTTGCACGAAAACTCTTCGTGTTTCCAGGCAAAGAGGGGCAACTGTGAGCATGTGATTTTTTCCCTGCATGAATTACTCCAATAAATTCAAACAAAATCATTTCTTTTATTGGTTTACAATGTTGTGAATTTTTTGGCATCCTTCATTGTTTGCATTTTGTTTGTGCATTTTAATTAGTGAAAATATAAAAGATATGTTGCATATGCATTTGGGATTTAATTTCACATTTTAAGAATGATTCAGTAATTTATTCATTTTATAAAAACAAAAATAAAAAATATAGCTTAATTTGCTTTTAAGTTTAAGTTAATTTTAAGTAATTTTTCTCTTACTCTAGTTGTAATTGTTTGTGATAATAATTATTGTAGAATTAATTAGGATTTTTATAGGTTAGTTAGGGATTTATAACTCAATTTAGGTTTTAAATAATTTTGGAAAATGAAAAGAAAAATGAAACAACAACTGAAAGAAAATCTGAAAATTAATTCAATTAAATTAAAATGAGGGACCCAAATTGGGCCATTTTCTAAAACTAAATTTTAGCCCAAAAGCCCGAAACCTAGCCTGACCCATCCCAGAACCTGGTCCACTCCATCGCCCAAACAAAACAACTCCGTTTTGTAATGGCTAATCAGGGCCGTCCGTTTATTTAATCGGACGGTTGAGGAGCTAGGGTTCTTTAGGTATAAGTATGTCCCAAAACCCGCCCACCCCCTAAAAAAGTGGACCTTGTACCTTGTCTCTAAACAAAACCTAATTCCACCTCGTTCCACCGTAAACCGCCAGTCGAAAATCGTTTCCGCCGGCGGCGATCTTCCAAAAGCCACCAAATTTCCACCACTTGACCGCCTTTCCCTCCTCTATTCAAATCCATGCCTAGTTTCCCTCGAATCACCCCCATCATTTTGAATGTTAGCCGGAAGATATTAACTCCACCGCCGTGCATGGCGGCGCTGCTTCTAAACCACCCCAAATTGATACCAAATAGCCTCCTTGCCTCCATAGGACGAATCCATAAGTGGTTTCCTTCGAACGTTGCTGCAGTGGCTCAAATATTAGATAAAAAATGTGACCTAAAAGCCATAGCCGGTGCATGAATATTTCCAGCGTTCAACACAAAATTTTTAAGCTAAGTTTTCTGTTTACTTTTTAATTTCCTTCTTCTTCATCTTGGTTTTGTATATTTGGTGGTTAGTGCTTAGTTCCAGGGTATAGGTTAGAGCTTTAGTTTGGTTTAATTAAATGGTATTAGTCATTTTATTAGTTTGGGCTTTCATGTCAAATTCTGTGAGGTCGAAGGTTTACAAGTCCAATTGGTTTACTGTCTTCTTTGGTTGGAATTGAACTTCTAGATTTTAGTCAAGTTGTAGAGCCTTGCTATTGATATGAATTCCACCTTATATTTGAATCTTCTTTTATTGCAAATCCAGTTTTCCTTCAGGTTCCATTAGTTGCGCCTTGACTCCTTGCCTATTTTATCTTCTTAGTTGTAGGTTCGAAATTAATGATTGTAGCATATTCCATTTGGCTTAAGTTGTTTATTTATTTTATTCTCCTGTTTGATTAATAGTGCATAGTAGTAGCTTCCAACTTTAAAGTAATTAAGAAGTAATCCAAGTCTGAAATTAGGGTCGTTCAAATTTGCATTACAATCTTGGGCTGAATGTTTACGCCTTTTAGTCCAGGTTCTGGGTTGTTTGTCCTATAGGTTCGACCCGAGGTCAATTTGACCAGGAGGGTAGTCTAGGTATTTGGGGTTGGGGAATCTTTCATAACAGATTTGAAAACTTCTAGTAGGGGTTCTTAGTAAATTTTAAGCTCTAAAACTTGGTCCACGAGTCAAAAAATGAGGGACTGTAATGCAAAACAAAAATCTGCGATACCCTACTTTGCTTGCCTATAAAGGCATTCTAAAACTTGCCTTTAAAGGTAGATTTTGAAGAATTGAGAGCTAAAAAATGCCAGAAAATAAACCTGCAGAATTTTGTTGTTTGATAGGTTTGAATCCTGAAAATCCAAACTATTGAAAATCCTAAAAAAACTACTGTTTCATTGAGTCTTGCTGCTGATTTGTGAAATTTCTCCTAGTTCTTGAAACAATGTTGAATAATTGATAACTCAAACAAACTGAAATCGAGTCTAGAGAATTTTTCTGATTTACTACTGGGATTGAAGTGGATTTCTGAGTTTCTTTTAAGTTGAATCAATTCCTGGGTAGCTGATAGTGGATTGATACTGTTTTTGGGATGTTTACTTCTTTTCGTCTGGGTTAAAACTTAGTTGAAAACTGCTGATTGTTGCTCTGTACCCGTTGAGCCTTACCTTGTTTCCTTTGCTTTTTCTACATCTATGTACATATTCCCTAAGCTATGTAATCTGATGCTCAAGTGGAAATGCAATGAAGGAATGAAAAGTTTTGTTTTGAGTTTATGGTGTTCAGTCGTGTTTAAGTTATTGTTTGCATCATTTCCTTATGTAAATCTTATGTTGTGAGTTTGTTTGGTTATGAGTGCATCTAAGAGCTATATGTTGGTTAGTTCAGTTTATTTACATTAGATCTAGCCTCCTCATGCATCAAGCATCCAAGCTCACTTATACATAGCTTGAGGTGCAGCACATTGACTCCAAGTTGTTCATAGTATGCCTGTCAGTTCAAGCTGCAAGTGAATTTGAGTCTATAATTAGAGTTGAGAATCTTCTATTTTTGGTTGGTTTTAAGATTTGCATCTGGTATTGTCAGAATTCTGTGTGAGTTTGAAAGTGGTTACAATTCGAAGAATTACTTAAAAGCTGTATTTGTAATAATATTTAGGCCAATTTTAAACCATTCATTGTTGTGAACGTGTTGTGGTTAAAGTGATGCTTGAAATCATGATTGTTAAAGGTCAACTCTATAGTTATTGCTAGTATGAGATATGTTATTATTTTATCGTAGTTTGTGGCCTTGATAATTAAGATTACATGCAGTATAGTTCTCAAATTGAATCTCTAATTATTGTCAAAGTCATGTTATTGGCCGAATCTCATATAATTTTCCATTGAATAATTAGAGGTTAATTTCAAAGTTTGCTTGCATATGTGTTAGTCTCATTGTTGGCCTTTGCAACTTCAATCTTGCTCATACCTTGCAATGGTTCGATGTTGCGCTTTGTGCTCTTCAGTTGCATGACTCTGAATTTTGGCTCAATCAAACAACCCAATTCTGAACGTTATCTGAACAAAATCTAGGCCTTTTCTTTGTTGGAACATCGGTTTTCTTGAATTAATGTAAGCCTTTTTATGTAATAGGTTAGCCCCCTCATATAAACCATCCTAGTTATCTTAAGTAGAATCTTTAATTACATCTAGTGTTAATTAATTAGATTATCAAATAGTTGAGGTTAGCCATATCGCTAAATGCATAGCAATTTATGGTCCTTATGAGTTAATTTAGCAACTTGGTTAGAATAATTTGAGTTGTGTCACGCCAAACAAAATTGACAAATTGCTTGGCCCTTTTAGTTACTCCTTAAAATATTTAGAACTCGAGGCGTGCCATTTTGCTAATTTTCATGGCCCTCGTCAAAGTAACAACGCGTTAGTTGCTTTAGGGCGCGTTATTTAATAATTTTACCTTCTTAAACTCAGGTGCACATTTATGTGATCCAAATCCAAATCTCGACGATATTAAGATATGTCAAAAACCACATATGCATTTATGTGACGTGATTCGAGACGTGTTTTAATAACGTTGCAATTTTCTCTAAAAATGAATAAAAATGGTTAAAATTAAAATTTGCACATAGGTAGAAAATGTATTAAAATCAGATAATTAAGCCAAATATAGTAGTTGAGCGATCATGCTAGAACCACGGAACTCGGGAGTGACTAACACCTTCTCCCGGGTTAACAGAATTCCTTACCCGGATTTCTGGTTTGCAGACTGTTAAACATAGTCAAGTTTTTCTCGATTTGGGATTTAAACTGGTGACTTGGGAAACCATTAATTATCCCAAGTGACGACTCTGAAATTATCTAAATAAATAAATTCCGTTTCGATTGTCTTTTCATTGGAAAAAGTCCCTTATCTACGCCCGTCACCAGGGTTGTAGATGTTATTAAGGAGGTGCGAAAATTGCTACCTATATCAGTGACAGTGTGGGTGTTACCTATTTGATGAGTTTTCGGCTTATTGGCGACAACTGCAGCTTCTACGGGTATTGTGCCTTCGATACCCCTCTGAGTGGGATTTTCGAGCATGTTGCTCAGTGTATTTGTCAACCATTTCTCTAGTAGTCCTTTCATGGCTCGGGGCACTTCTCCTACTGTGGATGTCTAGGTCTCCCTCTCGTGCACGATAGTCAAGCCCTCGTGCTGAGGGGGTGAGACTTCTCCCTCGGGCGTAATATTTGGCGTTGCATTTTTATTGTCTTCCCCGCTGACTTCATTGTGGGGATTCAGAAGGTTGTTCATGACATATACTATGACTTTTAACCTTGCTTATCTTTTCCCTACTATTGTTGGCCTTTGTAAAAAAAGGCGATTTTTTATTTCAAGAATCTTGGCGATACTAAGATCTCAACTATAGAAATCCTCACAGATAGCGCCAAATTATTTGATTTAAAAGATATCACAATCTTTTGAACAAATCAATCAAAGAAAATGAAGAGGTAAATCTTAGCCGAGTATAATTTTCTCTAGAATGAAAGAGGGGTAAGGGGTATACGGATAATAAGCTTTCTTTTTCCTTGTTTTTGTAAATAGGTTTACAGTGTATATTCTGAACTCAATCCCCCCTTTACAATGTTGTTGCCCCTATATATATAAGGAGCGAAATCCTTATAAGCTATAAAAAAAATAAGTCGTAAAGGAATATTCCTAACGTCCCCTAACGGACCTATACTATTACATGGGTCCTACAGTCTCTTGTTTACCTTAAGGTCGTTCCCCACAGGACGTCGAGTCATGAAGACCTCATCGTTCGTCGTACTTATCGCTAGTTTTGATCGGTTAAATTTGGACCCATACAAATATTATGCTATAGTAAAAAGAAAACTTGTATCATCATAGATTTATATCTGCCATGTAATTGCAATTTTATTTAACCTAAGGTAACTAGGCATACATTTCATAAATAGTTAACACACGTCATTAAGTAGAAGTACAATTTCGAAGTTAAACCAAGAGATTCATATAACTTAAAACTTCTGACATTTTCTTCACAATACCCATAGCCACGTTGAAGTCTAGGCTAAAAAGTATTTCTAGGCAAATCTGCAATATACTCTTAAAAAATTCAGTATATAATAGAAGGTAAGATTACTAATTATTTTTCTTTTTATCTCAAATTAAGTATAGGTTTATAAATAAAATTTACAAATTCAGAGAAAGAAACATTATACACCATAATATTTTATCATTTATTTTATAAAATGAATGAAAAGGTGGTAGCCAAATGAAAAAGAGAAACAATCACGCTCTTCAAATAGTAAGAGTCTGTTTGACCAAGCTGTTAAAATTTGCTTATTTTAAAAAAATATTTTTTTTTCAAAAGTATTGTTAGAACAAAATAGTTTATTTTTTGGCCAATTTATTTAAAAAGTACTTTTTGCAACATGTGGTAAACGAATTGTGTTTGACTAATCTTTCTAAAAAGTGCTTTTGAGAGTTAAATTACCAAAAAGGATAGTACTAAGGTCTTATAATTCTTTTAAAGAGAAAAATAAACTCAAATATTTATCGTAAGAGACTATTATTTTATTTTTACTTAATATAAAACATAAATTTAACAAACATATTAAAAATTTAAATTAATTTTACACATATAGTTATACCAAAGCATATATTATTATCTAGTATAATTACTTATTATTACATGATGATTTGAATCATCAAATTACACCATTCAATATGAATTAGAAGTCTATTCCAAAAATTACTATATATTGATAATCTACCGTGAAATAATAAGTAAAGTCACTCACACATAATAATATTTTTCAACAATTTCCTCTCTACATCTATCACACAATGCATCCATATTAGTATAAGACTTGCCTTGCATGTCTAAAGGAATATCAGAATGTCCATCTCCTTTTTCAATCTCTGTAATAATATTTTCATTAGCATAATAATTGAATTTCCTGTCGGTTGAAGAATGTCAACATATTAAATTAGGTATAGCCATTATAATTGTAACTAGATGATTCTGAGTGTCAAACTTGAAAGATGGCATTGGAGGTAAAATAAACATAATTTTTAATATATAAAAATAATTTTTTTGTAAAAAAATAGTTAAGTATGTTTAATTGAAATTCAAAAAGAGTAACGAATTATTAACAACACATAATGATTAATTTTTTAAAAAAGAATTAAATTCAAAAAGAAACTAATTAGTATCACCTAACTTTACTAACTTTATCCTAAATTGCCAAGTGACATATTGTCAGGCTGCCACTTGGCTTAACGTGCGATACTTTCTTCTTCTTCGTCTTTTAATAGTATATAGATAGATTATACAATAAAATTGTAAATTTATTATCTATTTGTAGGTAATTTTTACAAATTAGATTTGATAACTGTTTAAAGATTCGAGAACTAATAGTATATAGCAGAAGAAATTATAACGATTATTTATAGGAAGAAACTTGATACCCCCAAAGAATGATATCGATAATTTGCTTTAGTGTCAGAAAAAAGAAGATAATTTGAAAAGTTACAAGACATTACACAAAGAATAAATAAAAAACAAGAAAAGTTAATAAAGAATTTGAAAAGATACAATATGATTCATGTATATAATATCTTTAATTTAAATGAATGGTAAAAACTCCTGAGCCGAGGGTCTATTAGAAATAACTTCTCTACCTAAATTAGGTAGGGATAAGGTCTGTATACGGACTACCCTCCAAGACCCCACTTATTGGATCAAACTAGGTTTTTTGTTGTTGAAAAAGAATGGTAAAAACTAAAAACAGAAATAAAAATAAAAACTTAAATTAGTAAGGGATAATTTGAAAAATATAAATTTCGGTGAGGACAGTTTTTTCTTGAATAAATTAATTCACTTCTGCTTCTGCTTTTTAGAAGAAGCTAGAATTTTTTACTTCTTTTCAAAAGCAGAAAAACTGCATTTGTTGCTGGCCAAAAATACTTCTTTGTATTGACCAAATAGCTTAAATTTTTTTAAAAGTACTTTTGGCTTCCCAGAAACTTGGCCAAACAGACTCTAAGTATCGTTCTTTTTAAGTTGGAGAAAGTATTAAGAGCCTATTTCGGTTAGCTAATTAAAAGTAGCTAACAAGGATTAAGTGTTGAAAAACACTTTTCAGCGTTGAAACTGATCTTTTAAATTTAAATTCATAAAAGTAATTATGAGCAGTTTGACCAGCTTATAAGCTTACCCAAATACCCTCTAAAATAGTTCTAAAAAAACTCTAATTTTGAAGGTACAAAAATCAAATCATATCACACAGGTAAATGAGGTATATACGTGATCACACTATAATTGTAAGAATAAATTATAAAACTCACGGGATGTAACACACGATACCTATGAACCTAGATCTCTAATACCAACTTATCACGACCCAAATATCCCTCCGTAAATAGTTGTGATGGCACCTAGTCTTTACGGCTTGGTAAGCCTAATAAATTGCAGAATAACAGAAGTGCAAAAAAAATTCAATAACTAGACTGCAATAGATAACTATAAAATGATAAAATGCCGCTCAGCATGTACAAGTAACTTATCACTCGAGTATACATAGTATTTAAAAACTCGATAATCATAAGTCACAAGCTGTAGAAGAAAAACTAAGTATCTCTATGCACCAAAATAAAAAAAGTACGGTAAGGTAAACGACACAGGAGGGAATAGAGGGGGATTCCGAGGTCTGCGGACATGGACAGATGTACCTTGAAGTTTTCACAATCTCACTGCTCACTGATATCGAGGCTGATAAGAAGTACCTAGATCAACACACAAAAATATGTGAAGAAGAGTAGTATGAGTACATCACAACGACGCCCAGTAAGTGTCACGTCTAACCTCGGTCGAGTAGTGACAAGGTTAGGTCAGGGCCCTACTAGTATATAATAAATAAGGAGAATGTAGCATTGTAATAAGAGACTGATAATTTAACAAAAAGAAAATCACATGAAACAACGGCACAACATACAAGGATAAACAGCAGGGGATCTCCCAAGATATCGTCTCGTAGTCCAAAAGTAAATATAAAAGGATATCTCCTGAGGTACTGTGTCGTAGTATCAAAAGTAAATGCACAGGGAGATCTCCCGAGGTATCGCCTCGCAGTCTCAAAAGTAAATGTGCAGGGAGAACTCCCGAGGCACCATCTTGTAGTCCCAAAAATATAACACACAGTTCGAAATCGATGAATATAATAATTAATAACAAGATTTTTCAGTTAAGATTGATACAAATCAAGGAAGAATAGGAAATCAACTAAGCATTCTGAGTTCAAATAACCATTTAAGACACGTAGACATGCGATATTAGGCTAACAGGATAACTACCTATACCGGTATAACTAATTTATGATGAAACATGTTACTACTCAAATAAAAATCGAATTTTTCAATAATTAGTCTGTGTATGCACTCGTCACCTCGCATACACGACATCCACATATCACAGAAGTATCACAACGGTACCAAATACTAAGGGGATTTCCTCTACACAAGGTTAGGTAAGTGACTTACCTCGAACCAAGTTCGATTAATCAGTAGGAATGCATTTTCCACGAATTTTCCGACCTAACTGGCCCGAATCGAGTCAAAAGCAATAAAGAAACTAATCTAATTAATGAATTCAAGCCTTTACCAAGAAACTAGAAATTCGTCCAAAAAGGTCGACCCGAGCCCACATCTCGGAATCAGATAAAAGTCACAAAATACGATGCACATTCACCCACGAGTTCACTCGTACAAAAATTACTCAAATCCGATATCGAAATCTCAATTAAAACCCAAAAATTTGGTTGAACAACTTTTTTTTATTTTTTTCAAATTTCTCAACTCAAATAAAAATTAAAGGATGGAACCAACGATAAATTAGTGGAATATAACCAACAAGTGAAGAGTCATTACGTAATCGATGCTTATGAAAATCCATCAAAATTTCATCGAAATCCGAGTTTTCTATCTCATGTTATATTGAAAGTGGATAAACCTTGATTATGAAATATAATCTGCTGCCCAGACATTTTTACCAAAAATCCCTCCTTTGCAAAAGCGACTGACCTTTCACGATCGCGGAGCTTTCACTGCATGTTGTTTCACGAATGCATTCACCACTATGCATTTGTGTAGGCCAAATGCTTGGTGTCCTATCTGCCCAGTCCTCTATGCGAACGCGAGGGCCCAGTCGCGAATGTTGGAAACACGTTCTCAAGGCTTTATACTAAAACGTGTGTTCTTATGTGTAGGTTTTGATGAATGACAAATGAAGCGCAAATTGATATATGACGAAGTTCAAGTACAAGCGCATAATTGATGCATAACGAGATTCAAGCACAAGACTAAGTTTTATAGTTTAACTGAGTCGTTCTTAATTGTGTTCTTGATTCTACAACTTGACTCATGATATGGCTTCTCTCGTAAAACTATTTTTTCCAAAATCATGCATATTTAATTTATTGCTAAATGATTTTAAATCATGCATATTTTCATTAGTCAAAATAATTTTTAAACATGCCTCTAAAATCTGGACTAAGATAATCGATTATGTACTTATGATAATCGATTATGTTAAGCCAAGACTGCATGACAATCGATTGTGAACTAATGACAATCGATTGTGTTAAGGCAGTGAGCATCAGGTTTTTCAAACCTGCATGACAATCGATTGTGAACCTTATGACAATCGATTGTGATGAGGCAGTGTACATCAAAGTTTTTCAAAACTCAGAATAATCGATTGTGAAGGTAATGACAATCGATTGTGAAGAGACAGTGTCCATCAGATTTTTAAAAGTCACAAAATAATCGATTGTGAACATATGACAATCGATTGTGTTGAGGCAGTGTCATCCAGACTTTTTCAAAGTTATTAAATAATCGATTGTGAGTATATAACAATCGATTTTCACGAGGCAGTGTCTAAAATGATTTTCAAAGTCTGATAAATAATTGATTGTTAACATTGCACAATCGATTGTGAAGCTGACCGTTGTCGTAAAGTTTTCAAATACCGTCAGGTAATCGATTGTTGATTTTGTACAATCGATTGTTGATATTAAAATCTGGAAAAGATTTTTTGAACGTTGCTGAATAATCGATTGTTGATTTTGTACAATCGATTGTTGAAATTAAAATCTGGAAAGGATTTTTGAACGTTGCTGAATAATCGATTATTGATTTGGTATAATCGATTGTTTTACGTAAAATCTGGAAATGATTTTTTGAACGTTACAAAAATCGATTGTTGATCTTGGACAATCGATTGTTAAGCGTAAAATCTGGGATTGATTTTTGGAACGATTGGCAAACAATCGATTGTGGCCTCCTGACAATCGATTGTCACAGAGTAAAATCAGCAACTCTTAATTGACAATTAGACAACGGTAATGCCAAGTTTTTCAACTATAAATACAGCTTCATTTCAGTGTTTTAAAAACAACAACACACAACAACTGATCTTACAATTGCTATAAGCTTGCATACTCTATTGCTTATCATTTTATATTCATTACATAAATTTTGAGAGCCATATTGTTGTTCAAAGTTGTTGTGATCTTGAGCTTACTTCTTTTACTCATATCTACTCATTAAGGAGTGTTTTGTTTAAGTGTTTAGTGTTTTGTACACTTGTAAGAGAATTGTGATTCTCTTGTTGTAAGGAACTTGTGTCTCCTTGGTCGAAGTCTTGGAGTGTTGTATCTCCGAGCAAGATTGTTGAGGCTTGTGTCCTCAGATTGTAAAGGTTGGTTAGGCACCCGTAAGCTTAACAGTGAAGTCTTGGAGTGTTGTATCTCCGACCAAAGGTATTAAGGCTTGTGTCCTTAAGTTGTAAAGGTTTGTTGAGCACCCGTAAGCTTGACAAGTTAGTGGAAAATCTCGAGAGAGTCTCTCGGGGACTGGACTAGCCACGTGTTGTGGTGAACCAGAATACATCGGTGCGTTCTTTCCTTTTGTTTATTTAACGCACTTAATTATTTCCTGCAAATTTTAATTTCCGCAAATTTACGCTAAATTTTTATTATAACGCTATTCACCCCCCCCCCCCCCCCTCTAGCGTTAAGCATATTATCTAACAGCGAATGCATAGGCCTAAGACTACAGTGCCTCGCGAACGCAGAACATCCTTTGCGAATGCGAAATATCCTTTGCCAACGTGAAGGCCAATTTTAGTAACACTCAAACTTCGTCTACGCAAATGCGGAAGAACCTTGCGAATGTGTAAAAGGAAACTAGATACCATATATTCCTGGAACTTCAGCTGCAACACTAAGTCCAAATTTATCCGTTAACCATCCGAAACTCACCCGAGGCTTCCAGGACCTCAACCAAACATACCAACATGTTCTAAAACATCATGCAAACTTAGTCGAATCCTCAAATCAGATCAAACAACAACAAAAATATGAATTACACTCCAATTCAAACTTAAAGAACTTGAAACTTCAAACTTCTACAACCGATGCCGAAACCTATCAAATTGCATCTGATTGACCCCAAATTTTACACAAAAGTCATATTCGATATTACAGACCTACTACAACTTTCGCAATTGGAATTCTACACCGATGTCGAAAATTCCACTTCCGATCAAACTTTCCAAAAGTTCAACTTTCACCATTTCAAGCCTAATTCAGTTATAGAGCTTCAAAACACAATCCGGACGCGCCCCTAAGCCTAAAATAACTCAACGGAGCTAAAAAACCGACAAAACTCCATTCCGAAGTTATTTTCATACAGTTCCAACTACAGTCAAAATCCCAGGACTTAAGATTCCACTTTAGGGACTAAGCGTCTCAAATTACTCTGAACCCCAAAAACAAAACCTCCTGACAAGTCACATAAACAGAAAAAGATACGAGGTAAGCAGTAAGTAGGGGATTAGAGCTATTACTCTAAAAATGACTGGCCAAATCGTTATACTTTACTATCATATTGGTATTAAAATACTTGTGCACACTTAATTCAAATAAAATCGAAAACCGAATGTGTGCATATCAATACTTTAAGAAAATTTTGACTTTCAATAAGAATGTTATTAGTATAAGAACTTTTGAATTGCAATAATACAAGGCCTTTAATGGACTCTTATATGTGCAGACGAGGAGGTAATAATCTAGACAAAATAGTGACCTGAAATCTACTAAAATTTTATTATTAATTATTTCCAAAGCGATAAGATAAAATCATAAAAGACAACTAGATTATAAATGAGTTGTGATTATTTAGTTCTTACATTCAGTCCAAATAATTAAACATCTCACTACAATTTTTATACTAAATTTTTTTATAAAATATTAATTCAATATTAGTCATACTCTAGCTTTTACATTGTCACTATCAAATTTTTAGAAGGTATAACGCCAACATTTTCATTAAATTAATTTTTAATTTGTGTTCTTTGACAAATCTTTACAGAATTGTGACAAAAAGTATTTTAATGTTTTATTTTCAGTGTTAGGTTACATAAGTAATAACATTTTTTATAAATTTCGACGTAAGTCCAGATAAATCGTAATAAAGTATCTAAATAAAAGTCTTTCTTTGTTAAACTAACTAAATTAGAATAATATTTGTTATTTAAAAAACATTGTTAAATTGTATTATATAATTCAAAAAAATTATATAATAATATGTATGTAATTTTCAAAATATATATATTTATTGATATAGGTACATGCGCAAAACATGTACCTTAAGACTAGTATATGTATATATCCAGAATTTCTTTATTCCCGCGAATTAGAAAGTCAACTAGAGAATGCCAAGAAAATGTAGATACTAAAAGGGATTTTTACATTCCTATGCCACATAGAAAATCTTTTTACCCTCTATGTTTAAAGTTTGATTTAATTACAAACCCGAATACCAAATTACTAATCCTATACCATACTTAATTAAGGGTCTAATTAATGGACAATTATTACTCCTTAATTAAAGGTATCCATATATCCCACGTTTCTCTCTCCCCTTAATTCCTAAGATCTAAACGGCGTCGTTTTTCCCCTCACATTTATTTCTCTTCTCCATTCCTTCTTCTTCTAAAAAAATAAAGAGATGAGACCCGTTGAGTATAATCAGATTTTTAGCCAAAGAGATTCAATATGATACCCATTATTTCGGTTATTATAATTTCTGGTAATTGTCAGATATTGTTATGAATTTTAACAACTACGAGATCGAGAGTAGATGTATGACACAGAAGACTTGCTCAATCGATTGTGGGGTAGCCATATGAATCTTCTGTAACCTCCAGCTCCATTTTGTCTATATTATTTCAATATTAAATAAATGATCTTTTTAGGCAGTTTAAAGGTTCTTTAAATGTAGAGATTCTTCAAATGTCACAGTTATCCGGCTTTGACATACAAGTTCTTGACCAAACTAGAAAAAAACTTGGTTAACAAACATCTGTCCCAATATAAGTGTGACAGTGTGGGTGCAATTGTAGTTTATTTGTAGTTTTTTTTATAGAAATTTTGTAGATGAAGAGCAAATTTTATTGTCAATATTTTTTTGACATAAGATTGGAGTTTAATTGTAATATAAATGTAGAAATTTTGTAGATACCCTTAAAAATAATACAACTTTATACAATACATAAACTGATTTGTAGTTTATTTATATTTTTTTTAGAAATTTTGTAGATGGAGAGAAATTTTGTAGTCAACATTTTATTCAACATAGATTATAGTTTAATTATAGTATAAATGTAGTAATTTTATAGATACCCTTAAAAATAATACAACTTTATACAATACTTAAAATGATTTGTAATTTATTTGTAGATAAAGAGAAAATTTTATAGTCAATATTTTTTCAATATAGATTGTAGTGTAATTGTAGTATAAATATATTAATTTTGTAGATACCCTTCAAAATAATACTGCTTTATACATACGTAAACTGGTTTGTAATTTATTTGTAGATTTTTTTTGTAGAAAATTTGTAGATTAGGAAAAAAATATTATAGTCAATTTTTTTTCAATATAGATTGCAGTTTAATTGTAGTATAAATGTATAATTTGTAGATACCATTAAAACAATATTGCTTTATACATACTTAAACTGATTTGTAGTTTATTTCTAGATTTTTTGTAGAAAATTTGTTGACCCAAGCAACTGCGAATCGACTCTCTCCCGTCAAGAACAAGAGCTCCTTCCTTTGAATAGTTGACGAAAACAGAGCCTTGCATATTTAAATATCCTAAAACATTCCTAAAAGAAAAAAGAGGAGAACCAAATCAAAAAGACCCTGAGCTTTAGAGAGGAAAGATTGATATATACTTAGAGAAACAGAAATACGTGAAAAATGAGGAAAGAGAAGCCTGCAGAAATAGGAGGAAACAAATCTGATGTGAATATGAAAAAATATTTAGTCCCAACTTTTTAGCGGCCTAATTCGAAGGAATAAACTATTCAAATATTTATTCCAGATTTGTAGGCGTCTAATTTGGAAGGAATCAGTTCTTAATATTGCGTATTAATAAATGATATAAATTTTGTTGGAAAAATATAAATATAATAGGTAATAATAAAATATAAATATTTTTAATAATAAAATTTTATATATGGTATAGATAAAAGAAAATCCTATACTAAAATGCTCTCGAAAATGCTGGCCAAGCGTTGAACTAAAAAACAGAAAAGGTTAACAGAAATTTTCTTTTTCTACTTTTGCAAAATATGGACCTCATATCATCTAACAAGAAATTCTTGGAACATAGGTTTGTTATGTGTCACAATCTGATATACAAAAATGACCAATCAGTGAATTCTTTTGTCTTTCCGATAAGATTTCTTCTCTTTAAAGACAACTCGTCTTGTCCCCATTGGTAAATTTGACTATTCTGGCCCATGATGTCACTTGGTAAAATACAAATAAATACATATAAATTAAAACATAGAAACTGCTTGTCCTTAATTATTACGTAATTGGCTTTGCTTGTATTTCACTTTTCTCCACCTGTCTATTCGTATATCGCAAGCTATCTCAGTAGTCTTTCATTTTTGTATTTTTTATTGGAAGGACTCAGCTTCTATTTTTTGACACAGAAAGGTTGAGTTCTAGTTCTAGTTAATTAATGCATAAAAAGAGGAGTGGGGAGAGTGATAAATACAAGAATTTTAAATCCCGTGTCAAACATTCCTACTAATGTACTCACAACTCTTTTTGTGATAAAGGGTGACAATTAAGCCGTATTCGACCCGTCGTTTCAAATTTTTACACTTTGTTCATTAGTTCTCGAGCATGACTAACCCTGTGTGATGTATTATAACTTACATAAATTGTTAGTTTTGATAATTTTAGGGTAATCGAAATGAATTTGAAAAAAATAATCCTCAGTTTGAAGTTTAAAAATTTGGAAGGTTTGACCACGATTTGACTTGTTGGTATATAATCTCGGATCAGAATTTTTATAATTTGGTGAGCTCTATTAGATGATTTGGGACTTTAAAGCGTGATCGGAATGTGTTTTGGAGGTCCGTGGAAGGTTTATCCTTGAATTGGCGAAATTGAAATTTTGGCGTTTCCCGGTTGATAGGTGAGATTTTGATATCAAGGTCAGAATAAAATTTCGGAAATTGGAATATGTCCGTTGTGTCATTTGTGATGTGTGTGTAAAATTTCAGGTCATTCAGACGTCATTAGGTATACTTTTTGATCGAAATCAGAATTCAGAAAATTTTGGAATCTTAGGCCTGATTTCGATGTGATTTGGTTGATTCGATGTTGTTTGATGTGTTTTGAAAATTGGTACAAGTTTGAGTAGTGGTATATATGATGTGTTTGTGCTTTTGGTTGAGGCCCTGGGGGCTCAGGGTGATTTCAGATGATTGGCAGAAAGTTTGGGAGTTGGTTTTGGCAGCTGAAGATGTTCCATTTGCCGTCATAACCACAACTGCGGCGAGGTGACCGCATGTGCAGTCCTGCAGAAGCGAAAAGGGAGCCACAGAATGCGGCCAAGTAGAAGTCCTTTAGGAACCGCAGAAGCGGTAGAGTGGGCGCAGGTGCAGTAGCGCAGTTGCGAGTTTTTAACCGCGGATGTGAAAGTTGGAAATTTAATGAAAATCGCAGATGCGGTGGATTTAGTCGCAGAAGCGATACCACAGAAGCAAGAGATGAACCGCATGTGCGAAAATGCTTGGGTTAGAAAGTATAAAAAGGTTCCCTTCACGATTTTGAGGGGGTTTTCACCATATTTCATTCGGGAGAAAGCTTTGGAGAGCTAATTGAAGAGGAAACCAAAGGATAATCTCGTGGAGGTAAGATTTTTGACTTCATAACTCATTTATATGTGATTAAAGGCTTAATTAGTGGTAAACCTTTGGAAAAAATCAGTGCAAAAATGGGTGATTAGGGCTTGAGATGAAGTGACCACTAAATGGGAATTTGAGGGGCCATTTGAGGTTCCATTTTGATGTTCTTGATATGTATAGACTCGCGAGAGGGTGAGGATTCTATAGATGTTAATTTTGTCGGATTCTGAGATGTGGGCCTGAGGGCCGGGTTTGGTCAATTTCAGAATTTTTTGGTATAAATTGGATATTTTCCAGTGGTTTGTTCCCTTAGGATATTTTGATGGTATAAATCTGTATTTGGTTAGATTTGGAGCATTTGGAGATCGAGTCTAAAAGGCTAAGGCATCGTGGGCTAGAGTTTGGACCGAATCAAGGTGAGTAATGATTTTAAATGTTGTCCTGAGGGTATGAAATCCCAAATTGCACATCGTCGTGCTATATTGAGATGACACACACAGACTAGATGACGAGCATAGGGTCGTGCACTGCTGGGGATTGTGGCTTAGTCTGTCTCGAATGACTATTTTTACCTCGTACTCGATTGAAAATCTATTTGTTATTATCATGTTTTGGGTTGAATGCCATATTTGGTCCTCGTGCCAACTATTTGGACCCTTAGGGGATTTTTACTAATATTTCCTCATTGTGTTGACTTTATACTTGTACTCAGTCATGTTACATACCATTGTTTTCATAACTCAGCGATGCTTACTCTGATTAAATACATTAAATGATAATGGGGCTGAGCATCATGTTTTACTATTTTCCGAGTGGCATATGAAATTCTGACTAAGTAAGGTCGAGGGCCTATGCTGATTATGATTATGAGGCCGAGGGCCTATGTCATTATGCCACGAGATGGCTTGATATTGTGCTTGGGCCGTTAGGGACCCTTCTAGGAGTCTGCACTTCTCCAGTGAGAGCGGGTACCCGTTGTGATGTGAGATATAGCCCGAGGGGATAGTTCTGTTTTATGTGGTTGCCCGAGGAGCTGATTCTGTTAATATTGTGCCCGAGGGCAGTTTTTTATGTATTTATCTTTTCTAGTTGCCTGTCATTTACTTGCTTAGCTATTAAGAAGGCATTTCTAATGAAGCTTAAATTGAACTAAGATGACATTTCATGTTTTCACGGTTTCATTATTCTTACCGGCTTTATACTGCTTCTTGTAGCCTGTTGATATGCCTTATGTGATTTCTTTATTCTTAAGGCATATCAACAGGCTACAAGAAGCAGTATAAAGCCGGTAAGAATAATAAAACCGTGAAAACATGAAATGTCATCTTAGTTCAATTTAAGCTTCATTAGAAATGCCTTCTTAATAGTTAAGCAAGTAAATGACAGGCAACTAGAAAAGATAAATACATTAAAAACTAGCCTCGGGCACAATATTAACAGAATCAGCCCCTCGGGCAACCACATAGAACAGAACTATCCCCTCAGGCTATATCTCACATCACAACGGGTACCCGCTCTCACTGGAGAAGTGCAGACTCCTAGAAGGGTCCCTAACGGCCCAAGCACAATATCAAGCCATCTCGTGGCATAATGACGTAGGCCCTCGGCCTCATAATCATAATCAGCATAGGCCCTCGACCTTACTTAGTCAGAATTTCATATGCCACTCGGAAAATAGTAAAACATGATGCTCAGCCCCATTATCATTTAATGTATTTAATCAGAGTAAGCATGGCTGAGTTATGAAAACAATGGTATGTAACATGACTGAGTACAAGTATAAAGTCAACACAATGAGGAAATATTAGTAAAAATCCCCTAAGGGTCCAAATAGTTGGCACGAGGACCAAATATGGCATTCAACCCAAAACATGATAATAACAAATAGATTTTCAATCGAGTACGAGGTAAAAATAGTCATTCGAGACAGACTAAGCCACAATCCCCAGCAGTGCACGACCCTATGCTCGTCATCTAGTCTGTGTGTGTCATCTCAATATAGCACGACGATGTGCAATTCGGGATTTCATACCCTCAGGACAACATTTAAAATCATTACTCACCTCTATTGGGTCACTTTTCTCCCTGCACCTTGAGTGCAGATTCATGTATTTCTGAATCCGGTAGCAGGTATTGGTTGCTCAGAGGCAAAGTCATCGGAGTTTAGCAAGGTACCTGTCTGACGTTCGCAGCACTGCTTTCCTCCCTTTTGATATTTTAGTGTATTTTTAGTATTTTCGTTGTATTTTGACCTTAGTAGATGCTCGTGATCGGTGACACCTTGATGTCGGACTATGTCTATTCCGCAACAATATGATTTACCTTATTTTGGGACTTATTATTATGATTTAGATAGTTCCATAATTTAATTGCTTAAAAATAAAGTGGGTGTGTGTCGGCTGGTCTTGTCTTCATGAGAGGCGCCAACACGACCGATTATGGGTTTAGGGTCGTGACAAGTTGGTCTCAAAACTTAGGTTACATAGGACTTTTGAGTCATGAATTCTCACTATCAGATGTTCATCAATGGCTTATGATTCCCCAATCCAGGGCGAGATGTGATCTTAGTGTGTTGATATTGGGACAGTCTAGAAGACTTGAGGCCGGATTTTTGCCTATAGCTCGAGCCCTGAGCTGTTTATGGCGTGAGCGCGTGTTTCTGGATCTATATGTTCTGTTGTGTCCCTATTAAGGGAAGTAATGACTGGATATCTACATGATGAGAGTGATGTGGTTGCGAGATGTGTTCATATGAATCGAATGAGGCGAGAAGGGTTTGCTTATGGACAAAGAACTACTTTGTGTTTGATTTCCATCGTGATTGGGTGTATAGCCCCAAGTTATGGGTGTATGAAGAATCTTTTCATGTTTTCTAGTTGGGAGAGTGAAGTGGATTTCATGTTGTGATATGAGCTCAGACTCAGGAAGATTAAGTGACTGCGTAATGTCTATGACGGTGGAAGAGTCTAAACAGATGTTAATTGAGGCGAAGAAGGTGGGTTATCTCCTGCGAATTGTTCTGAAGTTGCGTAATCCTTTGTGTCATTTATTGGATGATCTCTGTTACCAGGGAAATATATGTGTTACAATTTGAACTTGGGTCGCCTGAGAGAGTAGGTTTAACTGTTACGAGGGTGAATGCGAGATTTGCAAAAGATATAAAGTACTAGATGTGAGCACGCAATTGTTTCCTTATATGAATCACTTCCACAAACTCAAAACAAAATAATTATTTTTCATTGTTTGCAATTTTGTAAAATTTTATGGTATTTTTCGTTAACTGTTTGCATTTATCTGTGCATGTTTATTCTATTTAATTAATAAAAAATATAAAAAATTATGTTGCATGTGCATTTAGGATTTAACTTTGCATTTTTAAGAATTAATGAGTAGTTAAGTTATTCTATAGAAAAAGAAAATCACAAAAATAGTTTAATGTGCACCTTTTAATTTTAACTTTGATTTTGAGTACTTTTTAAATTTATTTTTAATTAATTGTGATGATTATCATTTAGGTTTAATTAGTATTTTTTAAAGTTAATTAGGCTCTAGATATTAGGAATTAATTTAATTTTGACAAAAAAGTAGAAAACAAAACGAAATTAGAAAAATGAAAGAAAGAAAAAGGGAAAAGAGAGGAGCAAAATTAGTTGGGCCAGTCTTCAGTTTTCCATCCAAGCCCAAACTTTCCCCCTTTGCACCCGTTAAACCCGCCCAAATTCCATCCCAAACCCGGTCTAAATCCTTCAGTCTTATAAAAAATTTAAACGGCATAGTATTAAGGCAATACTACGTCGTTTCGAGTTAGGCATCTAAAAATGATCCTAGTCCTTCATTCGTCTTAATCTAACGGCCATGATGCTCTATTATCTCGACATAAAATGTCCAAACGACCAAATAACCTAAGACCCCTGTTAAATCACTCTCGTCTCTTACATCGTCCGCCACCGCCAGCCGTCGCTAGAAATCGCCCACGGAGACAGCGAGTCTCCAAATCCCATCAAATTTTGACCATATCATCCATGTCGTCTCCCTATACCGAATCCGGCATTAGTTTTAGCCAAAAACTCCCCAATCTATCCAAACCTTAAATCCAAAATTGGCCGAGAATCCAACCTTGTAACGTTTCTTTTTCCCTTTTCTCTTCCTACTTTGGTTTCCCCAAGAGATGGCCATGTTTGACATCGAACCCTTGACAAGAGGATATCGCTGTAATTATGCCTCGCCGACTGCCCGAAGAGTCAAAGTTTTTCATCCTCTTTCTTTTTTCTTTAGCGAATGGAAAAAAATTATGACACAAAGAACTAGCCGTTTGGAAAAATTTTCGGCTAGTGCATGCGTTACAAGTTTCATTATTGGCCAAAAGTTCAGTTCATTAGAGTTCCGGCCAGCAGCAGTGAGTGTTGCTCTACAAGTTTCTTTTATTTTTATTTTTATTTTTTTTGTTGGTTTTTATTTTGTTCCATTCTTAGTCGGCCCGTCTATTTATTGCCTTTCTTTGCTAAGTAAGGCTTCAAGTTAAAGATACGGGTGGTTAATCAAAAGGTTGCTTGAAGTAAACAAAGAAAGAATTGTCAAGTCAGCTAAATGGGTTGATTCTCCTGTTATGATTCAGAAAGTCATAATAGAAAAAACATAGTAGTAATTTTCTGTATTTCAAAATATTGATCCATTTGCCCCCCCCCCCCAGATTGTTTCCTAGCCAATGAGCCCATTGCAAAAATAACCAAAAGGGTAAAAGGTTCATGCGCCATTTTTCCCAAGTGTTTATTTCAATTGGTTCAATTTTCAGTGTAAATAATAGCCATCTTAGGGGTAATTTGGGTAGTTTGGGATAGAGAATCTTGTTGTAGCGGCTTAAGGAAGCTTCTAGGAAGTTGGGATTGGGGATTAAATTGAAATATGATTCTAACATAAGGACCCCTAAAAAAAGAGAGTTGAATAAGAGTCCAAGCGAAAATCTGTTTAGTCATTAGGTTGCCCTATTTTCTTGCCTATAGAGTTACTATTTTCTTGGTAACTCTATGGACAAATTAGGAGATAAAAAACCGAGAAAATCAGTCGGCTAAAGTTTTCAAAAAAGTTTTACTGTTCCATTGAACTCCCTGTGATTTCTTAAGTTTTAAATCTCTGAAGTGGTTTTTGATATGATTGGAGTTGAAATAGTCTGAGTTTGGGTGATTTAAAAGCTTGGTTTGAAGTTTTGGTTGTTGATTTAATTGTGCACATCAGTCTTTGGTTTAAAACTGGTTCTGTGGTTTATTTGTGTTGTTGGGTACTGTTGTTGCTACTACTGGTCTTACTTCCCTTTTACTTTTATATCCAGGTATTTCTCTAGTACTTTGGAGACCAATTGAATGTAATTCAAGGCTTGGCCTTAAGGAAAATGTGATTAAACTTGATGTTTGTATGGAAATTACTTAAATATAAATCAACTTCTGGATCTATGCGTAATGACGTTTCCTGAAATCAAGTTTTGGATCTCTGTTCACATAAGCTTTAAGAATCAATTTTGATATAATAATTTTCTATGTTCTTATTAGCTTGATCTTATATTCCAAGGTGTAGAGTGAGAATTATTTCCTCGACTACTGTCATTTTGATTCAAAGTAGTATGTGGTTCATTGCTTAGTTTTTGAAAGAGTCTGATAATGTAAACCCATTAGTGAATAGGGTATGTATAGGTTAATTGTTTGGATTTGTCACGACCCCGGTTCACCTTCCATGAACATGTCGTGATGGCACCTAGTTCTTACGACTAGGTAAGCCTAACAATGCAAAAATTTTAACATAACTTGTGGAACATTTGATTATATTAAGCAAAACTAGAAGAAAACGGTATATAAGTGCCACTTGGTATATACAACTCAAAAATAGAACGCAGAAGTCTACAATCTCATCCTAAAACCCGGAAACTCACGGGAACCATAGGGTAATAGAAATGTAATATACTGCTCTAACTCCAAAATGTCTAAACAATTGAAATAAAAGGATAAAATAACTACTAAAGCTGGAACAGAATAGAGACTCCTGGTCTGCGGATGCGGTAGATATACCTCGAATTCTCTGCTAGATCTCCCTGCCTCAAGGATAGTACGCCCGAGTAGAGGTACCTGGATCTGCACATGAAAAACATGCGCAGAAGAGGCATGAGTACACCACAACGATACTCAGTAAGTGCCAAGCCTAACCTCAGTCGGGTAGTGACGAGGAAAGTCAGGGACTTACTAAGATTTAACAATATAATAAGAATGCTGACAACAATATGAAATAAGCAGAAATAATGGAATACAACTGTGAAGTAAGTCAGGTGACACAAACAACAACCAACACACCGAGGATAAGATAACACAGAGTAAAACAACTCAATATTAGTACAAATTATGAGGATCTCCCAGGATACCATCCTGTAGTCCATTTCCTTGTCAATACCAACAATAAGGATATCCCAGGATACCGTCCTGCAGTCCATTTCCATATCAATACCAATAACGAGGATCTCCCAGGATACCGTCCTGTAGTCCATTTCCATATCAATAAGCAGGGGGTTCTACCGGGAATCTAACCCGTAGTCCCAAAGTAAATGTGCAGGGGGATCTACTAGGAATCTAACCCGTAGTCCAAAATAAATATGTATGGGGGATCTACCGAGAATCCAACCCGTAGTCCCAAAGTAAATGTGTGAGGGAATCTACTGGGAATCTAACCTGTAGTCCCAAAGTAAACAAACAAGGGGGAGCTACCGGAATCACACATCCGTAGTCCCAATGTAAATGCGCAACCACAACCAGGAGATATTCAAAACGGAAGTACAAAAAGACAAGAAACAGGTAGTACTAGCATAACATTCTTCATGTAATACAGTCAAGGCAACTTAAGTAGGAAGGCAAGCTAAATCAGCTAGACATGCTTTTCTAATCTCACACAGGGTATAATTGCAAGTAAACTATTGCTCAGTTTCAATATCTTAAGTAAAAACTGGATTTTCAACAATTAGCTCAAGTACGCACTCGTCACCTCACATATAAGGCACTCAATTACAAAATAACATATCCTAGGGGAAAGGTTCCCCACACAAGGTTAGACAAGCCACTTATCTCAAACTAGCTCCAATTCAACTTGAAATCACACAT
Source organism: Nicotiana benthamiana (assembly GCA_034376525.1). Taxonomy (NCBI): domain Eukaryota; kingdom Viridiplantae; phylum Streptophyta; class Magnoliopsida; order Solanales; family Solanaceae; genus Nicotiana; species Nicotiana benthamiana. Next base: position 129,593,416 of record CM067335.1, on the reverse strand, counting down.
TTGCCACGAGTATCCGACTCCAAATGGCTCAAATCTATTCATTTTAATTACATCTCGTAAATAACATCTCAAATAACTGATTCTACTATTCAATTTGAAGCTATGACACAAATTTAGGTAAAATGACCAAAATGCCCCTCATGCTAATGTTGTCAAAAGCCGAGGTTCGAATCAAAATTCGATTACCCATTCCCCCACAAACCTAAATATATAATTTATTTTTAAATCGGACCTCAAATTGTGGTCCAAAACTCCAAACTTGGAAAAACCTAGGTTCTACCCCAAACCTCCAATTTCACCCATGAAAACCGTTGATTCTAAGTTGAAAACATGTTAAATGATGTTAAAGATTGAAAAAAATAAGTAAAAACCAACTTACAAATGATTTGGAAAAGGTCTTATTCATGGAAAATCGCCAAAAGAAGTTGTGTTTTGAAAATAGGGTGAAAAATGTCAAAAATTCGACTAAATATAAAAATTTCAGGTTGCAGATGTCGCAATTGCGAACTGGGGTTCGCAATTGCAAAACCCGACCACTACTAATATGGAAAATGCAAAATAGGGTTCGTATTTGCGAACCCTTCCTATTTTCGAGACTTTCGCATTTGCAAAGTGAGGGTCGCATTTGCGACATAACGATCGCATTTGCAATCAATGCCAGCCTGGACATTTTCGCATTTGCGAAGAAATGCTAGCATTTGCGAGAAAGACCGGCCTGCACTTACTTCACTATTGCGAAGGGCCACTCGCATTTGCGAGGCAGCCTGCAGGCCAGTTCATATCAGCAACTTTCATGGTCAAAAGATGCACTCCAATGCCTATCCAAAACTCACTCGAGCCCTCGGGGCTCCAAACCAAATATGCACACAACGTCAAAAACATCCTACGGACTTACTCGCATGATCAAATCGCCAAAATAACATCATATACACCAAATTAAGCCTCAAAACTCATGATTTCCTCCAAATTTTCATAAAACATCAAATTTTCATTTTAAGTTCAAAACGCGTCAAACGACGTTCGTTTCAACCAAACTTTACAGAAAGCACTTAAACCATATATAAGACTTGTACCGGGCATCGAAACCAAAATACATGCCCGATACCAAAATCTTTTAATCGAATTTCACTTCCAATTTCCTTAATTATTTCCAGAAAATAATTACATGCAAAAATTCATTTCTCTGGCTTAGGACCTCGGAATTCGATTCTGGGCATACATCCAAGTCCCATATTTTCCTACGGACCCTCCGGGACCGTCAATTCACGGGTCTGGGTCCGTTTATCCAAAATGTTGACTGAACTCAAATTTATTCAATTTAATATCAAAATTTAGCATTTTTCTCACAGAATTCATATCTAAGCTTTCCGACTACGCGCCCACGAGGTCCTACGAGGTACCCACTACTCGGAAAAATGTGCACACAAATCGAGGCAACCCCATATAAGGTTTTCAAGGCCTTGGAAGTATAGAATGGTAAGAAAATAAGTGATGACCCCTTTCGGTCATCACAGGATCCCCTGAGTTTGAGTCCATGAATATGTATACAAGGGAATGTCGAGAGTATTCACTAGAGGTATTTGCATGCAAAGTTCGAAAAGCCAATGTAGTGCTCTAGATTACTTCCTGGATTTAAGCTGTTTGATGGAAGTCTCTTTAGGAATTTGAACTAGTAATTTTTTGTTGGTAAAGACTCATGGTGGTATTAGATGTTGAAAGACCAAAATAAGTTAATATCGTATTGCTTTCAAGATCAAATCATTAGAACTGGAACTCACAATTGCTATAGTTAGTTAAAATTTAGAAATTCTGCTACCTATTCTTAGTTATTAAACTGGAAATCTCAATTGCTTTCAAGATCAAATCACTGGTGGATGTCAATAATTGGTTATTGATGAGTAAAAGACGACTCCAAAGTTTTGCGAGCATATGTATTAATCTCGTTGCTAGCCCTTTTGAATTTATTTGCAACTTCTAGCGTTATTCATACAATGTAGGTAATTGATGTTGAGTCTTGTGCTCAGCAACTACAGGGCTCCGAATTTGGGCTTATTATGAGGCCCAATTAATACTAATTACATTTAGTATTAATTAATTAGACTGTTAACTAGTTGAGGTGAGCTATGTTTCAATATAAGTAGTTTATGGCCCCCATGAATTAGTTTAGAAAACCTAAAATTAGAATTGAAGCGCGCCATGCCAAACAAAATGATAAATACGGTGGCCCTTATTTAATTACCTCTTTTAAAAATTCTTAGAATTCAAGGAATGCCATTTAGTAAATAACAATGGCTCGTGCAAAGTTAAAAATACGTAGTTGTTTTATACGTGTTATGTTAATAATTTACCTTCTTAAACTTAGGTGCGCATTTATGTGACCCAAATCCAAATCTCATAACATTAATATAAAATGTGTTGGGGACTGCAGGTGCATATATGTGACGTGGTTCAAGACATATTTGAAATGATGTTACAATTTTCTTTAAAAATTAATAAAAGTGATTAAAGAGTTAAAATTGCACATAGGTCTAAATAAATCAGATAATTGAGCTAATTATAACAGTTAAGCGACCATGCTAGAACCACGGAACTCAGGAATGCCTAACACCTTCTCCCGTATTAACAGAATTCCTTAACCGGATTTCTGGTTCACGGATTGTAGTACAGAGTCAATCTTTCATCAATTAGAGGTTTGAACCGGTGACTTGGGATACCATGAAATTATTCGAAGTGGTGGCTCTGAATCTTTAATTGAAATAATCTCGTTTCGATTGTCCTTTAATTGAAAACACTCTCCTTAATCCCTTTACGAGGGTGTAGGTAAAAAGGAGGTGTGACACTAGATGGTCTATATTTCACGAGCTTATGAAGGATTGAGTTTAATCTCACAATGGTATTGTGGCAGTAATAGAGTATATAGGTTATGATTCATTGTGTATCTGTTTTGATCTATGGATTCGAACCAAGTGGGGGAACTTGATATTGAGTTGTTGATTGCCTGGGTATGTGCATGGTAAGGTTATACAACGATTTGATAGTTTTTGGAACAACTCTAGCATGTTCGATGACGAACGTATGTTTAAGTGGGGGAGGATGTAACGATCCGACCGATGATTTTGAGATTTTGCACTTTCTTCGTCAGTTCTCGAGCATGACTAGACCTGTGTGATGTATTATGACTTATGTGAATCATTGGTATTGGTTTTTTTAGGATAATTGGAATGAATTTGGAAGAAACAGTCTATAGTTTGAAGTTTAAAAAATTTGGAAGGTTTGACCAAGATTTGACTTGTTTTTATATGATCTCTAATCAAAATTTATGATTTGGTGAGCTCCATTAGGCGATTTGGGACTTAGGATCATGATCGAATTGCGTTTTGGAGGTCCGTGGAAGGTTTAGCCTTGAATTGGCAAAATTGAGATTTTGCCATTTCTCGGTTGATAGGTGAGATTTTGATATAGGGGTCGGAATGAAATTCTAAAAGTTGTAGTAAGTATGTTGTGTCATTTGTGATGTGTGTGCAAAATTTCAGGTCATTCGGGCGTGGTTTAGTATACTTTTTGATCGAAAGTAGAATTTAGAAGATTTTGGAATCTTAGGCCCGATTTTGATGTGATTTGGTTGAGTTGATGTTGTTTGAGGTGTTTTGAATATTGGTACAAGTTTGAGTAGTGTTATATGATGTGTTTGTGCTTTTAGTTGAGGCCCCAGGGGCCTCAGAGTGATTTCAAATGGTTGGCGAAAAGTTCGGGAGTCAGCTGAAGATGTTCCATTTGCTGTCATAACCGCACCTGCAGCGAGGTGATCGCATGTGCGGTCTCGCAGAAGAAAAAAGGGAGTCGCAAAATGCATCCAAGTAGAAGTCCTTCAGGAACCACAGAAGTAGTAGAGTGGCAATTTAATGAAAACCGCAGATGTAGTGGATTTCATCGCAGAAGCAATACCGCAGAAGTGGGAAATGGACTGCAGGTGCGAAAATGCCTGGGTCAGAAAATATAAAAAGGTTCCCTTTGTGATTTTGAGAGGTTTTTCACAATATTTCATTCAGGAGAAAGCTTTGGAGAGCTAATTGATAGAAAACCAAAGGATAATATCGTGGAGATAAGATTTTTGACTTCATAATTCGTTTATATGTGATTAAAGGCCTACTTAATGGTAAAATTTTGGGAAAAATCAGTCAAAATGGGTAGTTAGGACTTGAGATTAAGAGATCTTTGAGTGGGGATTTGAAGGGACATTTGAGGTTCGATTTTAAAGTTCTTGATATGCATAGACTCGTGAGAGGATGAAGATTCCGCAGATGTTAATTTTGTCGAATTCCGAGACGTGGGCCCGGGGGTTGGGTTTGGTCAACTTCGGGATTTTTTGGTATAAATTAGATATTTTTGAGTGAGCTTTCCCTTAGCATATTTTGATGATATAAATCTGTATTATGTTAGATTTGGAGAATTTGGAGACCGGGTCGAGAAGGATAAGGCATTGTGGGCTAAAGTTTGGATCGAATTGAGGTGAACAATCATTTTAAATGTTGTCTTGGGGGTACAAACACCAGATTGCACATCATGGTGCTATATTGCGTCGACACACATGCTAGATAACGAGCGTGAGGTCGTGCACCATTAGAAATTGTGACTTAGTCTGTCTCGAGTGGCTGTTTCACCTCGTACTCGATTGAAAATCTATTTGTTATCATCATGTTTTGGGCTGAGTGCTATATTTAGGCCTCGTGCCAACTATTTGGACACTTAGGGGATTTTTACTGATATTTTGTCACTGTGTTCGCTTTATACTTCTACTCAGTCATGTTATATACCACTGTTTTCATAACTCAACCCTGCTTACTCTTGTTAAATACATTAAATATATTTTAAATGATAATTGGGTTGAGCGTCATGTTTTACTATTTGCCCGAGTGCCTTATAATATCCTGACTGAGTAAGGCCGAGGGTCTGTGTTGTGAGGATACACTGATTATGATTATGAGGCCAAGAGCCTAAGATTGTATGTCACGAGGTGGCTTGTTTATATGAGGCCGAGGGCATATGCGATTATGACACAAGATGGCTGTACATTGCGCTTGGTCCGTAAGGGGCCCCTCTGGAAGTTTGCACACCTGCGCTGAGCGCGGTACCCATTGTGATACGAGATATAGCCTGAGGAGCTGGTATTGTTCCGTGTGATTGCCTGGGGGGTTGATTCTGTTGATATTGTGCCCGAGGGGTGGTTCTTTATGCGTTTATCTTTTCTAGTTACCTGTCATTTACTTGCTTAACTGTTAAGAAAGCATTTCTAAAGAAGCTTAAATTGAACTAAGATGACGTTTCATGTTTTCATGGTTTTATTGTTTTTACCGGCTTTATACTTCTTATTGTAGCCTGTTGATGTGCCTTACGTGATTTCTTATTGTTCTGTCTTCATTTATTATTATTACTCACTGAGTTGAAGTACTCACTTTTCTCCCTAAGTTGGGTATTGATTGCTTAGAGGCATAATCATCCGAGATTAGCAGAGTAGCTGTCCGACGTTCGCGTGTGCTTTCCTCTCTCTTGATTTCATTAGACTGTATTTAGTGCATTTTCAGAATTTTCGTTGTATTTAGACCTTACTAGATGCTCGTGATTGGTGATACCCCGATATCGGGCTATGTCTATTCGGCAACAGTATTATTTACCTTATTTTGGGACTTATTATTATGATTTAGACTTAGTTCTATTATTTATTTTCTTAAAAATAAAGTGGGAGTGTGTCGGCTGGTCTTGTCTTCATGAGAGGCGCCATCACGACTTGGTCCGAGTTTAGGATCGTGACATAAGCATAAATATATATCTTGAAAAATCTCCTATTATAATATATAATTCGCATCGAAAACAATACATAAGTTCATCTAGTGGCTATACTGTAGTGAAGCTACATCCTTCATCGGATGGGGATGTTCATAAAAATCCAAAAAACCAAACCAGACCGAAAATCAAATCAAATCGACCAAAAAATCAATTTGGTTTAATTTTGGTTTTGAGTTCTAAAAACCGATCAAATTTGGTTTGGATTTAGTTTTAATCAAAAAATAACCAGAAAAAACCTAACTTAACCGAATATAGAAATAACTATTTCAAATTTATATTTACACCTATATATGTATATTTTTATACAAAGTTTCAAACATTTTATGGTAAATCTTAATCGTTTGCACTTGCTGTACAATTTTTTAGCTTTATATTCTAGTTTAATTGGTAGTTTTCTTTTGTTAAGTGTAAGAATCTATTTCATGTTAAAAAAATATATTTTTAATGGAGTCCTTAAATTATTCATCACTACCTTATTCAATTATTATCATTATATTTTAGTAAATAATAGATTTCTCTAAGGGCAATTGCTTTGATAGTGTTATGTTGAAAAGTATAGTCGCCGGAATATGTGTTTGGTAGTGTATATCTTATATTTAAGAAAAAACTGACAAATAACCAAAAAAAATGAAAAACCAACAATATCCGACATAAATCAATCAAGAAAAAACTGACTTAATTTGTTTGGTTTGGTTCTAATATTTGAAAAACTGACTTACTTTATTTGATTTCTTTTTAGGGAAAAATAGATGGAGGAACGGACATAAATATGTTTCTATGGGTGCATTCGCCCTCATATAAGGTCCGACAGCTGATACCAGAATCGATATCATATGACGATAGTTCAGTGTATATAGTATCCCATATTTATGCAGGATTGAAAAAACAATTGTACCCAAAGGGGCATAATATAGATAATATACCCTAACACAAACACTAATGGCTATTTTTCATGATTATAGATAACGGAGTGATGCTGTAAAACATTTTTTCCCCTGGTCTAATATTAGAGACTCGGGCCAAGAAAAGCTTGTAAAATTTGACGATTATATAAATACTCGAATAAAATGGATTACAATAATGTACAAATTTTCGATAAATCTATCAATTTGGTGGTGGGCTAGAAAAACAATTTACCACAAAAAAGGAGCTGAACAAATCAAGGAAAAGAAATTATCACTTTTGCCTCAATTAGAATCATGTTCTATAATTATGAGAAATACTATAACTTTTATTATGACAACAAAAACGTGTTGCATATCTTTCTTATCTGTATTTAGGGAAAAGAAAAGAGCTCGGGGACAGGAAGATGCAAAATTACTACTAAAAACTTTAGGAGTACAAGTGCTACTATATTTTGATTGATATGAAAAAAAATGGTGCATAAAGTATTTTGTTTTTATCCAGGGTTCGAGAAAGGAATGTCAGACCCTAAGAAGTATGATATAAGCAATACATTCCGATACAAATATTAATAATTGGTTCACGATTTGAACCCCCACTTATAGATCATACGTAGATATTTATCGTCGTTTGGGATTAATTCTTTTAGTAATAAAATTGATAATATGATATATAATTGATATTTACACCTTTATATGATCACGCTTTGTTGTTCTATAGATAAATTACCAACAAAGTGCTCTATAAAGTGTCATTTTTGTTTCGTAGGAAATATTATATGAGAGGAAGCAATATGGAGTATGTTGAAGGCGATAATGTGAAAAAAAGGCACCCTCGAGAAGTACACGAGCACGAAGAAGCTGAAATGGTCCGGGAAAGAAGGCCACCGCGACTGCGGTAGAACTGCGGTGGATTAATAAAGCGAGGAAGAAAGATCAGCATTCACCGAGGTCGACCGCGGTTGGCCGCGACCGCGACTGCAGTGAACTATTCATTCGGCTGGAAGTTTGAGGACCAAAGTGTAATTTCGGGAAATTTTTTGTAAAACCCTTATAAGCTTTAGAAACTCGTCCAAGATGGTTTGAAGCTTATTTTAGACTACGTTTGGAGGCAAGAACAAGTGGGAGGAGAAGATCCAAACATTAGAGTTTCTCTCTATCTCCTTTTAATTCTTACAATTTTACATTATGAATAATCTATTAGTTTTCTCCTATTTTGTTATGAGTAGCTAAACACTTATTTAGGGTTGATGGAACCAATTGCCGATTGAAGTTTTGACTCAAGTTGTTATAATCGAGCCAGATTTATGATATGATTGTTCAACTATGTTTTGCATGGTGATTAATTGAATGGGCCCTTGAATAATCGTGTCTAATTACCTTATATTGCTTAAGAAAGAGTATTAGGTTAGACAACCGTTGAACAATACTCTTTTAGGTAATTGAAGAGATTTATTACTTGAATTTAAAAGTGGGTTTAGAGATAATGAAATTTTGGTGGGACAATTTAGAGTTGCACACATATTGTTAGCTATAGTAGTTCGAGAGAATGCTCTTGTAAATTATTGTAGTTGATCAAGAGATAATTACGATAATCCATAACTCTTAATGCTCATAGAGTATTACGACGAGATTATAGCGGAAGAGTCAAGAACTAAATGCAATTGGAAAAATTATTGCCCTAGAACATTTACCATTGAATTATCTTTGTTTTAGCTTACTGTTGTTTATTAAAGTAGTTGGAGTAGTTAAGCAAAACCCAATCCTATTTTATCAAAAAAAATCTTGCATCTAGAGATTGATTGAGTTGATAATAATATTGCCAAAGAGTGTAATAGATAGGTTAGTTCCCTGAGGATTCGATTCCGGACTTAAAACCAGATTATATTTGCAGCGACCTCTTTTCCCATTAAAATGCATAGTTGGGCATTATTAAATTTTGGCACCGTTTTCGGGGAACTAACGGTGTTATTTATTACAACTTAGAAGTAGTGTTTCAAATTATTAATTCAAATCAATTTTCAAAGGTGTTAAATAATTTGCACTGAATTTCTAACATTTGAACTCTTGTGGACTTCAGGTGTATGACTAGAAATTCTTCGAGGACTGGAGAACTACTTGAAGGATTTTTAGACCCAGAGAAAACATTCAGGGCGTTAAACCATTCCAACAAGAGAATCGAACAATTACAACAACCACACCACCTCGAATTTGACATGGGTGAAACAGAAAACCTCAACGGAAACGTCGGTGATTCGCAGGGATCCCTAATGTCAGAGTAGTGGCACCTCTTATGCCAGAAGATGCACTTTATGATTGGGCACAACCCACAGCTGACAACCTGGCAACTGCAATAGTTGTGACTGCAATTCAAGCGGAGACATTCCAAATCACCAACAATATGATGCATCTGCTGCAGAATAAAAGATTGTTCTTCGGGTCACACATTGAAGACCTTGAGCAACATTTGAATTTTTTTTTGTCAATTTGTGTGACTCAAAGGTAGCCAAATGTGACCCTGGAAGCTATCAAGCATTTACTATTCCCGTTCTCTGCGATCGGGGAAGCTCAAACTTGGCTAAATTCGCTCCTTATCAATTCCATTGTAACATAGGAGGAATTAGTCAAGCAATTGCTGAATAAGTTCTACCCTTGCCCAACAAGACTGTAAGGCAGATTGATGAAATATTGTAGTACAAGCAGTAGCCGACTGAGACCTTGCAGGAAACTTGGGAAAGATTCAAAGGGATGTTGGTGAAGTGTCCTCACCATGGCATTCCAGACCAGATGCTAGGCCAGAGGTTCTTCATGAGGTTAGCTGACAATCTAAAAGCAAATGTAGATGCATCAGCTGGAGGTGCCTTTTTAAGTAAGATATTCATTAAGAGCAAAGTCCTCCTTGACATGATGTCCTAGAATTAGGGGTGGATTACTAGAGGTACAACAATGGCACCCATAGTACATTCAGTTCCTCTTGACCCAAATAATTCGCATGCAGAGAACATGGCCACACTCATGACTCAGATGAGTATTTTGACGAAGAAGATAGATGAAATGGGTACCAAACAAGTTCATATTGTTGACACAACAAATGGAGGACTGTGTACAGCCTATGTTAATTAGTCTTATGTGTGTTCATGGAGCGGAGAAGGTGAAAATAAATGGGCAAGGGAAGATATAAACTATGTCAACAATTTTGGGGGTTAGAGACAAGGACGAAAACAGTGGAGATCAGCACCAAATGAGCAATACAGACCCAACATGCCTCAGCCTGGGGCCATGCAGGCTCCAGGCCAAATGGTGCCATACAAGCAGAAATAATAGGGCTACCCACTGTCACACCTCCTTTTTACACTACACCCCCGCAATGGGCGTAAAAAGAGAGGTTTTTCAATTAAAGGACAATCAAAACGAGATTATATTTATTAAATTCAGAGTCGCCACTTGGGATAATTTATGGTGTCCCAAGTCACCGGTTAATCGAGGAAAGTTGACTTTATTTACGATCTACGAACACAGAAATTCGGGTAAGGAATTCTGTTAACCCCGGAGAAGGTGTTAGGCATTCCCGAGTTCTGTGGTTCTAGAACGATTGCTTTGATCATACTTGGCTTAATCAAATCGTCTAATTACAGATTTTAGAACCTATGTGCATTTACCTTTCACTACTTTTTAATTAAAAGAATTATCTTGAAACGGGTCACGCGCATGTGTAACCATTTGTTTGGCGCGTCAAAAATCATATCATGCGAACGCGTCCATAATTAATAACGCTTTATTATTATTAACAAAGTTTGGTCGAAGTTGCGGGAATGTATATTCCAGTTTTGTTTTTTAAAAATCGTAATCATGTCACACGAACGTGTACATAATCATGGTTGTATATTAATCGGCCCTAAAGGGTTTTTTTATGAATATTTGATCATGAATCTAAAAGGGGAAAGGTAAGGCTAAGCGAAATCTACTGTGTTTCTCATTTCAAAATAATGGCTTGACAGACGATTTTTCATATAAAGAAACGGGGAAGGGAGGAAGGGGCTATTCTTTAACTTAAGCCTAATGTGGACCCCCAGATTTTGAGGGTGAGCATCAAATAAGTTGGACTCACTGAGTCACTATGCAGGTGAGGACCCTAACTTATTTTGAATTTTTTTGATGAGGCTCCAACTTTTCCAACGCGAAAATTATTACTGGTGAATTCAAATGACATTGGTTGTACTCAATGGGCCCAAAATGAGCCCAATTTCAAAAATATGGAATTAATTCAAACTAGGCTCAATATTGAGATCTTGTAACACACTACCCCTGAAGGTTTGGAACTAACACAAGATCCGATCATGCAAATAGGAACTGGAATGGTAGAGAATAATAGTGTAACTACCATATAAGCCAAGTTGCAGAATGCTCTTTAACGATCAATGGATAATTGCAGGAAAGCTCTCACAATGCACGACTTGACAAGCATCGAGAAACCAATTTTGAGAAATTATACAGCATATGAATTTGAACTTTTGAAGCCTCAGATTAACTAGAAGTTGTTGATTTGCAAATCTTATTTCAATCTCATATGAACAAAATAGCATGACTTTAACCATGAACCTAAACAACCAACTTTGCTTATGTAGGCAACAATTGAAAATTGATGACACTTTCAAACTAAGCTGAAATGGATTTACCTCACCACTGACAGCTAACAAACCAAAGCATTTAGGCCAATCCAATTGTTGACCTTAAAGTAAACAAATAGTAAAATGAACACATGTATAGAACTATACTAAGATGGACCTCAAACTAAGCTATCACAACACATGATACTCAGTGGCTAAGTCTTCGATTATATTGCTCAGGGTTGGAGATACAGTACATGGACTTTAAACAAAACAAAGCTAACAAGTAAACTATATTATCAACCCAACTAAAGTGAACACGGCTTAAAGCTCCAGGTTCCACTTTTCATTCCCAAATCAATCTTTACATTCAAATGGGGTACAAAAATGTGTACCTGGAAGTTAGCAAAAGTAAGCAGTAAAGTATCAGCAAAAGCAGCAATAGAAATCAGCACCAAAATAGCCAACTAAACAGCTCCGAACCCATAAATGATGTATAAAACTTAGTGTAACCAATCCAAACAAGAAAAACTTTGGATCAAACTTTTGACAACCAAATTCAGTCCATTTCCACTCGGATAAATTAATATAATTTCAGGAGTTGAAAAGAAGTTAAAAATCACTGAAACTCAATGAAACAGTAAAATTTCTGCAATCTTTGTATTTTTGGATTTTTATCCCTCAATTCTCTCGAAATCAAACCATTTCAGCCTTCAGCTAAATCAGCAGTCATTTCAGGAGTTGGAAATCTCAGAAATCGCAAAGGATTACTCAATGAAATAATGAAATTTATGGAATTCTGAGTTGTTTTAACTTTTTCTGTATTTTTAGCTCTCTCAATTCTGAATTGAGCCTCAAGTAACTATGCCTTTATCGACACGTTACTAGGGCAGCAAACAACTAGGTTTTGCACTTTAGACCCCTTTTAATTCTCATTTTTAGCTTAAAATTTATTTATTTTTTAACTTGTTACCCAAGCTAAAACCACTACAAGTCTGAAATTCAATAAAAACCCCACTAGAAGCTTCCTATTTGTGTTAATGAAAGATTCCTTAGGTGAATTACCCAATTACCCCTATCAGTTACCATCCCCAACATGATCCAAAACAACCGTGCTTCTTTGAATTGGGTCATAAATGACTCAAAGAGCCCAAAGCTGATGTTAGATCATTCCAAAAGGGCACTTCAAAACTCAATTTCGAGCCTAGGCCTTACCCGAACTAATTATAGTAAAACTTTTAACCAATTTGATCCTTGCTTGACTACTAACTCGAATCTTATGAATAAAAATAAAAACAAAAAGATAGAATTGAACAAAGCAGAATTGACCTTATGTCCGTTTGAAAACACTAACAAGGTCATGCTACCCAATTTCACTACTGGTCAAATGAAATAAGACTAAGAAGAATGAGAAAAATCATGGAGCAGACGAGGAAAAGAGAACAAAGATAAAGAACTGAAAGAAAAAGAAAGAAAATACTCCTAAGCAAAATAGTCAAATGGCTGGCTTGAACAGGTCTTCGGTATCCTCTGATTTTGGCCGGAATGGGTTTTACTCACATGTTCTCAAATGAAAACACCTGAATAAAACCGCTTCCTACTCCCAATCCATTGATTTTATTTTAAAGACTCAGGGCTGCCTTTTTCGAACCAAAATTCGTGACGTTTTGTCAAGATTTGAAGGAAGTGAGGTGGAGTTTTGGGATGAGGGAAGAAAAAGGGTTCAGGGGTGTTAATTTGGTGCAAAAAGAGGTGGCTCCGTCAGCGGGGGTGGAGGATCGGAGGGCAACACTCTAGGGTTTCGAGCTTTGAACGGAGATTCGAGGGTATTCTGGGAAGATTCAAGGTAAACAGGTTTTAGATTCAAAATGAGGAGGTCAAGGTGGGCTTATGGTATAATTTTGGTGAAGGTTGGACGCCAGCCACCACCGTGGGTAATTCCCGGTAGGCGGCAGGCGATGGTTCGTGGTGGTGGTGGGTCTGAGGTTGAAGATGAAAGAGGGGAAGGTATAGATATGAGGTTGTTTGGACAGTTATATCAAAATAAAGGGGGATCCTTAGCCATTGGATCAAACGATGTAAATGGCCCAGATTAATTATGACCTAGATGGTGTTGTTTGGTACTGGGGTTGAAAGTTGGACGGGGTAAAATGGGGTCTGGGCCGGGTTTAAAGGGTATTAGGGGTTGAAGGTTTGGGCTGGGGAATAAATTCAAAGGCTGGCCCAAATTTTATTCTCATTTTAAATCCCTTCTCCTTTTATTTCTTTTCACAATTTTTTTCCAAAATAAAATAAATTAATTTCTAGACCCTAATTATCCTAGATGCACTAATTAAACCTAAATGATAATTATCAAAATTAATTAACCAACCAATCAAAAGGCAAACTACTCTAAATTGAAGTTTAGAACAAAATGCAAGTTAAACTAGTTTTGAGATTTTCTTTTATATAAAATAACTTAATTACTAATGAATTCTTAAAATGTGAAATTAACCCCTAAATATACATGCAACACATTTTTTATATTTTCTGTTAATTAAAATAAAATAAAGATGCACCACAAATGCAAAAATTTAACTGAAAATCCACAAAATTTTAAATAATAAAAAGAGATTTATGTTGTTTGAAATTATGGGAGTAGTTCATATAAAGAAAATCACGTGCTCACACCCACAACAGAACCAGCAACAGCTAAAATTTTATTCTATATTTGCTAAACTTTAGGGCGTTTTAGCTGCACAACCCATGCTCTCAAGATATTTCTATGAATATTGTACTTTAAGGGATTCATTAAAGTTTGACTATTTTTACAATGGTAATCATTACTCAACTTTCCACTAACGATGAGCCAATCATCTTCCTATATGAAGTCATCTTCTTCAAAATTCATTCGGTACATCCTCTGCTGCTTCTCCATCGATCCACCAAACTAAGCACCGAAAAACCAGAAAAAAGAACAAATTAAATGAACTCAAACCAAATTAAATGATTGATTATTTGATTGAAAAAAGTTAATGGACCTTGGCATGGCAAATGATCAATGGGTTTCTCTGAAGAAGCAAAGGGAGACTGGGAGAGGTAATGAGTGACAAATTGGAGAAAGAGAAGATGGTGAAGTTGTTAATTAGCGTGATGATAGAAAAAATATTCTTTTTATGTGTTATTATTACAAGGAAAAACTAATGAATTTTCATAGTAAGAGATATGAATGGTGAAAGAAATCAGAGATCTTTGATGTTCAAATTTTGTAGTCTATGTATATATAACTGGCAATTACAAATTTAAGTTGGGGTTGAATTAATGATGACTTATACTTATCAGAACACATAAAAGCTGCAAGCACCAACTACAGCAGAAGAAGAAAACATAGGAGGAGAAGAGGGAGAAGAAATAAAGTTGAAGTTATTTAAAAAGTGGGTACAAGTTAAAACTTTTAAAAAGTATGAGTGTAGGCTAAATAGGGATGACCAAATAAGGTGTCGCCCCGTGTAATTTTTCCCATTTTCAAAAGTAGTTTAAGGCCAAATTGTTAGGAAGAAATTCAAAAGTAACCAGATTTACAAGTGGTCAGTCAAAATAGCCTTGTTTCAAAAGTAATCGAAATATAGTCACTTTTTATATAAAGATAAATGTGAACAAAAATACTGTTCAAAATACAGAAAAATACTCCAGCATAATATACTGGAATTCCAGTATAATATACCGGTCCAACATTATATACTGGAGTTTGGAGCACCGATGCACCGGCCTCCAGTATATATTATACTGGAGCCAACAAAGTATACTCGTCCAGCATAATATGCTGGAAGCTCATATATTGGTGCACCAAACTCCAGTATATTATGCTGGATCGGTCTCTATTACATCAAAATAGTAGCTATTTTTCATTGACTTGATAAACACTAATTATTTTTTGAATAATCAGTACAAAAACTAACTAGACCGTGCTATTTTTACACATTATTAAGGTCTCTATTTTATTCGCTAAGATTCATTTATTGGGCGTCATAATCTTATACTCTTAAAAGTAATCTTAAAAGTTAAATTATAAACTCGCTTTTTTTTTGTAAAGCTTTAGCTTTCTCTTTCATTTTGATGTAAGATTTGCGTAAAACAAAATTTTTAATAGACTTTCTTCTGAGTTCAATAGTTAGTAATTGTAGAATGTTATAATAGAAATATTTATAGCACTTTGTTTCCATGGAATCAGAAATTGTAGTTGGTGGGGAGAGGAATAATGTAGAGAATGGGCAAAATTTGCATCCTCAATCTCTTTCAATATTTCCAAATTCAGAAGGTTGTATTACTCAAAAATTTTACACTAATCAATAAATTCCCTCAACTGCTACCAATTAAAAATGCGAAATCAAAATTTCTGGTTGATAAAACCTAATAGTGTTGCATGCAGCGACGGATTTAAAATTTATATTTGAATTGTTCGATTTAAAACTATATATTTAAATTTAAACTTTTATATACATATATATATATATATATATATATATATATATATATATATATATATATATATATATATATATATATATATATATATATATATATATATATATATATATATATATATATATATATATATATATATATATATTTATATAAACTATTGATTCTTCGTCATAAAGTTAAGAAATGATAATTTAATAGATCCTCCTCTTTCTCCAGTAAATTATGAAACCGGGAAACGTGTGACGTGAGTCGATTAGTGATTAGTCTCGACCACATTAATATCAAACGTGTGAGGTGAGTCAATAAATTGTTTCTCTTTTACTTTGTTTTTGTTCAAATTATATTTGCGATTGCTATATAAACTATAGATCATTTTAATTTTATCAAATGTTTTAATGAAGTTAATTTTATGAACTTTAATAAAAATTAGTTTCAAAAAGATTTCATTCTTCCACCATCTAATCAAGAATCAGTGAAAGTAATTATTGAATACAATATCAAATGATTGATTATGGCCCGTCAATGAATTCTAACAAGATAATGCAATTCAATTTTTATTGGACGTTTGGACGCAAGAAATGTAAAATTTCAAAATAGGGTGAAAAATTTTCTTTTAAGTAAAAATGGTATTTGAAATTTATAGTTGTATTTGTCCATAAATATAATTTTGGGTTGTTTTTGAAGTTTTGTGAGTGATTTAAGTGAAAATTTTGTAAAATAAATTTTTTTGGAGATTTTTCGAAAATTTTCAAAATGTATTTTCAAGTGAAAATGGAAAAGTTTATGAACAAATGTAACTTCGAAATTTTTTTTTTTTAAAAGGTAAAAATTTCTTATGCCCAAACGAGCTCTTAAATTATGAAATCTTTCCTTATGAGCTAAGAAAATTTTATTTATTCTCATCCATTTTCTTAATTGAAAAAATAATTAGATATTCTAAATGGTTGAGTATAAACACGTTATACATCTTATATTAGATACCAAAAAAGAAGCTAAAAACAGCCCGCTTTCTATGTCAAACGAGCAATCGGAAAAATCCAGAACGCCAACAAATCCAACTAAACCATGTATGAACCCTCAAAATGTTTAGGCTTTCTCGTCTTAAAAACTATAAAAATCTAAATCCTACACGCACGCATCTACTAATCTCGCGAATTAATCTTATTCTTCGTACACTTTTCTTTTATTCTGTCCCCAAAGATAACGTCTTTTCTATTTAAAAATAATTATAGCCTAAACTTTTTATTTTATTTTTAATAAAATAATTAATAGGCTAACAAATATTTATGACTTATTTTGTATCTTAAGTTTTAACATTTTTTTCTTTCTTTTCTAAATTTTATGCGCATGTAAAATTATGAAATCTTTCCTAACGAGGGAGGCGACGAATATATCTGGGAACCAGTTCGGTTTCATGCCGGGCCGCTCCACCACTGAGGCTATTCACCTAGTCAGGCGGCTGGCGGAACAATTCAGGGATAAGAAGAAGGACCTGCATATGGTGCTTATCGACTTGGAGAAGGCGTATGACAAGGTCCCGAGGGAGGTGCTATGGAGGTGCTTGGAGGCGAAGAGTGTGCCAGAAGCCTATATCAGAGTTATCAAGGACATGTACGATGGGGCTAAGACTAGGGTGAGGACGGTGGGTGGCGATTCAGACCATTTTCCTGTGGTAATGGGGCTCCATCAAGGATCGGCGCTGAGCCCCCTGTTGTTCGCCTTAGTGATAGATGCTCTAACCCGTCATATCCAAGGGAATGTGCCTTGGTGTATGCTCTTTGCTGATGATATAATATTGATAGACGAGACGAGCGCCGGTGTTAGTGAAAGGTTAGAGGTATGGAGACAGACCCTCGAGTCTAAAGGTTTCAGAATAAGCAGATCTAAGACAGAATATATGGAGTGCAAGTTCAGCGACGAGCCGAGTGGGGTGGGCAGGGATGTGATGCTTGGTTCTCAGGCCATCGCCAAGAGGGACAGTGTCCGATATCTTGGGTCTGTGATTCAGGGGAACGGAGAGATTGACGGGGACGTCACCCATCGGATAGGAGCAGGGTGGTCGAAGTGGAGGCTTGCTTCTGGGTCCTGTGTGACAAGAAAATCCCACACAAACTCAAGGGGAAATTCTACAGAGCCGTGGTTAGACCTGCGATGTTGTATGGGGCAGAGTGCTGGCCCGTGAAGAACTCCCATGTTCAGAGAATGAAGGTTGCTGAGATGAGGATGCTTAGGTGGATGTGTGGGCACACCAGGCTAGATAAGATTAAGAATGAAGTTATTCGACAGAAGGTAGAGGTGGCCTCGGTGGACGAGAAGATGCGGGAAGCGAGGCTGAGGTGGTTCGGGCATGTACGGAGGAGGGGTCCCGATGCCCCAGTGAGGAGCTGCGAGTGGCTGGAGATTGTTGGTGGCCGGCGGGGTAGAGGGAGGCCTAGGAAGCATTGGGGAGAGGTGATTAGGCAGGACATGACTAGTATGCAGGTTACCGAGGACTTGACCCTTGATAGGGGAGTCTGGAGGTCTAGAATCAGGGTTGCAGGCTAGGGGCTCTTAGAGTCCTTCGTTCGCCCCACCCGGGGTTGGGTGTGGGATAGTAGGGTTACCGTAGATGACTAGTGTTTTAGCGTAGGTCCCCTCTTGGTTGGTAATATGATAGTTGTCGCTTGTTATTGTCGCATGCGACGGTATTTATGTTTCTTATGTTTGCATAATCATTTACGTTATTTCTGCAGGATTACTTATGCTTTGTTTTGTTACTGTGTTTTGTCTTGTCTTGGTTCCTAACTTTATCTTTGTTTTCCAATGCAGCTTTTCATTCTGTCCTATGCGCCGAGGGTCGCTTGGAAGCAGCCTCTCTGCCCTTTTGGGTAGGGGTAAGGCTGTCTACATATTACCTTCCCCATACCCCACCTGGTGGGAGTATACTGGGTAGTTGTTGTTGTTGTTGTTGTTATGTAAATACCATCATATAAAATAAAACATAAAAAATATGACTTTTTAAACTAACCCTAAAAGAGATACGAAAAACATGATACTTATGATTCCACTATCCTTAACCAAAAGGACATCAAGGGTTATTAAGGGGATACATATGATTCCAGTATTCTTATCCAAAAGCTTTAGATTGAAAATTTTTATTTTGTGTCTCATACAATTGATAGTAATTGTGAAATAAATTTTTTTGTCTCTTTTTATTTAGAAGTATATAATTAGGGTCCACAAATTTATGAGATAAAAAGGAGCTTTATACAACAAATATCAGTTGTATGAGACATAAAATAAAACTTCTCGTCTAGGTTCAACAGTAGGATCAATCGGACTCAAAAGCAAAATAGTTCCTGATCAATCACACTAGACTCTACGAGATACGATGGATAATTAATTTTGGATTAAATTTGAGAAGAATTTATTTCATATCTGATTGGGATAAAATTATAGTATAACTAATCATGAGATTAGTTAAATTCTAACTTTTTTTATCCTTATGGAAGATGAGATAAATAATCATAGAATAACTAAACACAAAATAACTTATTCCCAACCAAACAATATGCGAAATGAATACCTCACACCGGATACGAAACCAAAAGAAATATGATAAGTCATCTCCATTGATTCACATGGATTTGACTCTCCTCCATTTCCTAATCTCTCAATTTTTCCAAGGTCCTACTTGAATTAGAGACACTTGTCATGATTAAAAATAAATGGATGAGATTTCATAAAATAAAGTCCTAACTATGGTTAAAGTATTTAATTACTTCCTTTATCCATTTCAAAATAATATATTTTGTCTCTCTTAGTGCTAGAGCTTCCCATAATTTTTTCTCCTATGTGCCAACTATATTTGCTCCGAAGAAAACACTAAAAATTATGGTAGCAGAGAAAATCATGGTATTTTCTTCGCAACAAATGCATTTGGCACGTAGGAGGAGAAATTATGGAATGTTCTAACGCTAAAATAGACAAAATATATTATTTAGAAATGGATAAAGAAAGTAACTAAATATTTTAATTAGAGTTAGGGCTTTATTTTATTAATTAAATTTTATTTATTTATTTTTAGGTATGATAAGTATTCATAATCCAAGTAAGAACTTGGAGAAATGAAGAAATTAGGAAATGGCGGAAGTTAAATCCGATTCACATAATTTAATTGCAACATGTCTAACAAATTACAATGCATTAATTGTGGTATTAAACCCTTCAGCCTTTCACAATCACAATCCATCCAATACTTGTCTCCCCGCTCCCCCCACCCCCTACTTCCCTCCCCTCCATTTTCCCACATTTTCTCTCTCTCAAAACTTCCATTCCCCTCTCTCCTCCAAAAGCAGAACACATCAATGGAGGACGAAGAAGAATTCTCCATTCAAGAAGAAACACAACAAGTCCTTAAAGTACTCCAAGCTCTAAAACAAGCTTCACAAGACTTACAAACCAATCCAGAACCCAATTCGTCCGAGTCAGATTCACCCATTAAAGCCTTACTCGAGCTCGAAACCGAGTCAAACTCACTTCTCTCCTCTGACCCAAATCTCTCAAACCTCTCTCACCATCTGTCTGATCTCAAAACCCTCATTTCCTCTCTCCAAAAATCCAAACTCAAACACGGTCTCCGCTCGTTCCTCACTCGCCAAGTCAAAACTCATGAAATCGCCCGAGTCGCCGAGTCAATCGAGTCAGAAATTCAATCTTGGATTGACCGAGAAACAATATCAAATCTCACTTCAGAAGTTGAAAAAATCAGTTCTTTAGAGTCAAATTTGAGTTCTGACGAAGAAGATGAGCTTGTTCAGAAATTGGGTCAGTTCCATTTTCGTTTAAGTCAAGGTTTTGACATAAAAATTCAAGATTTATTGTTAAAATCAAAAATTTTTGAAAAGCTTGAATTTTTACTTTGTAATGTTAATATGTCCAAAAGGGTACGTGAAAAAGCAGGTTTTGCGTTAAAAGAAGTTGTACTTTTTAATAAAGATGTTTTTGTGGGTCAAGTGTTAATAGGACAAACTATAAGGGCTTTAGTGTCAATGAATTCTTTGTGTTCTTTAGAAATTTTAGGTTCACTTATAAAAGCTATTAGAAGTCCACTTGTTGATATAATCGAATCAGTTGGTGGAATTTCAAAGGTGATTTTATATTTAAATTCAGAGGAATTGGAATTAAAAATAATGGCTTTTGGTTGTGTTGTTGAAATTGGTTATTTTGGGAGGAAGGAAGCAGTAGAAGCCATGTTAAATGAAGGGCTAATCAAGAAATTAGTGGAATTACAAAGGTCTAAATTGGGTGGTGATTTGATTGATTTGGGAAAAGTTCATGGTGAAATTGAAGAAGATCAAGAAAATAAAGGGGTTGAAGTGAACAAGAAAAAAAGTTATGGGGAAAAGAGATATATAGAGAGACA
Source organism: Nicotiana benthamiana (assembly GCA_034376525.1). Lineage (NCBI taxonomy): Eukaryota > Viridiplantae > Streptophyta > Magnoliopsida > Solanales > Solanaceae > Nicotiana > Nicotiana benthamiana. The sequence continues at coordinate 129,572,195 of CM067335.1, read as the reverse complement.
TCCATTTGCTAGTTGTGTAGCAAGATTTGCAGTGCAACTAGAAATAGGTGAAGGTTTAAGGCAAAGAGAAAAAAGGGCATTTAAACAAGAAATTTTGAAGAAAATTAGAGAGGCTTCTAATTCTGATGCTGAAGCTGCTACCATTGTTGCTGAGGTTTTGTGGGGTTCTTCACCTTGAAATTATTGTTCAACAAAATTCAAGGAAAATGAAGAAATGTGTACGTAGTAGTATATTTTTTATTCTTTTGGTAATTTTTGTGAATTAAATTTTATGTTTAATTGTGTATGTACTTGTTGTACAGGGATTCTGAAATAAATTCTTGGATTATTTTTTTAGATTACTAGATTTTGTTAAATCAAGACTTTGTACGCGTTTCGGCATAATAATTGTAAAATTCGAAAAAATTGTGAATTTTTTTTATTTGAAATGGTATTTGAAATTTAGAGTTGTGTTTGGACATAAATTTTAGTAGCTGTTTTTGTGAGTGAATTGAGTGAAAATTTGAAAAATAGCTTTTTGCAATTTTTCAAATTTTTAAAAAATTTCCAAAATGCACCTTCAAGTGAAAACTGAAAATTTTATGAACAAATACTGATTTAGAAAAAAAGTCAATAAATTTTATGTCCAAAAGGGCACTTGATTCTACTAATTTCAAATTTTGGTGGGATCAAGGTTGAGATTTTTGGCTGGACATAGATTTTGTTTAAACATGAAAAATAAGGTTGAGATTTTTGGCTAGCGTTTGGACATAGATTTGATTGAAACATGAAAAAATAAGTTTTAGAACATGAGATGAAATATGATTTTTGATAGTTTAAGTTGTGTTTAGACATGCATTTTACTTGAAAAGAATTTGTTTAAATTGATAGTTTAAAATTTATAAAACAGATATTTGGAAATAAATTTGAAAAAAACTCCTAAATTTTATGGCTGAACCAGAGCGTGGTATTTTCAACGGAATATTCGATTTAAAAAAGATTGTTTTAGGAGAATTATTGAAACACGTTGTTATGACTTTTGAGTGTTTGGACAGGAGTTCCATTCTTTTTGGAGTGGAAAACAAGATATTTTGGACAAAATAAATAAAAGAAAAGAAAACAAGAATTTTTATAGTAGTTTATTTCTATTTTGATTTCCCAACCATTTTCTTGAAAAAGGAAAAAAAATGTTCTAATAAATCATTCAAGATGGTTTCCAAAAAATAGTTAGTCTTTTTAGAACAATCACCCACCTTATTCGTTTCTCCAATTAAAACCATTTTTAAATTTAGCATTTAATATGGCTTATGCTATAAGAGTAGAATATTGATTTTAAAATCGAAATGATATCATTTTAAGCAGACGATATCAGAAAGTGACTTGCCATTTTGAGAAAGAAAAATGTTGCTCTAAGTAAAGATTTAAGACGAATAGGTCATCCAAGTACACCTGTTTGGCACCGGTTATACGTAGAATTTTGACCAAATTTACGAGTTGATGTGAACACAATTTTGACAAACTTAAACGAAATCTAGACCATAAATTATTTAGCTCGTATAATTCATGTTGCTACTGTCTTTCTAGATTTTTAGTATCACCAAAGTGATATGTAACGTGCTTTGCCTATATAAAAATTACTCCTAATCAGATTCTGAAAGCGAACTCTAGACGGTTACAATCATGTATTCCTGATTTTTTAGGTTCAAGGGGCCGCATCGAGAACAAGTTCAATATGGACCGAGCTCGAGGGTAGAATACAAGACGCGAAGATCTAAGTGCTCGAGGAAAATCAGAGTTGAGTATGATCAACCTCGAGATAATACCATTATGGTTTTACAATAGAAAGAGCGAGATTCCCGCAAGGGCCCTAAGATCATGGCGTAAATTCCGGAATAGATTTGTACGAGTTAGTACGGATTTATACTAGACGGTTAGACATCTGTCCCAATAGGATTCCTTACTGAAAATGGAAATATACTTTATTTAAGGTTCCATATTACATAAAGGGGACACCAATCATTTGTAATGCATCTTGAATCATTAAAAAAAGAATATATACTCTTACTTCTCTTGCTCATTACTCATCAGAATCATCCCTTAACTTTATTGTTTCTACTTTACTGTTCTTATTGACCTACCTCGAGGCCGTCATAACTCAAGGTCAAAACTTGCTTAAGCACTAGTTTGATTTAACTTACTTCTTTAATTTATACGTTTGATTTCTTGGTTATTAGCTAGTAGTGGACTAAATCACTTATCTTTAAAACCATAAAAAATAATTTAAATTGTTACTCGAATTTCAGGGTAAACAATTTGGCGCCCACTGTGGGGCTAAAGATAATTGTGATTATTTCAGTATTGATTCTGATAACACACGTTATTTTCATACTTGTTCTTATCAAGAATTTTGTTCTCAGGTTAAAACATGTCAAACCCACAATACGCACCCGTGCATCGCGATAATGGTCTTTGATTTCACGGGGAATATAACAATGTAATAATCCTAGGGAAGTTTTGATTGTAGAGCCAGTTAACGTTAGTTCACACGTTTCTTTGAATGCAGACTTCGGCGTAGACCCTGGGGGTAGTGTACACAGGGAAGTTCGATCGGGTGGCCAAGGAACACAGGATGTAGGATATGGGGGAGTCAGCTTCCAAGTAATATTCGAGATGCTACAAGCTCAACAGGTTGCTTCAAAATCAACTTAAAACTCCAAGTGTGGTTGAACCAGAAATTACTCGCCGAACTGAGTCGGTGCAGGAAAGATCGAACGCTCATGGCTCGGGGGATGATCCCACGATTATGAGGATGCTCGAGGAACTCAACAAAAGAATTGAATTAGGAGAAAAAGATTGAGGATAATGACAAAAGAGTGGAGACGTATAACTCTCGTATTGATCAAATACCGGGGGCACCCCTGGTCTTGAAAGTTTGGGTTCTAAAAAATTCGTACAAAAGCTATTCTCTCCGAATGTAGCTCCGAATCCCATACCCAAGAATTTCCGTATGCCAGATATACCTAAGTACAATGCGACGGGCGATCCTAATGAACACATTACCTCGTACACATACCAGATTAAAGGAAACGACTTAAATGATGACGAGATCGAGCCGGTTTTGTAAAATTTTTTTGGGAAAACTTTTTCAAAAGGAGCAATAATTTAGTATCACAACTTGCTACCGAATTGCATTGATTCGTTCGCTATGTTAGCAGATGCCTTCGTAAAGGCACACACCAGGGCTATGAAGGTTACGACAAGGAAATCGGACATTTTCAAGATAGGACAGAGGGGTGATGAGATTCTAAGGGAGTTCGTATCCCAATTTTAAATGGATCGAATGAAATTACCACCAGTATCAGACAATTGGCTATGGAAGCTTTTACACAGGGGTTGAATGAGCGGAGTTTGATCGCGTCTCGACAGCTGAAGTAAAATTTGATCGAGTATCCAACTGTAACTTGGGCAGATGTACATAATGATTACCAATCGAAGATCAGGCTCGAGGACGACCAGCTGGGGGCCCATTCGGGTTCAGTTCATCCAAATATATTGGCATTTAAAGCCCCGAGGGATGTCGGCAGGGAACCAAGATCAAATAGGGAATGGTATCAGCCATATCTCACAGATCGAAGAAACAACGGTTCAGGGGGGGGCAATCCTTCTCGGAACGATCGAAGAAATGAACAAGGGAAAAATTCTCGGGGACTCGTGAGCAAGAATGGTTTTGATAAGCATTCCGATCCTGTGGAAGCGCCTCGATTATCGGAGTTTAACTTCAATGTCGATGCATCGGGGATCGTATCAGCCATCGGAAGGATCAAATACATTAAGTGGAACCGACCTATACAAATCAATCCTTCTCAAAGAAATCCAAACTTGATGTGTAAATATCATGGCACACATGGTCATAAGACTGAAGATTGCGGATAACTGAGGGAGAAGGTAGCTCAATTGTTCAACGAGGGCCAGTAGAAAGAATGAGCAGGAAGAGCTGCATCGTGTAATTCATATGATCGTCTGCGGGGTCGATGTTCCCAAGGGCCTATATTCAATCGTACCAAGGTATCGATTACTAGAGAAAAATAGACTCGGAGTTATGTGCCCGAGTGCATCTTATCGTTCAATGATGAGGAAGCGGAAGGCAGTTCTCAACTGCACAATAACGCCCTGGTAATTTATATTTTGTTAACTAAAATTCAAGTTAAATATGTTCTATTGGATCCAGGTAGCTCAGCAAACATAATCAGATCATGGGTTGTAGAGCAGCTAGTACTAATAGACCAAATCGTACCTACATCTCGAGTCCTAAACGGATTCAACATGGCAAGTGAAACAATGAAGGGACCGATAATCCTAATGGTAAACGTGGCCGAGACCATCCAAGATACAAAATTCCATTTCAATGAAGGCGACATGAGATATATACACTACTCGAGAGGCCATGGATCCATAATATGAGGGCAGCACCGTTGACCCTTCATCAGATGATAAAATTCCCAACAATGGATAGTGTGAAAACAGTTTATGTGGAATAGCACGCTGCAAAGGGATTGTAGTTGATGAGGTGACACTGGTACCAGCGCCTTCAATCTCGGAAAAATCAAGCACCAAAGATAAGTAGATGGCCAAATAGCAATCACCGTTCCCAGTCTTGACCGAATCAGAGAAATAGGTAATCGAAGAAGAAAAAGAGGATCTCTTTACTCCTCGAACTTTTGTTGTTCCCGAAGAGTCAAATTCAACCAAGTCAATAGTCGATGAGCTGGAGCAGGTCATACTAATCGAGTATATGCTCGAGATAAAGGTATACTTGGGAACGGGAATAACCCCCGAACTAAAAAAAAACTCATTCAATTTATTATCGATAACTTGGATTGCTTTTTATGGTCCAATTTAGACATGACAGGGATCCCACTGAAAATAACAACATACTAGCTGATCCTCGACCCCAGGTTCAAACAAGTAAAGCAAAAAAAAAAAAAGGCCTAGTGTGAGGTGAATCATGCATTCATAAAGGATGAGGTAACTAAACTTCTTAAAATACAGTCCATCCGAGAGGTAAAATACTCTAAGTGGCTAGACAACATAGCTGTTATACCTAAAAGGCGAACAAACATAGAATGCCATAGATTGTAAGGATTTAAACAAGGCATGCCCTAAAGACTCCTTTCCTCCGCCTAACATCGATCACATGATCGATGCTACGTCCAGCCACGAGATCCTTACCTTTCTCAATGCCTACTCAGGATACAATCAAATTTAAATGAACCCGGAGGACCATGAGAAGACCTCGTTTATCACTAAGTTTGGAATATATTATTACAATGTAATGCCATTCAGACTAAAAAATGTTGGAGATACATACCAATGCCTAGTTAACAAAATGTTCGAGGAACGGATATGTTAATTAATGGAAGTTTAATTTGATGATATGTTGGTTAAGTCCATACACGCAGAAGACCATTCGACTCATATGCATGAAACATTCAAAATCTTGAGGAAGTACAACGTGAAGCTTAACCCAAAGGTGTACATTCGGGGTAGGTTCCGATAAGTTCCTCGGCTTCATGGTATCAAATCGGGGAATCAAAATCAACCTCGACAAGATCAAGGCTATCGAGGATATCACTATCGTAGATAGTGTGAAAGCCATACTAAAGATAAGTAGACGACCAAATAGCAATCACTGTTCCCAGTCTCGACCGAATTGGAGAAACATGTAATCGAAGAAGAAGAAGGGGATCTCCTTACTCCTCGAACTTTCGTTGTTCCCAAAGAGTCAGATGCAACCAAGAATGGTCGATAAGCTGGAATAGGTCATACTGATCGAGTATATGCTTGAGAGAAAGGTATACTTGGGAATGAGGCTAACCCCCGAACTCAGAAAAAAACTCATTCAATTTCTTATCGATAACATGGATTGTTTTTCCTGGTCCCATTTAGACATGACAGAGATTCGATCGGGTCCAACCCTACACCACTACGAATTGGGAAGAGCTTTCGACGCAATTTTTACCCAAGAAGGTCGGGATCAAATCCATAGGGAGCTAGATTGTTTGGGATTTAGATTCCTATCTAAACTAGCAATGCGTAGTGCTCTTAATTACACTTCCAATTATAATTTTTTGTTTGTTACTTCTAATTTTATACTAATGAGATGCTAAATTAAACTAAGAATAAATGATTGTAAGATTTTCTAAATGGTTAACGAGGCACTATGGAAGTGGCTTTCTCCTAGGTGAATATTTGACGGGTTTTAAAGCTTAAGGCAAAGGTTTTATGTTGGGGATTACGATATAACCAATGCACAATACTTCTCACTCTAAACCTCTCGGTAGCTTGAGTGACTTTGCCCTAATTGACTTTCTAAAGATCAATTGGGTGTCAGTATCTGTGCAAGTAATATAGGCTCAAGTTGGGTATTATTATCTCTGGGTTTAACCCTATAATTGAGGCTATCAATCTCTTTCATACACCCCAATTCCTTGTTGGACTAAGTTTCCTAGACTCAAGCTCTCTTTCTCAAAAAAGCCCAAGTCAAAAAGGCACAAATTAGTGTCTGCAACCACTAATTCAACACAGAAAACACAAATCAATTCAAATATCAACCACCCAAAGACATCTAAGCCTTAAAATACAAGACCCATCAAATACCCATACTAGGGTTGAGCCAGAACCCTAGATAATAGGTCTAGCTACTCATAATAATAGAAGAAATCAGATAATTAGATGAAGAATAACCCATATAATATGTTTACAAGCTAAGAATTAAAGATTCAATGTTGAACTAGCTACAAAATTACTCAAAATAGGTCCAAAATGGCCTTCACGTGCTCAGCTACAAATTCGATGATCTAAAAATCTGAAAAGAAGTATTTATACAAAGTCGAATTTTCTGGATAAAAATACCCTTGACGGAGGTACCGCGGCAGCGGTGAGGCTTTTTAGCTTGACTTTTCATTATGTGAATCTTGCCACCGTGAACTGCATAAAATGGACTGCGATCGCGGTATCTTGCAATTTCTAAAATCCTGGGTTCTCTGAATCTCCACTATGCGGATAACAACAAATGGTCTGGGGCCGCGGTGAGGCTAATGTGGCCGCGAAGAATCTTCTGCGGACCGCATTGCTTAACATCAACAGGATTGCACCTCTCTGAATCTGCTCACTATGGACCGGACTAAATAGACTGCGGTCGTGGTGCGTTTGTTTCATCTGCAGTAGATTTTATGCTGCAGCAGTGCTCTGACTTGTTCTTGGTACTTGTGCAGATTTCAGTCCTTTTTGAGCTGGTTTTGACTTCTTGTCACTTTCTTGATCAAAGCCTGCAAACAAGTACAACATGTAATCCTTTTGGGTTACTTTTATACATTTTTAAACCAAACTCAAGTAAAAAGGAGTATAAAATGAATTAGAATCCCTAGTTATCAACTCCTGCAAATTAAGCTTTTGCTTATCCCCAAGCAAACAAAATAAGTCCCACCTCCTTAATAATAAAGCCACAAATTTAGCTGACCTAAAGTGAACTCATCTAGCATCAGTTGGAACTAACAATTTCCCTTATTTCAAATGAATAATTAACAACATTCAACTTTTAAAAACCATGGTTTCAGTGGACACAAAAGCATCAAGAATTGACTCAACTCATCAAGGAAACTCTTTCTACACTTTTGGTCATTGTGGAACCCAAACTCATACTCCTTACTCTCTTTTAAGAAAACCTCACTTTTAGATTGTAGCACACAGAACGAGGATTGTGGGAACACACTTATCTCTCTCAAAGAAAGGTCATAAGTCCGGCTCTAAGTACCAAAAGCTTGCCCCTTATGTGAGTCACCACTGATGTAAGCTTCATTCAACTCAAGATCATATAGGGATTTTGTGCGAATACAATTGAAGGCGTTTGGTTCAGGGTAGGACATATTTGGTCTAAGTAGGTTTCATCTTTCCTTTAGCACTTCATTTGCTTCATTTTGGCATACATTCTTTTGACTTTTTGAGTCGTTTATTTCTTTCTTAGGGGTTAGAGACACACTGTCACTCTTTCTTGATCATTTCAAAATCTTTTCTCCTTTTTAAAATTTCCATACCTTTCATCACTTTACTTTTATTGAATCCCTTCATTTCTTCTATATTGTTCATTATTTTTGACTTTTTTATTTTTCTGTCTTCTTCTTTCTGCCTTTCCTTTTCTTCGCTTTTGTACCTTTTACCACTTTATTTAATTCCTCATATCTTCCCCAAAACTTATGCTTTTTCCTTGTGCTAAGGAAATATTGGGTTCCAAGAGAGGGTTTTTAGAACGGCTAAAGGCTTGTATCATGGTCTTTGAAGGAAAAAAGGATATGGCTTAAAAGGGGTTGACTAGGGATATTATCATTGGTAGGCTATGGATGTTTTAAAGATAACATTTGAATCAATGAGAGCCTATAATCACTTCTCAAATCAAACTACACTTAGGATTTCGCCTAGACAAACATTCAGGTCAAGTTCTAGACTCAATGGCACGTGACTTGGAATTGCAATTTCAATTCTCACCACACAAGCTATAGGATTACTAAAGAGACAAAGTCAGGGGCCCACAACAACCTAAGTTCAGATTTGAGCAACACAAATTGTCGCAAAAACCAATTGATGATTGTCGGCCAACACAAGAGTCTCAAGGTCACAACTGTCACCATCCTATACACACTAATTTGTTTTTGACCATAAGATCAAAGGCAAATGTGTTAGGCCCAAGTGAAGCTTTGCTTGAGGCACTATTACTTACTAGCTACTATTTACACAAAAAAAAAAGAAAAGAAAAGAAAATAGACTCAAATTGTTAAGAATATTATCATGATATCCATCATCAGGAAGAGCCACCAGGTTTACACAAATTCTACATTTGGAAAGAACCGTGACATTAAGAAAACCAAAGGCTTATTGAACGCAAAACTCAAAATACGAAGCTATGAAAATGAAGTAAGAAGCTATGAAAGAGAATGTGGAAAGTAAAATGAATATGTACAATAGGGGATTTAGATGAATATACGTAAAAGGGAATGAATATAACATCAGAAAGTAACTTTATATACAGACCAAGGTTGTAAAGTACAAAAAGTGAAATAAACTTGGTAAAATTATATACATACCAAAAGTGAAAAAGCATGATAAAATGAAAATAGTATCATATTTACAACCCAATGTCATCAAAATAGGGCTACCCTTTCAAATTAAAGCTAGCATTGTCCTCAATGCTAACTAACCAAAAATAGTTCAAGAAAAGATAGAGAGTAAAGAAAACTCCCTATTGGTCTTGGGTCTGCATGGGATCATGAGCTTGAGCCCCTGGGCCGTGAGACAGCTCGGGAACCTGTGACTGGATCTCATAACCTGCTGCACTGGGACCTGGGGCTAGCTAAAAGAACCTTCCTGGGGTTCCTCCAACTCAATCACTGCATCATCAGCTTAGGGAATCACCCTTCTCCTCTTTGGTGCCCTCTCTAACTCATGCTCCGGCTTAGGCTGGACTGCTGGAGTGGGATCATGCAATAGTAGCTCCAAAGGCAAGTGATTAGCAGCCTTCATCTTCTCCACCTCTACACTCAATTCCTTCACAGACTTCTTTGATGCTTGAGTCTTTCTCATCTTCTTTGTTTCCTTTGTCAACTCCTTCAATGCTTTCCCATGAGGACCTAATGCTTCCAATATCAACCACTGGTTCTCCAGGAGCTTCTTTTGGTTGTTTAGAAGCTCCTTGAGAGTCTCCTCCACTGACTCTGGAACCTGTGTCTGTGGGGGTACGGACTGCGTTATCACCAAGGTAGAAAGTACAGATAGATTAGACGTAGCTGCCTGCATCCTGCTGTTGATAGTGGAAAAGGTTTGGCTTAAATGGTGGACAGTCAATGGGTAGGCTGTGGATGAGGGAATATCTAAAGTGGTGGAAGTAGAGGGTCCTGGGCAATATCTGGTGTAGCTGAGGAAGGCTGAGTAGAAAAAAACTACTACTACTAGCTCTTCAGACTGGTCAGTAGAAGTAGTGCATTTCCCTTTTAGATCTTTGGATTTGGGGTTCTCATCACTCTTTAGGCTGTACCATGAAAAAGGAAGCTTTGGTTTCACCTTCACATCAAACTTCTTTTTCTCCACCTCGGGGTACTCAAAGTACATTGATAGGAAATTTGGAAAGGGATATGATTTATCACCTTCATTGACCACCTATGTGATCACCCTAGACATAACATTCCCGAAGTTGATCTAGTACCCCTCCATGATAGAGTCCACCAAGATTACCCGGGAGATAGGTAGAGAGTTCTCATGGGTAGTGGGTCCAGCCTACTGCATATGAAAATCTCCCACCCCTTTGCTTCGAAGTTTAAAGTTCTCCTAAAATTAGTACTCCTAATGTCAACCATGCTTGGGTGGTACCGGGAGTTCCAGGTATTCTTCCAACCACAGACATGATGCCTCATCCAATGCTACCTTTTCTAAATATAATGATTCATCTTCCTCCAGAATGACCAGGTAGTTATTTATTGCCTTCCCATCAAACTTCACTATCAAATTCCACATCTTAGTCACTTTAGTGCCCTTTTTATGTGGGCAACATTAGTGTAGAACTTCTTGACTAAGTGCTGATTTGCCTCATTGACATTGCCTATAAAATATTCCCAGTCCGGTCTCTCTCTGAATTGATTCTTCACATTAGGGTTGTGAGGCAAAAGGTCCCTCTTAATGAATTTCTGCTCAAGTATCAATTTCCTCTCCGGCCACCACTCTCAAAACTTATCGTATTCTATCTTACTAACAAATCTATCCTACCAAGCCTCCGAGTTTCTAGTTCTCTCCATCCCCCACCCCTCCCCCACCCCGTTTTGGGGTACACCACCTCCTTATTCCCTGAGAGTTGAAGTTATGGGTGAAGTAGATGCACTATCACTGCTCTCTGCTGAGCCCTCAGACGACTCAGAAGAAATTTGAACTGAAGCTTGAGCAGTAGGAGAGCCCGGAGGTGTGGGTACATTTCTCTATCTAAACCTCTCCGGCCAGTCAGGAACATTATCCGGCACTAAATCGGCATCAGATGCCTCCAAGACACCAAATACTCACTTCCCTCTGAATGGGAAGCAGCTCTATTTGCAGCCTTTATTGACTTTCTGGAGTCCCCTATTGCCTTGCGGACTTGGGGGGTCAATTTGATCATACCTCATCCCCTATCCCGAGAGGACTCTTCTTTGCTTTTCTATTTTTCACCTCCGCCTCGTGATTTAACTATTATCTATAAGGAGAATTCATTTAATGTTTGTTACTATCACAATACCAGGAGAAACAATGAATAATATGATTAAAAATAGATAACTGCGGACCCTATAAAAAATAGTGCGGCTGCAAAGGAATCACCATGAACCACACATAATGGCACTGCAGTCCGCATTGAAGTGGGGTTCATAATACCCACTCTCAAATTCAGGGCACCGTGGACCACAAGAAATGCTCTGCGGCCGCGGTAAGGCACCGCGAACTGCGAAAGATCAACCGTAGCCGCAATCTTCAAAATCAACCCCTCTGAAGTTTTCTGTTGCAGACGCGCGGAAAAACTATCGCGGCCGTGGAGAGGCACCGCGGACAGCGAAAAAATCCACCGCAGTCGCAGTAAGCCTAACTCAGCAACACCAACCTAGGGTTTCAATATTCTTCTCATTTATAGCCTAAATTCACATATTATCAATCCCCTAGGTAGTTAATAATCATTTTTAACTAATTAATGCTAATCTAAACAACATTGTGTAACCCTACGCTACAAATTGAAAGAAAATGAAAGAAAAAGAAGTACAAACTAACAAATTAAAATAGAATAAAACAAAATTAAAGAGTAGGAAAATATTTGAAGTACCATAGGTGAGATGCACATAGATGATCGAGAAACAGTGTTTGGTTTGCACAAGGGTAGTGATGAACATTATTTTTTTTACTATTTAGAGAGTAAATGAGCAAAAAGTGTAAATGAGGGCCTGAGGTCCTATTTATAGAAAAAGGACCCTGGACCCATAATACCTACCCACCGCGAACTGCACAAAATGTACCGTGGTCCGCAGTATTTAAACACATGAATCACTAGGAAAGACGTCACTGCGGACTGCACAAAATGCTCCGTAGCTGCTATATGGCACCGCATAGCATAAAATGCATTGCGGCTACGGTGACAACTTTAGAGAAACCCCAATTTTGATCATTCGACATTGCATACTGCAATGAAATTTTGCCCCCGCAATAAGGCCATTGCAGCCGCAGAAAATGCAATGTGACTGCTTTCCAAACTTCAGAGAGTGCAACATTTTTCCAATTTGGTCCTGCAATGTATCAAAACAACCCTACACATATCTTACAACCAGTTAGTCCAAAAGCAACTCCTACACTAAAAATAAAATCAAAGAAAAACAAAAATAAAGACAATATACTCTTGATTCCCTGTTTGAGGCTTCAATTTGGCCACTTGCCTAAGGATAATAAGGAGTAGAAACTTTGTAATTGACACCATACTTTGCAAGAAAAGTGTCAAAAGCCCGATTACATAAATGAGATCCCCATCACTTATTATTGCTCTAGGAGTGCCAAACCTAGTAAAAATACTTTTCTTGAGAAACGCAACAACACTCTTGGCCTCATTATTGGGTAAAGCCATGGCTTCAACCCGCTTTAAAACATAGTCAATGCCACTAAAATGTATGTGTTCCCGCACGAACAGACAAACATGCCCATGAGCCTACACATAAAAAATATCAACTTTGAGAATAGTATTGAGAGGCATCTCATCTTTCTTCGAAATTCCACCTATTCTTTGACATTCGTCGCATCTCTTCACAAGTTCACTTGCATCTTTATACAAAGTTGGCCAATAAAACTCATAACTAAGAACTTTTGAAGGTGTCCTCACCCCACCATGATGGCCACCAAAGGAAGAAAAATGACAATCCTCTAAGATACTCAATTTCTTCTCCTACAGGACACACCTCCTGATCACATCGTCGGTGCAAACCTTAAACAAGTACGACTCATCCGAATAGAAGTCCAAACTATCTCGTTTGATCTTCTTCCTTTGTTTAGAAGAGATCTCATACAGGATTATACCAGTCACAAGGAAATTATGAACATCCGCAAACCATGGCATACCATTCACCGACACAGAAATGAGTTGCTCATTGGGAAATGAATCATTGATCTTTAGGCCATCACGAGGCCTCCCCTCCTCCTCCAAGCGGGACAAGTGGTCTGCCACTTGGTTTTCACAACCTTTCTGGTCCACAATCTCCAAATCAAACTCTTGAAGTAATTAGGGAATGAGGAGCGCACGTTAAATGCTCTCGGCGCACGTTTGGCAATAGAACAGTACTAACTCTGGCGCATGTTAGCAAGGTGCTAAATCTGCCGGAAAATGGCTCGCCGGCGTCGTCCACAACCATCAACTGCTCCGCAGACGATTACTCCAGCTCCAGTGGAGACCAAAACTCTAGAACCTCTTACTTTTGGTAGCTTTCTACCACCTGATCTGAAATCTAATGAAGGAAGATTGGGTAAGACTGATGAAGCTTGCATGCAAACAGTGGAGAATCAAAATGAAGAACTCGTGAGGAAATTGCAATTTTCAAATGTTGTTGATGCTGAAACCCCTCCCCCAACATTTGCTGAAGCTGTTCGAGGGAATCGCCTCACTCAGATGGGTAATTCTCTTATGTTTGTTCCTCCAGTCAGTAGGGATGGGAAGAAGATAGTTACTATTAGTGAGGAAGAATTAAAACCACAAGCTGAATATTGGAAGGACTCATTAATTGGATACATAATTGGGGATAACCCTACTGAAAAAGCTATTGAGAATTTTGTCTTGCATGTATGAAATTTTGTTTCTAAACCACAGATCTTAGTTCATTCAGAAGGATATTGTATTTTGGTTTATGAGCAATATGGATATGGATCTGGTGTTACAATCTGGGCCATATTCATATAGGAACAAACCGATGGTGTTGAGGCCATGGGAAACTGATTTCTCTTTTCAGAGTGATGTTCTGAGTACAATACCTGTTTGGATGAAGTTCCCTGGGCTGCCAGTAGAGTATTGGTCAGCAGAGGTGTTAAGCAAGCTTGCTAGTGCAGTTGGAACACCTCTGTATACTGATAAGATTACTGCTCATTATGAAAGAATTTCATTTGCTCGTGTACTAGTGGAAGTTGATGCTTCACAACCTTTGCCTGATCACATAGATATTGAAACTCCTTATGTCCATAAAGTTCAACTGATTGATTATGATTGGAAGCCCACATTTTGTAACCATTGTCTAAAGTTTGGTCATGACACTAATGACTGCTGGTACAATGCTAAGGATGATGATGTTACAAATAAGGAGGTTCAGGAAGCACCTAGGAGGCCTAGTAAACCAGTCAAAGTTACTAGGCAAAGATGGACTGTGAAAAAGGTTCCTGCTGTTAGTGAAGCTCAAGCTGCTGTGGTTAGTCAGGAAGCGAATGGGTTGATTATGAGTTCTGTAATTGAGTCACACCAGCCAGATGCAGTGGACATTTGTCATGGCTCTAAGAATAGAATAAGTGATCAAGTCAATGCAGCTATCCCAAGTAGCAAAGATATAGTAGTGGGGAATGATAATGGTGAATTACCTGGTACAGAAATAGCATTGGTGGAGAAGGGTAGCAGAGGGAAAGCTAAAGTAGAGGAGATAGATGCTGGTAGAAATAGCCAGCATGATCCTGGACCTTCATATATATGATCATAGTTACATGGAACATTAAAGGGCTGAATTTATCCCATAAACAGAAAGAATTAAAAGCCTTTCTGAATGTAAATAAAGTAGATGTATTGGGGTGTCTTGAAACTAGAGTTAAGGAACATAAGGCTCAAAAGATTCAAGGGAAGATTGCTAAAGGCTGGAAAGTATTTTGCAATTATTCTGAGGCAGTAAATGGGAGGATATGGTTGATCTGGAAACCTCATATCCAGGTCACTATTTCCTGTGTTACTGATCAGTTGATACAATGTCATATAGTGGATTCATTTAGTCATGCTAAGACTCATCTTAGTATAGTGTATGCTCACAACACTGGTGCTCTTAGAGGCAGATTGTGGAATGATCTAAAGGGTATTTCTATTCCTGCACAGGATACTTGGTTACTTTGTGGTGATTTTAACAATGTTCTATCTGCTGAGGATAGAATAGGGTCCATAGTTACTGAAGCTGAAGTAAGGGGATTTAAACAACTAATAGAAGATCTGTAGCTTACTCCTCTCAAGAGAATAGGGTGGAACTACACTTGGACTAATAAGCAAGTGTATAGCAAAATAGATTGGGCTTTGGGGAACTTCCAATGGGTGCAGCAATATGGGCACATTGAAGCTGAATTTTTAAATCCTTCTGTATCAGATCACATACCAATCTGCATAAGGTTTGGGAGTCAGAAATTATTACATCCTAAGCCTTTTAGATTCTACACTGGGATCATGGAATTTCCTCAATTCCATGACAAGATTAAAGATGTATGGCAGTAAGAATGTACAGGGAGTCCTATGCAGCAGGTATGGTCAAAACTCAAGATGTTGAAGCAGCAATTAAAGGAGACTAACAGTTATATGGCATCCTATAAGCAAAGACTTATTCAGGCCAGAGAGAAGCTTGATATTGTGCAGTCCCAAATGCAATTTATTCCTCATTCACAGGATCTTTTTATTGAGGAAAAGGAAACATTGGCAGAAATTGAAAAATGGAGTAATATTGAGGAGCAAGTCATGAGGCAGAAATCCAAAGCTACATGGATTGATTGTGGAGATGCTAATACTAAGTATTTTCATGCTCAATGGAAGATTAGGAATAGCCAGAATAACATCACTTCAGTTTACACAGATACTGGAATTCATCTAACTGATCCTGCTGCTGTAGAACATGAGTTTATTACTGTATTTCAAGAATTGCTGGGAGGAAGAGCTGAAGAACTATCTTGTGTGGACATAGCTACTGTAAAGGAGGGGAAGTGCTTGAGTCTGTCTCAACAGAGGATGTTAATCAGAGATGTATCTTTGGAAGAAATTACTGATGCACTGAAGGATATGCCAAAGGATAAAGCACCTGGAGTAGATGGATATCCTGTGGAGTTTTTCACCAAAAACTGGGAGATCATTAAGCATGATATATTAGCAGCCACAAAGGAGTTTTTCAAATCAAGCTCTATGCCACATTTCATAAACACTACAGCTATTGCTTTGGTTCCAAAAACCAGCTCACCTACTACAGTCAAGGATTATAGGCCAATTGCATGTTGCACTACTTTGCATAAGCTTATATCCAAGATTATTACTAGAAGATTAAAGGGGGTTGTCAGTGATATTGTTGGTTTAGCTCAATCCGCATTTATAGAGGGAAGGAGTATTGTGGATAATATACTTCTTAGTCATGAGATTTTCAAAGGGTACACAAGAAAGGGAGTTTCTCCTAGGTGTGTTTTGAAAGTAGACTTGAGAAAAGCATATGATTCATTGGAGTGGTCTTTTCTTCAACAGATTCTAGCAGCTTATGGATTTCCAGCTAAGTTCATAAACTGGATCATGGCATGCACTACTACTATTTCCTTCTCTTTAGTTATGAATGGTGGTTTCACAAAGCCATTTAAAGCTAAGAGAGGGATAAGGCAGGGTGATCCAATGTCACCCTACCTTTTTGTGATGGCCATGGAATCTTTAAATAGAATTTTGGGACAGCTGCACAGGAATGGGAATTTTAATTTTCATCCAAAGTGTAGGAAACTGAACTGCACACATGTGTGTTTTGCAGATGATTTGCTCATGTTCTGTCGGGCTGACTCTATCTCTATACAGATTCTTCATCAGGCATTCATGAAATTTTCTAAGGCTTCTGGTATGGAAGCTAATCCAAGTAAGAGTGCAATTTACTTAGCAGGTGTGAATCAATCATTCAGGGCAGAAATGCTGGATAGATTGGGATTCAGTGAAGATATTATTCCATTCAGATATTTGGGAATTCCTTTAGACTCAAAAAAGCTATCTGTTCATCAGTATTTGCCTCTCATTGAGAGGATCACTGCCAGAATCAACTGTTGGTCTGCAAAACTATTGTCATATGCTGGGAGATGCTAGCTCATTAAATTTGTTATTTTTGGTGTTCAATCCTATTGGTCGCAGGTTTTCATATTACCAAAGAGAGTGCTTAAGGCTATTGATACAATCTGTCGTACATTTCTTTGGACAGGATCTGCCAATACTTCAAGAAGAGCCTTGGTTGCATGGGATAGAGTTTGTTCACCTCTAAATGCTGGTGGTCTTAATATAATGAATTTGATACTATGGAATAGAGCAGCCGTAGCTAAATTCCTCTCGGATATAGCAAGGAAGAAGGATTGTCTTTGGGTGAAATGGGTACATTGCTACTACATAAAGAAATCTGATGTTGAAGTAGCTAATATACCCAAGCAAGCTGCATGGGTTGTTAGGAAAATCATACACTGTAGAGATGGTATAATGGAAAATCAACAGATGGTAGGCTCTTTAACTGATAGATTTGATGCAGTTTGTTATATGGGGAAGTTCCAAATTCATAAGTTTAACATTGCCATGATGCCTTGTTATGAAAGAGTGAACTGGAGGAATCTGTTATTAGTCAAAAATGTAATCCCTCGTCACAAGTTTATTGCTTGGCTGGCAGCACAACATCGACTACCTACTGTGGATAGATTGATAAAGTTTGGTATTCAAATTCCCATTCTGTGTGTATTTTGTAAACAGCAGGATGAGACATTCCATCATTTGTTTTTTGAATGCTGTATTACACAAAGATTATGGGCTCGTATCTGCTGTTGGTTGGGAAATCAGAGACAAATTCATAGCTGGGAAGAGGAACTGAAATGGATATGCAAAATAGCTCGTAGCAATGCATGGAAGAATGCTTTTACTGCTGCAACATTCATTCATGTCATAGCTTTAATATGGAAGGCGAGGAATAATATCAGATTTCAAAGTGTGGCATATAATGAGGATACAACTGCTAGAGAAATTGCAATGCTTCTTCATATTCGTGGCAGACAGTGTAGAAGATGGCAGTATGGACTTCAACAAATAGATAGATTTCCTTAACTGTTACTTAGTTTGTAAATTCTATTGCATAAGTCTTTGGTAATTTGCTAGTTTCATAGGAAATTCTGATGTAATTAGAATATAACTGACTGTCCAACCAGTTATGAATAGGAAATTGTATATTTTCGATCATGAATACAATACTTACAGTTTTAATGTAAAAAAAAAGAACTCTTGAAGTAACAAGACCCATCGCATCAGCCTAGCTTTGGAATCCTTCTTCATCATCAAGTACCGGAGTGCAACATGGTTGGTATGAACTATGACTTTGGCGCCCATGAGATATGGACGAAAATTTTCCATTGCGAACACTATAGCCAAAAGCTCTTTTTCAGTCACCGTGTAGTTTACTTGAGCATCATTCATTGTCTTGATCGCGTAGTACACCGAGTGAAACATTTTATTTACTATTTGACCCAAAATTGCCCCAACCACAATATTGCTTGCGTCACACATGAGCTCTAAAGGTAAGCTCCAATTGGGTGCATAATAATAGGTGTGGTTGTCAAGTTGTGCTTGAGAAGTTCAAAAGTTTGCATATATCCCTCATTGAACATGAAGTTTGAATCCTTTTTCAAAAGCTTGCACAAAGGATTCACTACCTTAGAAAAATCCTTGATAAATCTTCGGTAGAACCACGCATGCCCAAGAAAACTTCTAACCCCCTTGACAAAAGTAGGGGGAGGGAGCCTTGAACTCACTTCAATTTTAGCTTTGTCCACCTCTATACCATGCGTTGAGATTTTATGTCTAAGGACTATGCTCTCCTCAACCATGAAGTGGCATTTTACCCAATTGAGCACAATTTTGGTTTCATCACACCGGTCCAACACCCTATCAAGATTCTTCAAACATTCATCAAATGAGTCTCCCATAACACGGAAGTCGTCCATGAACACCTCCCAAATGTCCTCCACCTATTAATATCTAATTTTTTCTTATGTATATTTTAATATGACAATTACCTTCCAAATAGTATATGTATGCATATATAAGCATAACCGAGTTTTTTCTTATTTTTTCCTAATTTTAAAGGATTTTTAAATCAGTTATTCCCCTATTTTATCCATAAAAAATCTAATAATTGCTCCTAAAATTATTACTTTGGTAATTCCTTTGTTGAAAGTTTATATTTATGCTAAGATATAGCTAAGGTAATTTTCGCATACTTTTACTAAATTATTTTGTGTTTTAAGGCTAAAATTGTATAATTGCAACATTAGCCTATTTTTAGATTTACCAGTGTCTTATATTCATAAAATTAGGTCTGGTATTTTTAATAGTTAATTATGTATTATAAATCATCTTAGTACCTTTAATTTATTTTCAGAAATTATTTTATCATTTTTTATAAATCAAATAGGTAAAATAGCTATTTAAATGTTAGCCCCATTTTTATTTCGATTGTAGACTAAATTGGAACCCAATTTGAACCCCAATTACCCTGACCCAATTCCTATTAAAACCCGACCTAATTCGGACTTAAACTGACCCGAACCCAGTCTCATTAAACCGTCCCTTTACCCATTCAACCAAAGCCGTTGATCACTCAAATCATTGACCAGAAATCCCCCTTACCTAAATTAATAACAAACGACCCCCTAATACCTAGAATTTCCACCATAAGTCGCCTCTGAATTCCCCTCCTCTCTCAAATCCTATCTACAACGACATCAAACCCTAACCGCCTCCACCCTAATATACCCTAATATATGGTTTTCCATTGTCATGTAAGACCCGTATCAGCATTCTATGGCTTCTATGTGCTTATTGATGTGGTCTTATGACTAGATTCTGAAGGATCTTGGTCCAGTATTTGTTCGATGACTGTTCTCCGGTCATCTCTGACCTTTCTCCAGCCATCCATGGCCATTCGACTAAGACCTTTGACTCTCCTATTTAGATTGTTGGTTTTCAAGTCCTTTCTCGTCACTTGGGGTTCTTCTGAAACTCTAATCTCTAAAAGTTTTACGACTTCTCTCAGGTTCACTTTATATCCATGCTTGCTATGAGTTCTTAAACGCATTTTCGAGGTCTCTTTAATTTTTTCTTTCAAAAAAGTTTCTTTATCTTTTTCTGTTTAAGGTTTTACTTCAAGTTCTTCTTTTCAAAATCTTTTTCTGAGTTTAGAATGATAAATACCATGATTTCATTTGGGGTTTCTGAGACTGTTTGTTAGTATTTTTTAATTTACTTATTTGTCGTCTCCAGACTTGATTAGTGTTGAAAACCCTATTTTTTTTGGGTTCGTTCGAGTTTCTGAGACTATTTTGCTAAATATATGCCTATTTATTTGATTATCATCTTTAGACTCGATTGATATTGAAAACCCTAATTTCTTTTGGATTCATTCGAGTTTCTAAAATTGTTTGCTAATATCTAATTGATTTATCTATTTATCATTTGTTAATCTTGAATATTCTTAAAAGAAAAACCCATGTCCCTTGAGTTGAAACCGCTCGACTTGATTCGAAGTTCCTTTGTTTCAGCATCTGTTTTTTATGTGATTCCTTTGATTCTAGGTTCCTGTTATATTTGAAACTCGACTATGCTTTTTAGAATGGTTTTCTCACTTAACCTTTTGCATGCTTATGATACTCTATTTTCTTTACTACTGATTCAATGAGACTTAACCTACTAGACTAGCATGCTTCGAATGTTTGCTGAACTTTATGCTACTATTGTATGTTGTTTCTTTACCAATAGTCTGGCCTTGCATGGCTATTGCTTGTGCACTCTATTTATGTGCTGAAATTCTTTCTTTTATTTATTCTCAATTTTGGGGCTGATTTAAAAAACTTCTCTTTTGTGAACTCTAAATTTCACTCGGTTGTTAAAGTAACTGACCCCTTTCCTTACTTATTTCCTTGCTGAATATTTTCCCCAAAAATAAGTATTTTTTTACTCGGACTCTATTGTGTACTTAATGTTTTGCTACTTTTCTGTGGTAATAATCAGTCTTTCTGCAAACTGATTTTCTTTCCCTCTATTAAACCTGTTAGCCCATTAAACAAGTGATTCCTCAATTAAAGGGGAATCCCTTGGTTGAGTGATTCTGATTGCTGATTATTTCCATAAGCGCATTGAACTTTATTTATTTCCTTATTTCTCGCATATTTTCAAAACTATAAATACCCACCTTCCCTTCTTTCTAAAACAGGAACACAAGGCAAAAAAACACTTGAGTTCAGACACACACTCTACTAAAATCTATCTATTTTCTCTGTTGTTGTTTGTACTACTACCTTACCTAGCTGGCTGAAAGCCAAGGCTAGGCTGTGGGGAGTTGGCTTATTTTTCTCTGCATTTTTGCATCTTTACTGGTATGTTCTGATTAATCTTCTGCATCAATAACAACATATTTCTTCACTGTTTCTTTCATCCTTGTTTGTCTCCTTTTAGTATTTAACCAAGTTCCATTATTAAGCATGCTTTTTTGTGCCTTTTCTTTTCTGAATTGACGTTTCTGTGAATTATTTATCATGGCTTGTAAAACCTAAATGCCCATTCCCAATGTGTTTGGTATTTGTGGTTGGTTTAGGGCATGCCAACATTGAATATTGCTGCACATGACCCAAACCTGACCCCCCTGTGATTATATCCTCTATGCCTCATTTAGTTGTTGTGTATTCTGATTGGCTTACATGCATGCCAGCACCTTCTATTGCTATGAATTCCTAAATTTGGTGCCTGCCTAAGTACATAGGCTCCTCGCAATAGATTCCCAACCCTTGTTCCCCTTGTATGAAGTTATTAACTCAGTTTTTTTACTAATTACCGTTTCCCTATCAACCTTTACCTCTTTCTCTTATCCCCTCAGTTTTAAACTCTATTCCTGCACTTCCACTCTTTTCTTAGACATAAGTTTTGCCCCTCTTGTGTGAGCCTTGCCTTGGGACCCGTAAGCTCACTCTGAACTTGGACACATAAGGGCTGGCCCTTCCACACTACACTCATCACTCATTGGTTCTATGAATCTGGGTGTAAGCACTGCTCGGGGTCTTTTGAGACCCTTAGGGAACTCTGACACACCCAGGTCTGAGAAAGACTTTGAAACATGGCATATTAAGGCGGTTTATTCCTTAGCTCGGGGAGGAACCAAGAATTAGACCTCCTCTAGTTGTATTTTTATATTTTTGTTGATGTAATTCATTATTTCTAGTTTGTAATAATTTTTAATAAACACTCAGGGATGGCTAGTAAAAAAGGGCTGGGTAAATATACATGCTCAAGGGTAGAAAACATGCATATAGGACTGATTTGTAATTCTACATGTTCAAGTTGCATTTAGAAACCATGTCTATAGGACTCAATTAAAATCCTACATGTTCAACTTCACATCTAGATAACTTGCCTATAGGAATTATCTACAATTTCTGCATGTTTGTCACCATTTAGATATCATGCTCTTAGGGTCCAATTGGTTATAATCTAGCTTCATGTTCAAGTCAATATAATATATAGAAATCATGCCTATAGGAATTCCTATCTAAAAAACAATCCTTCCTATTCCCATTTTCACTAGATACCATGTATATAAAGGTTTAAAATTAGCAATTAGATGTCATGTTTATAAGGATCTATAATCAACAATCCTAGATATCATGTTATAAGAATATAAATCAGTAGTAGTGGATACCATCGTTTGCAGGATCTAAAACTAGTTTATTTTAAAATCAGTTTATTCTGAACCCGTTTTAATGTAATTCAATCTATTTTATTAACACGATAAAACTAGTTGAATTTAAAATCAGTCTATTCTGAACCAGTTTTTGAGTAAT
This sequence comes from Nicotiana benthamiana, assembly GCA_034376525.1. NCBI lineage: Eukaryota > Viridiplantae > Streptophyta > Magnoliopsida > Solanales > Solanaceae > Nicotiana > Nicotiana benthamiana. Next base: position 129,549,302 of record CM067335.1, on the reverse strand, counting down.
TCAATCTCTTTTATTAACACGATTTAGCAAACGTGCATATAGTATCTCAAACCATTCATTTAAATTATTACTACTTTGCCATATTCAAATTAGCAATAATACCATGTTCCTAGGAGCTCTCTTTAACACATAGGGAAGCTTTATTTAATAACAATAAAATTGAATTCGCCTCTATTAATTAGTAATTGCTACAACCAGCAGGCATGCCTAATTCGTGCTTTCTAACAAAGTCATGGAATAGACCAGGCCTGCTTCAACAATAATAATCTCCTCTACTTAAGTATTATGTTAGAAGCAGACCTTGCTTTTTGTATGAGTCATGCTATTTGATTGCTTTGATTGAGGAGATATATATGAGCCTTCAACGTTTATGTGCTTCCCTCTAATTTGATGTCCAAAATGTTTTGTATGTCGTCTTAGATTGTTCACCTTTAAAACTCCAAGTCAGCCTAATATCCCTCCCATTTAGGTGTAGTAGTCCTAACTGCCTCTGGGACTGATAGGAATGGGGTGGGTAATAGCATGCAATAGTGGTCGAGACCAATCCATGCTTTAGTACCTTAAACGGGGTGAGAAGGGTAGATATGCATATGATGGCCGATGCACTAATACCACGTGTAGCCCCTCTTTTTAGGAGTAATTACTGGGTGTTGCATTGATGTGATCCATATTATATATAAACCTAGGACCCCTTTCTTTTTCCTTTTCTTTTCTTTTAAAGCATTTGTAACTCTCTGTTTAAAAATCGTCCTTTTAATTGCTCTTTCAAACTTTGTTTACTTTCAAACCGCCGTGTGTTAAAATCCCCTCTTATTTGAGCCTTATCTATTTATATGTTAATTGCACCCAAATTCATAAAGAACTATCTGGCTGGGAACCACAATAGTGGATCTTGACGGGTACCTAATACCTTCCGCTTTGGATAATTTCAAGCCCTTACCAGATCTCTAGTTATCAAGAAAAACTTACAAATAAACCTTGAAGGTGTCCTAATGCACCATAAATCATAAGGTGGCGACTCTTCAAAAAATACAAAACCCTATTCCCAATAGGAATGAGTCGTCCTATACCCAAAATGTAATTAACCCGATTCTCCCAATGCGAGAAAGGAAAAAAGGGGGCGCGACAGCATGGCGACTATGCTAGGGAAGCTTTTACCATTTCAGATTCTACTTGTGAATTTGTACTTCCCCTTTTATATGCAATTACTTTTCTAAATTCCTTTAAGCAATTAATTTCTTTTAGAAGGCAAAATTGACTTATCTCCTTCTTTTATTTTCTTTATTGCTACTTTATTGTTGTAAACTGCTGTAGTTATTGCTTTTAAAAAAATGCAAATACCAAACAACGTGGTTTTAATTATTGCATAATCATGCTCAACATCATATTCTACTCGTGCCAAAAATATACTATAGCAACACTTATAATGAGTGGTTGCGCTCTTTCTATTTTATTACCTCTAAATTCGGAAAGGCATATTTGCGGTAAAACCAGTCGATCAACGGGGTAATCGACAGTTCTGTGCCTTCCCCCTTGAGTTGTCCGCTCAAGGGTACCAGTATAAAATCCCATAGAAACCTTATTTTGTTTAAACTGCGCATGCATCATGGTCAAACCTTGCTGGGTCAGTTATGTTATCCACATAATGATCCTTTAAGATAGCATTGTCCAAAGTCAACTGGGTTTCCCTAATTGGAACATGTCATGCTAATTATTGGTATTAAATAGTTGAATCTGGTAGGGGTAAAGGTCTAACCTTATTTGCCTTGCAGAAATATAAGGCATTAAGTCCCTAGATTCAGCATGGTCACTAACATCCATCGAAGGTTCCTAAGCTGGTGGAAAGATCTTCAGTCTAGTGATCAAACTCTCGTTCGAAAATATCTGGGAAATCTATCATCCCATTTGGAGATCCTACCTAACAACAAGATCATAAAGGCTGCTACACTATTCTGGGATTGTGAAAGGGATGTGTTCCTTTTTGGGGACATTGAAATGACACCCTTGTTAGAGGATATAGGAGGGTTAACCGGTCTAGTCTGGGAGACTCCAAGTCTACTAATGCTTGATAACCGTAAGGGCAGGGTTTTTTCCCAAAATGATGGGTCTAATGAAGAATCTAGAGTAGACATGTCTGAAGGAATCCTACATCCCTTTCGACTATTTATATGTGAGGTATGTCCACAGCAAATCCTACTGTACCTACCCCGATGAGTTTTCCATTACATCCTTAGGACACATTTATCAAAGGGTCTTCATATTTATGTTTTGTTTCTTGGGGTTGATCGTGTTTTCAACAAAGAAAGCAAGGATCCACACCAGGTAGCCATGGTAACTAAAACCCTTATGGAAGGGATTGGTGGGCAGCCATTCAACATTGTGCCCATGATCATTGCAGATATATACTGAGCCTTGGAGAAGTGTTAACAAGGTGCAAAACACTTCGAGGGCTGCAATTTTCTACTTCAACTCTGGCTTATGGAGCAGCTCCAAAGGCGTGAATACCGACAAGAGATTTAGAGAAAGGAATAGGATGACCACATCGCTTTCCATCATCCAAGGCGAATGAATTACATGCCCAATATGTTCGCTCAGCCAGAAGATGCCAAAGGATGGGTAGAGCTATTTGATAACCTAACCGAAGAATAGGTCAAATGGTTGTTCGAGTGGTTTCTGATCGAAAAATTTATCACCCGATACAGAACTTCACCTTTTCTGATATTAATTGGTCTAAGGGAAACATATCCTTATGTCCCTCTTCGAGTTATGAGTCAAGCCGATAGAAAACAAGTTATACCCAGGGGCGACAAGATGAGTCATTTCCGAGCTGACTTCCAGGATGATTATAGTCTTTACAAATGTCAAGCTCAGCATATATGGCATTGCAAGATCATAATCGGGAGAGATATTATCGAGCCAGATAGGTATCATGCTAGTTGTTTTCCTTTCTACTCAGGGTGGTTGGAAGATAATCGTGATGGTCATGGTCAGCCAGGGTTTGCTCGAGGTCGCAGAATCATAGAAAAAAGGAATGCGACACAGGTCAAATATAATCAAATGTGCAAAATAACCCTGGGGTACGAAAACGAGCATAGCAAAATACGACAGTCCAACGAGAAATTGATTGAAGAATGGAACAACATAGCTGTCAGTGCAAACAAACGATTGGGATACTTAGAGCGAGGCATAGTGGAGTTGGAAAGGAAGTTTTTCAAGAGGGTCGAGGATTGCCAAAATGCTGAAGGAACCGAGGGCTTACACCTAGCCAGGGCCTACCTATTGCTGGGACTTCGTGAGTTGGGAAAGCTGTTCGACGGAGCCAGGGATGCCGAATCTGGGGAAGGTCCTTCTGGGGCCAAGTAGATATAAATTTTTTTCTTTTCACTTTATAAAATGTAATAAGGCCAATGGCCATTAGTGATTTTCATTTCCTGTCTATTTAGTATCAATTTGTGATTTGTCTATTTTCCTATCAATAAAATGGGGCATTCAGCATCCTAAGTTCTCCAAATCAATTTGTTGCTAGGCCTACCTCAGGAACAACGAGGCTCCCTAATTAGGACACGCTTTATATTCCTGCACTATGTATTTAAATACTGCAACAATTGTTTTATGGTCCTCACTAATTTGGTTACCCTTTTGTTTTATTTTGTTATTCCCCTCCTAAAAGGTTAGTTCGTACACTCTGGAAACATCATCATATTCCACAAGATCCAAGGGCACTCCACGAACTCCTTCTCTAAGTCCTGTTAACAACAAGAACAAGGGCAAAATGGAAGATTTGAACGTTAGAAAGGAGATCACAAGAACAGAGGCCATTGATGGCCATGGTATTCGGGTTCCCAACGAAAATGTGTCACATCTTGAGCATAAATTGTTGAAGTTTCAAGAAGAGCTTGATTAGGATTGAAACCTGGCCAACCTATCCTTCTCCCTCAGCACCCCAGACATCATCTTCCCCAACGGTCAAAATATCACCCCTCTACAAAAGCAACCAAATCATCCTACTATCCCAACAAAGAACCAATGCAACACTTGCCACACTCCAGATAACAATCCTTCACTCATCCTCGAACCACAAAACTCCGCAAATGACCACTTCCATATCCACACACCCGGCCACCACAACAATCCCATTTATGTGGAGACCGTACCACTCTCTACCAAATATACATCTTTCACCCTTGAGACCGAGGAAAAGAATCTACTCATAAAAAACTTGGCTAAAGAGCTTAAGAAACTAACTAGCCGAATCCAAGGTGTCAAAGGAAGTAAGGGTATCAACGGGTTGAACTATAAAGATCTCTGCATACAACCAAATGTTGAACTGCCAAAAGAAAACAAACCTCCCAAGTTCGAGATGTTTGACGGTACAGGTGATCCGAAGGTCCATTTAAAAACATACTGCAACAAGCTGGTCGGGGTAGGAAACGACGAAAGGATCCGCATGAAACTATTCATGAGGAGTCTGAAGGGAGATGCATTATCCTAGTACATCAGCCAGGATCCTAATAAATGGTTAAATTGGATAAGTATGGCCTTTGATTTCATGGACAGGTTCAATTTTATCACAGAAAATGCGCCGAATGTATTCTACATTCAAAATCTGAAGAAGAAGCCTACAGAAACATTTCATGAGTATGCTACTCGCTGGACGTCAAAAGCTGTTAAGATCAAACCTGCCTTAGAGGAGGAACAGATAAACAAATTCTTTTTTCGGGCCTAGGACTCGCAGTGTTATGAACAACTAATGTTGATTGAAAATTATAAGTTTTCCGAAATCATCAAGCTAGGAGAGCGAATTGAAGAAGGTATCAAAAGCGGTATTGTTAAAATCTTTGAGGCCTTGCAAGCCACAAACAATCTGGTGGTGTGTCTAAGAAGAGAAACGTGGGGGCCATAATGGTTGCACAAAGGACCAAGTCTCCCCTCAAATACCAAACCTATCCTATACCTCCACTCACATATCAGTCAGACCCAAACTACCAAGCATCTTCCTACCAATCCCCAGCACCAACTTATCAGTCACCTCCACCTCCCACATATCAGCCTATCTCGCTCAGATATTCCCAACCCGCATATGTCTACCAAGCCTACAATGCCCAACCATCTCATTACCAGTCACCACCCGTACACCAAAGCTTTCCCAAGCCTCGACCTAATTTTGATTGGAGGCACCCAAAATAATATACAACCATTGCCAAACTTATAGACCAATAATACGAGAGACTCAAAACCACCAACTATATAACCCCCATTCCTGATTCAACCCCCGAGAAACCTTCTCAGTGGGTTAACCCAAACAAGTATTGTGCACACTATTCTGGCATAAAGACATACCATCGACGAATGCCGCTCTCAAAAGGACAAGGTACAATCCTTAATTTATAACAAGTTCATCATAGCAAAGGAAGCTGATCCGAATGTTCGCAACAACCCCTTACCAGTTCACAAGGGCGGGGGTATTCACATGATTGAGATAGAAGATGACTGGGATCCCGATGGATCTACCGAGTTAATCGCGGAAGGCGATGATCTAAAAAAGCCAGCAGTTACTCTCAACCCCATTATAGTCCAGATTCAATAATCTAAGGTCACAGAAGTAGATATGTCTATCCCTCTTTAGTTTGAGGCAGCACCACTAGCCAAAATACAGGCAACATTCGAGGTTACAATTTACCACCCAAGGAACATGTCCCATTCGACGTAAAGGTAGCCGCAAAAATTCTTGTGGACACGAACATCGTGCCGTCATTCCATATAAAAACTATTCCTTGGGATTATACGGCCGAGGCTAGGAGGAAAGGAAACGTTAGGTTCGAAGATACTATTACAGCACATGGTATGACAAGGACTGGAAGAGTCTATACACCGGAGCACTTAGCTGAGTCAAGTAAGAAAGCATCCAACATGCCACTCATCATTGAAACAGGTCCAGATGACCATTGGAGGAAGATACATGCCAAGGAGTATTAAGCCATTGACCAGCTAAACAAAACATTAGCATAGATATCTATCTTCTCCTTGTTGCAGAAGTCCAAGACACATAAAAATGCTCTATTAAAGGTGTTGAGTGAGGCATACATGCCAAGCAATAGCACTGGAGGAGAAATGGCAAATATGGTAGGACAAGTGTTAGAAAGTTATAAAATCACTTTCTATGAGGATGAGGTGCTGCCTGAAGGGTTGGGTCATAACAAAGCATTACATATCACCGTGCAATGTAAAGACTACATCACTACTAAGATCCTGATTGATGGGGGTTCCAGCCTTAATATATGTCCATTGATAACGCTCAAGAAGCTGGGTAAAGTGCTGCACGAGATAAAAGAATGAGCAATAAATGTGAAAGCTTTTGACAGGTCCCAAAGGTCCACCACCGGTGAAATTAGCCTGTGTCTGCAAATGGGACCAACTTGGTTCGAGGTTGACTTTCAAGTGATAGATGTGCCAGGATCCTACAACCTACTGTTAGGGCACCCTTGGATTCATTTAACGGTGGTTGTGGCTTCGACACTGCATCAAGCCGTAAAAAGATTGAATAGAATCATTAGGAAGTGATCATTCATGGTGATGGCAACAATCCTATACACAATCTTCAGGGGAAATAGAGGGAAGAAGAAAGTTAGGTGGAGAGACCCGCCACCACATCGAGCGAGTCAATGCTGTTAACAAAGATAAATGGTGGGACAACAAGATCAATAGTATATTGAACTATAGTGGGTATGAACCTGGAAAGAGGCTCGGCAAGAACCTCCAGGGGATTGCTAAACTCATAAAGCTCAAGAAGCACGGTACTACTTTCGGTCTGGGATACAAGTACACTTAGGAAGAATTTAACAACTAGTCGCCACCATGGCGCGGTCCTTACTATTCGCTAGAACAACCAATACCACCTTTGGAGCAGACTTTACAATAGGTTGACATTGTTTATGGGACAGACGAAGAGGAAGCGCTTGCTGCGGTGAAGAACTTGTTCTTAGAAAACAATGACATGGACTACTGTGTTGTTTTCGAGAAGGAGGGGAGGAAGGTCCTTCCATATAAACTGTGAGTAGAGGGGCATACCGCAACAATTGGACCATCAGGACAACCAAAGCCCACCAAGCCTCGGGGTAGCAAAGTTAAACAAGCATCATGCACTATTTTATTTTTACTAGATAATTTTTTTTTCTTTTTGCATTTTTATTTCCACAAAGATCTTCAGTGTTCAAAATGATTATGGAGTTTATCAAAGCATTTTTTATCTTTTTTTCTTTTTTATGAATTAACACCTTATTATTTTTCTCTCATTACTTTACTTACACAACATACTATTACTTACCTTGATGAACCAATGACTATGACTTGCAATGAGACACCGCAACAAACAGACATTAACTCAGAAGAAGATGACATACCAGAGGAGATCCTCAAAGAAGTTTAGAACTTTGAAAATAGACCCAACTCCAACCTGGACGAGACAAAAATTGTTAACCTGGGAGATGCAAAGAATGTCAAGGAAACACAAATCAATGTTCATTTGTTGCCATCGCAAAAGAAAGAACACACCGAATTTCTAAAGGAATATGAGGACATATTTCCTTGGTCATATGATGACATGACTTGTCTAAGTACATCTATTGTGGCCCATAAACTGCCAACTGATCCGACATGTCCGCCGATAAAGTAGAAGCTCAGGAAGTTCAAGCCTGATATGAGTTTGAAAATAAAGGAAGAAGTCACTAAGCAAGTCAAAGCTAAGGTTCTAAGGGTAGTTGATTATCCAACATGGTTAGCCAACATTGTACTAGTTCCAAAGAAGGATGGGAAGGTAAGAGTCTGTGTCGACTGTTGGGATCTCAATAGGGCCAGTTCTAAAGACGACTTCCCCTTGCCAAATATACGCATGCTGATTGACAATTGCGCCAAGCATGAGTTACTGTCATTCATTGATTACTTTGCCGGTTAGCATAAGATCTGGATGGATGAAGAAGATGCTGAGAAAACAGCTTTTATTACACTGTATGGGATGTATTGTTACAAAATGATGCAGTTCGAATTTTATTACCCTAACGATGTGGACTGTATCGCTTGACCAAAGCCGAACAAGTCAAGCAAAGCCAGCGGGGATACGAACTAACCTTTTCCCCTTTACAGAACTCACAATTTTTCTTTGGATGCAGGCACAAGATTATAAAATCATTAAACGTACTTTCTGCCCGCTCAACAAATATCATTCAGAGATACTATTCTTTTAACCATTGCACTTATCTGCTATCAGAAAATTCCCATAATGTTCCATATTTCACAATTCTCCCAATAATCACCACGGCGGAATCTGCTACCAGCTAAGAAAATCTACTACCATTTGCTATTTTATTTCTTGTATAAGGCTATCTGCCTCCCAAGGTTAAGCTCTGTCTCTATCTGCATTTGCATTGCATAAGGCTACTTTTCTACTTTCCAACTTGCATAAGGCTGCCATTCTACCTTCCGATGTTAAGCTCTACCTCTATCTGCATTTGCATTGTATAAGGCTACTATTCTGCGTTCCAACTTGCATAAGGCTACCATTCTGCCTTCCAAGGTTAAGCTCTACCTCTATCTGCATATGCATTGCATAAGGTTACCATTCTTCCTTCCAAGACTAAATGATGTCTCCATCCATATTGCACGGCTAAAAGATTGCCACATTGCATGGTTAAAAAATGCCACATGCAATTGCATTTCACGGGCTAAAAGATCGCCAAATTATACAAAGGCGTCATCGTTTGAAGGCACCATCCTCATAGCCCGAGAACACCATATCATGGCTTGAGGATCCCTTTCAATCTTTTTCATAAGCATTATTCAGAGGCATCATGATTTGGAGGCACCATTTTCATAGCCCGAGAGCGTCATTTCATAGCCCGCGAATCCTTTATTATACACTTCATAGCTGAGGATCATGGTCTAAGGACGTCATCCTAACCATCCAAAGACAGCATCATGGTCCGACAGGAATTTGTATCATGTTTAAATTCACACACAATATATGCTTGTATTACTTATTTACAGGTAAACTGGAAAGCAATAGCCATCTCGGCAGGAGCGTTTCTACTCCAGTGCTCACAGCCACATCAAACCTGACCACTCTCGTAAGCCTTTCACTCACCCTGACCGAACATTGCGTCCGTTCTTGGAAAGTACTTGTCGGTATACTTTGCCGACGGATCCTGAACTACATATGGCCTAATTCCTGTAAAACCAGATATATGTAGGCAGCTCAGAAGCCAGGGCATGGCCTATCTTCTCTAAACCATTTCGTCCGTCAAAATTTGGCCATCATATCTTTATCCGAGAACTCTTTCATCCTTCTCGGTTAAAGAAGGGTAGTTTTTGACACCCAATTTGTCCCTATGTATATTTTTATATGCCAATTACCTTCCAAATATCATATGTATGCATATATAAGTATATCCAAATGTTTTCTTATTTTTTCCTAATTTTGAAGGATTTTAAAATCAATTTATTCCCCTATTTTATCCATTAAAAAAATTCAATAATTGCTTTTAAAATTATTACTTTGGTAATTCCTTTGTTGAAAGTTTATATTTATGCTAAGATATAGCTAAGATAATTTTTGCATATTTTTACAAAATTATTTTGTATTTTTAAGGCTAAAATTGTATAATTGCAACATTAGCCCCTTTTTACATTTAACTGTGTCTTATATTCATAAAATTAGGTTCTGTATTTTTAAACAGTTAATTATGTGCTATAAATTATTTAGAACCTTCCATTTATTTTAGAAATTATTCTATTATTTTTTATAATCAACAATAACTACCCAGTAAAATCCCACATAGTGGGGTCTGGGGAAGGTAATGTGTACGCAGACCTTACCCCTACCCCGGTAGGGCAGAGATGCTGTTTCCGATAGACCCTCGGCTCTGAACAACTAAAATAGAGGAAAACAGGAAAATAAAAGAAAAGAAATTCATTAGTCCAGTAAAACCATTAAAGTAACAGAAGCATAAATAAGTATAAATATAAAAACCAAAAGATGAAAGACATGCAATAACGATAACCAGAGTCTAAAACATCTAAGATAAACAATAAGAATAATGTGGGTTCGACATAAACTACCGGCCATCTAAGATCAACCCTAATCCAACCCGCCTCACCCCCGGTATGCCGGAAGGGAAGCACCACTATCCCTATCCTACAACTCTAATGATTGTCCTCCATGTCTTCCGATAGAGGACCATGTCCTCAGAAATCTGCAGACGGACCATGTCCTGCCTGATCACCTCTCCCCAATACTTCTTAGGTCTCCCTCTACCTCTCCTCTTACCCACCACGGCCAACCGCTCGCACCTCCTAACGGAGCATCGATGCTTCTCCTCTACACGTGCCTAAACCATCTGAGCCTTGCTTCCCTCATCTTTTCATCCACAGGGGTGACACCCACCTTCCTCCGAATATCTTCATTCTTGATCTTGTCTATCCTAGTGTGCCCGCACATCCACCTCAGCATTCGCATCTCAGCTACTTTCAACCTCTGGATATGGGAGTTCTTAACCGGCCAACACTCTGCCCCATACAACATAACCGATCTAACAACAGCTCTATAAAACTTATCTTTGAGTATCGGTGGCACTTTCTTATCGCACAAGACTCCAGATGCGAGCCTCCATTTCATCCATCCCGCCCCTATGCGGTGAGTGACGTCTTCGTCGATCTCTCCATCCCCCTGAATCACCAACCCAAGGTACTTGAAGCTAGCTCTCTTGGGGACGAACTGTGACCCAAGCCTCACTTCCCCGCATCCATTCCTCGATTAAGTGCTAAACTTGCACTCCATGTACTCTATCTTAGACCTGCTCAATTTGAAACCCTTAGACTCGAGAGTCTGTCTCCAAACCTCCAATCCCTCGTTAACACCTGCCCTTGTCTCGTCAATTAGGACAATGTCACCAGCAAACAGCATACACCATGGCACCTCTCCTTGGATATGGTGTGTCAAAGCATCCATCACCAACGAAAATAAGAATGGGCTAAGCGCAGAGACTTGGTGTAATCCCATATAAATCGGGAAATGCTCCGAGTCGCCTCCCACAGTTCTAACCTTAGTCTTAGCTCCATCATACATGTCTCTGATCGCTCTTATGTAGGCTACCGGCACGCCCTTCGTCTCAAGACACCTCCAGAGCACCTCCCTAGGGACCTTGTCATACGCTTTCTCCAAGTCAATAAACACCATATGCAGATCCCTCTTCTTATCCCTGTGCTACTCCACCAACATCCTAATAAGGTGGATAGCTTCCGTGGTGGAGCGGCTCGGCATGAACCCAAACTGATTGTTGGATATAGACGTCGACTTCCTCACCCTCGCCTCCACCACCCTCTCCCGTACTTTCATGGAATGGCTAAGTAGCTTGATACCCCTATAATTGTTATAACACTGGATATCACCTTTGTTCTTGTACAACGGTACTACTGTACTCCACCTCCATTCCTCCGGCATCCTTTTCATCCTAAAGATTACATTGAACAACCGAGTTAGCCATTCCAATCCTGCTCTCCCACATACTTCCAAAACTCAACCGGGATTTCATCTGGCCCGGTCGCTTTACCCCTACTCATCTTACGCAAAGACCTAACAACCTCGTCAACCCTAATATGCCTGCAATACCTAATATCTCGGGGAATCTCCGAATGCCCCAAGTCCTAGAGCGCTATATCCTGGTCCCCCTCCTCATTTAAAAGACCATAGAAGTACGTCTGCCATCTCTTCTTAATCTGGGGATCTCCCATCAAAACTCTACCATCCTCATCTTTGACGCACCTCACTTGGTCCAGATCTCGGGCCTTCCTCTCCCTCGCCTTAGCCAGCCGAAACAACTTCCTGTCCCTTCTTTTCTCCCCTAATTCCTCGTATAGACGGCTAAGCGCTGCATTCTTAGCCTCCGTTACCGCCAGCTTTGCCTCCTTCCTAGCCACTTTGTACCTCTCTCTATTCTCTCTCCTCTCCTCCTCGCTTGAGCTCCCTTCCAACTTCAAGTACGCTACCTTCTTCGCCTCCTCTTTACCTTGGACTATGTCATTCCACCACCAGTCTTCTTGGTGCCTGCCAGAATAACCTTTTGATAGGTAAAATTGTCTATTTAAATGTTAGCCCCATTTTTGTTTTGATTATAGCCTAAATTGGATCCCAATTACCATGTCCCAATTCCTATTAAACCCCGACCCAATTCTGACTTAAATCGATCCAAACCTAGTCTAATTAAATCGCCCTTTTACCCATTCAATCCAAGCTGCTGATAACTCAAATCAATGGCCAGAAATCCCCTTTACCTAAATTAATCCCAAGCGACCCCCTAAACTCTATTATTTCCACCATATGCCGCCTCTGAGTTCCCTTCCTCTCTCAAATCCTCTCTACATCAACATCAAACCCTAGCCGCCGTCACCCTAGTCTATGGTTTTCATGGTTATCTAAGACTTGTATCATCCTCCCATGGCTTGTATGTGCTTGTGGTTGTGGTCTTATGACCAGATTCTGAAGGGGCTTGATCAAGTCTTTGTTCGATGACTATTCTCCGGCCGTCTCTGACCTTTCTCCAGCCTGCCATGACCATTCAAGTCAGACCTTTGACTCTCTTGTTTAGATTGATGGCTTTCAAGGCCTCCCTCGTTCTTTGGGGTTTTTCTAAAATCCTAATCTCTAAGAGTTTTCGAATTCTCTCAGGTTCACTTTAGATCCATGCTTGCTATGAGTTCTTATACTCCTTCTCGAGGTGTCTTTAATTTTTGCTTTAAAAAAACACTTCATCTTTTTCCGTTAAAGGTTTTATTTCAAGTTCTTCTTTTCAAAATCTTTTTCTGAGTTTAGCATGATAAAATTCGTAATTTCTTTTGGGATTTCTAATACTGTTTGTTACTGCTTGTTTGATCTACTTGTTTGTCGTCTCCAGACTCGATTGGTGTTGAAAACCTTAATTTCTTTTGGTTCATTCGAGTTTCTGATACTATTTTGCTAAATATCTGCCTGATTTATTTGATTATCATCTTTAGACTCGATTGATATTGAAAAACCTAATTTATTTTGGGTTCATTCGAGTTTCTAAAATTGTTTGCTAATATCTGTTTACCCTCTATTACCTTTGAGTGGAAATTGCTCTACTTTATTCAAAGTTCCTTTGTTTCAGCATATGTTTTCTTTAAATGATTCCTTTGATTCTGGGTTCCTCCTATCTTTAAAACCCGACTATGCTTTTTAGAAGGGTTTGATCACTTGTCTTTTTGCATGCTTTTGATACTCTATTTTCTTTACTACCGATTCAATGAGGCTTAACCTACTAGACTAGCATGCTTCGAATGTCTGCTGAACTTTATGCTACTATTGTATGTTGTTTCTTTGTCAATAGTCTGGCCTCTCATGTCTATTGCTTGTGCATGCTATTTTATGCTGGAATTCTTTCTTTGATTGATTCTCAATTTTGGGACTGATTTCAAAAATTTTTGTTTTGTGAACTCTAAATTTCACTCTGCTGTTAAAGTAATTTATCCCTTTCCTTAATTATTGCCTTGCTAAATCTTTTCCCCAAAAATATGTATTTCTGTGGGTCTCTATTCTGTACTTAATGTTTTGCTACTTCTTTTTATGGTAATAATCAATATGACTACAAACTGATTTTCTTTCCCTATTTTAAACATGTTAGCTAGTTAAACAAGTGATACCTCAAGTAAAGGGGAATCATTTGGTTTATTGATTCTGATTGCTGATTTTTCCATAAGTGATTGAACTTTATTTATTTCCTTATTTCTCGCATGTTTTCAAAATTATAAATACCCACCTTCCCTTCTTTCAAAGACAGCAACACAAAGCATAAAAATACTTGAGCTCAGACACACATTCCACTAAGATCTCTCTCTTTTCTCTGTTGATGTTTGTCCTACTACGTTACTAGCTGGCTGAAAGCCAAGGCTAGGCTGTGTGGAGTTGGCTTACTTTTCTCTATATTTTTGCATCTTTACTGGTATATTCTGATTAATCTTCTGCATCAACAACAATATGTTTCTTTAATATTTCTTTCATCCTTGTTTGTCTCCTGTTGGTATTTAACCAAGTTCCATTATTAAGCATGCTTCAGTCTGCCTTTTCTATTCTGAATTAATTTTTCTGTGAATTACTTATCATGGCTGGTGAATCCTAAATCCCCATCCCCAATGTGTTTGCAATTTGTGGTTTGTTTAGGGCATGACAACATCGAACATTGTTGTGCATGATCCAAACCCGATCCCCCCGGGATCATAACCTCCACGCCTCCTTTAGTTGTTGTGTGTTCTGATTGGCTTATAGGTATGCCAGAACCTTCTATTACTGTACATGCCCAAAGGTGGTCCCTGGCTAAGTACATAGGCTCCTTGCAATAGATTCCCAACCCCTGATCCCTTTGTATGAAGTTATTAACTCTATTTTGTTTACTAATTATTGTTTTCCTGTCACCCTTTAATTTCTCTCTCTTATCCCCTATATTGCAAACTCTATTCCTGCACTTCCATTCTCTTCTTAAACGTAAGTTCTGTCCCTCTTGTGTGAGCCTTGCCCTGGGACACATGAGCTCCCTCTGAACTTGGACACATGAAGGCTGGCCCTTCCACACTACTCTCATCTCTATCTGGTCCTTTGAATTCGGGCGTAAGCACTACCCAAGGTCTTTTTGATGTAATTCAGTAATTGTGGTATGTAATAATTTGTAATAAACACTCGAGGATGGCTAGTAAAAAAGGGTTGGGTGATTATGCATGCTCAAGGGTAGAAAACATGCCTATAGGACTATTTTTTAATTCTACATGTTCAAGTTGCATTTAGAAACCATGTCTATAGGACTCACTTGAAATCTTGCATGTTCAACTTCACATTTAGATAACTGGCCTATATGAAGTATCTAAAATTTCTGCATGTTTGTCACCATTTAAATATCATGCTCTTAGGGTCCAATTGGTTATAATAAAGAATCATGTTCAAGTCAGTATAATATATAGAAATCATGCCTATGGGAATTCATATCTAAAACAAATCCCGCTTGTTCCCATTTTCAATAGATACCATGTCTATAAAGGTTTAAAATCAACAATTAGATGCCATGTTTTAAGGGTCTAAGATCAGCAATCCTACAAATCATGTTGTAGGAATAAAAATCAGCAGTAGTGGATACCATCGTCCGCACGATCTGAAACTAGTTTAATTTAAAATGAATCTATTCAGAACCAATTCTTATGTAATTTAATCTCTTTTATTAAAATGATTTAGCAAGCATGCCTATAGGATCTCAAACCATTCGTTTCAAATTATTACTACTTTTCCACATTCAGAATCAACAATTGATACCATGTCCCTAAGAGTTCTCTTTAACACTTAGGCAAGCATTAGGTACTAACAATAAAACAAAAGTCGCCTCTGTTAATAACCAGTAGGTAGGCCTGATTCGTGTTTCCTAACTGAGTCATGTAATAGACCAGGCCTGCTTCAACAGTAATAATCTCATCTCCTTAAGTATTATGTTAGAATCATACTGCTTGTAGTTTGAGTCATGCTATTTGATTTCTTTGATTGAGGAGGTACATATGAGTCTTCAACGTTTATGTGCTTCCCCTCTAATCTGCAGTCCTAAATGTTTTGTGTCTTACCGTAGTTTTTTAACCTTTAAACTCCAAGTTAACCTAATATTCCTCTATTTTTGGAATAGTAGTCCTAAGTGCCTCTGGGACTGATAGGAATGATGGCGGGTAATAGCATACAATAATGGTTGAGACCAATCCGCGCTTTAGTACCTTAAACGGGGTGGAAAAGGTAGATATGTATATGATGGCTGGTGCGCTAATACCACGTGTAGCCTCTCCTTTGATGAGTGATTACCGGGTATTGCATTGACATGATCCATATTATATATAAACCTAGGACCCCCTTCCTTTTCCTTTTTGTTTTCTTTTAAAGCATTTATAACTCCTTGTTTAAAATCACCCTTTTAATTGCTCTTTCAAACTTTGTTTACTTTCAAACCGTCATATATTATAATCCCCTCTTACTTGAGCCTTATCTGTTTATATGTTAATTGTACCCAAATTCACAGAAAACTTTCTAGCCGGAAGCTACACTAGTGGATCTTGAGGGGTTCCTAATACCTTCCCCTTAGGATAATTCCATGCCCTTACCTTCTCTCTGATTATCAAGCAAAACTTAGAAATAAACCTTGAAGGTGTCCTAATGCACCATAAATCATTACGTGGCGACTCTTCAAAAAATGCAAAAGCAAACTCCCAAAAGGAATGAGTCGTCCTATACCCAAAGTGTCATTAACCCAATTATCCTGATGCAAGGAGGAAAAAAGGGGTGCGACACCACCATGTCGGTGGATATGGCCATCATACACCGCTAGAATGTTGCCGGTGCATTACACAATCCAAAAAGCCTCCTAAAAAAGGCAAAGGTACCATATGGGCAAGTGAATGTGGTCTTCTCCTGATTTTTCGGAGCAACCGAAATTTGGTTGTGCCCAAAATACCCATCCAAGAAACAGTTGAAGGCACGCCCAACAAGTCAATCTAGCATATGGTCAAGAAAGGCAATGGAAAGTGATCCTTGTGGGTCACTTTGTTCAACTTGCGATAATCCATGCACACCTTCCATCTGGTGACTGTCCTTGTAGGAATTAGTTCATTTTTGCAATGGTAACCACAGTCATACCACCCTTCTTCGGCGCACATAGCACTGGTGAGGTCCAAGAACTATCAGAGATGGGTTACATAACCCCAACATCCAACAACTTAATCACCTCCTTTTTCACAACTTCTTGCACTGCCTCATTCAATCTCCTTTGATGTTCCAAGGATGGCTTTGCATCATCTTCAAGAATAATCTTGTGCATACAAAAGGCGGTGATTATCCCCCGAACATTAACTAAAGTCCATCTAATTGCCTTCTTCCGTTTTCTTAATACTACCAATGTGGCATCTATCTAAATGTTTGTAAGACAAGAGGAAAGAATAACTGGCAAAGTAGAACTAGGGCCTAAGAATTCATACCTGAGATATGGAGGCAACGGCTTCAACGCCAACACGGGAGGTTACTCGATTGAGGGCTTTGTTAGTGGAGTCTTCCTATTTTCAAGATCCAAATAGTGGTTCCGGGGCTCATAAGAGTAAGAGCCTATTTCATGTAAAGCATTGACACACTCAATCCGACCTTCATCCTCATTTTCATCAAGAGTCAACAAAACCGCCTCTAGAGGGTCCTCCACATTGATCATTGCACTAGTGTTATCAATTATCACTGCTGTGACAAGATCCACAAATGAGTACACTTTAGTACAGTTGAGCTGCTTTATTGACTTACACATATGAAAGACCACATTTTCAACACCCACTCTGAAAGTGAGTTCCCCTGCTTCCACATCAACTAAGGCCTACCCAGTTGCAAGGAAAGGTCTTCCCAAGATTATAGGCACCTCAAAATTGACCTCGTAGACAAAAATCAGAAGTCAGCCAACAAGATAAATTTTTCCACCCGGACAATAACATCATTAATTATACCCAATGGCCTCTTCATTTTTCTATCCGCCATTTGGAATCTCATGGAAGTCGGCCTTGGTTGCCAATAGCCAAAGTCTTGAAAACTATGGCATCAAGTTGATACATGCCCCCAAATCACATAGAGCTTTTGCAAAGTCTACACTTCCAATGGTGCAAGGAATGGTGAAAGCACCGGGCTCTTCTAGCTTCAGAGCCATTGAGTGCATTATTGCACTAACTTGGTGGGTCATCTTGATAGTTTCACAATCCATGGATCTTTACTTTGTCACCAAGTCTTTCATGAATTTAGCATAACTCGGCATTTTCTGTAGAGCCTCGACTAAAGGCACATTAATGGATAAGCTCTTTATCATGCCAATAACTCTCTTAAACTGATTCTCATTTTTCTTCTTCGCGAGCCTTTGAGGATAAGGTGGAGGTGTACTTGGCAAATGAGCCTTGGCTTTACACACAACCATTTTCGGCTTGTCTATTACGTGTTCCCTAGATGGGTTCACGTTATTCTGAGTTTCCACCTAGTTATCTTGGATATAAATGCTCACTTCTTCATTTAAGTTCTCATCAATCACATTCTCAACCACCAAAGGGACCTCATTCTCTTGCAACTCAACTTCATCAATTAAAATTTCTTTTTGTTTGGAGGCATTCATATTACTGCCTTATCCGCTTTTTGTAGTTACCACCATTATGTGGCCGATATTTTCCCATCCTTTGGGTTGATTACCGTATCACTAGGTAGAGCCCCCTTAGGGAGAGTATTCAAGGATTGTGAGATTTGGCCTAATTGAACATCCAAGTTTTTGATTGAGGTATTGTAGGAAGCCAATTGGGCATCCGAGTCAGCATTCTTTTTCATCATCTGTTCAAACATCATTTTGATTCTCCCCATTTCATGGTTCGATGAACTAGGATCTTGGGATGTAAATGGGGGTAGATTGTTGGGTTGTTGATACATCAGGGGACTTCGAAAGACTTGCCCCCATTTTCCTTATTTGTTATTGTCCCAATCGGCCCGATTGTTGCTTCCACCCCAGTTGTTGTTGGTGCCAATCCAATTATCCTGATTTGTCTGATTATTGCTCTGGTTGCCCCAATTTTGATTTTGGGTTTTGTTCCTCCAATTGCTTTTCCTTTGTTGTTGTTAATTTCTCAAATTGCCTTGGGATCTCCATTATTTTTGTTGGTTAGAAGTATTGCCCCTTTGGCCTTGATAGTTGTTCACGTATTGCACTTCTTCATTCTGCTCATCATAACCGTCATCTTGGAACCTACCACTACCTTGGTCATATTGATCCGTACTCCCTTGGTTCTGTTGGCTTCTTTGTCTTCTTTTGTTCACTAGCATGTTGATACCTTCCATAGTATTTACTTGCCGAGGATTTTGAACCTGATATAATTGTGCCTTTGCTAGCTGGTTCATTGTTGTTGTAAGTTCTATTATTTCATGCCCATGACCATGGAGAATACCCATAGGGGCACCCTGTGGCACATTTGCTCTACTTTGCCAGGCGGAGGAAGTGTCAACCATCTCATCCACTATTTCATTAGCCTCATCATATGGTGTGTTCATGAAATTACCCTTAGCGAGTTGGTTCACTATGCACTGATTAGTGGTATTAATGCCCTGGTAGAATGTCTGTTTTATCTTTGCCTCAGTCATATCATTGTTGGAACACTCATTTACCATAGTCCGATATCTCTCATATATCTCATGTAGTGGTTCGTTGGGCTCCTGGTTGAAAGCTAAGATTTCATCCCTCGAGGTTGCCATGTGCCCCTGTGAGAAAAACTTTACGATGAATTTATCCGCCAACTCATCCCAAGTAGTGATGAAAAGGTTGGGAAGCCGTTCGGGCCAGTCCAAAGTGAAAAGGGGAATAGTCTCAACGGAAATGCATCCTCTGACACATTTGTTTGCTTGCTCCCCCAACATGTATCCCCGAAACCCTTAAGGTGCTTGTATGCATTTGGATGGGGAGCACCTGTGAAATACTCCTGCAGCTCCAACAAGGTCAGCATTACTTTGGTAATTTGAAAATTTCTCACTCGGGTCCGAGGTGGGACAATTGCACTAGCATATCCTTAGTTGGGAAGCACCCGAGGAGCCATTCTTGGAGGTGGCGGGGGAGGGTCTGGATCATTATCATTGGAATTGGTCTGGCGACCTCTCCTTTGTCCTTGAGGTACTACAAGCACCTCATCGTCTGCGTTATCATCAACCTCCTCCCCCGGGATCACGTTTCCAAGAGTGTCATTTTTATTGTTATTTGCCGCCATGTTTGTACCAGAATTGGTGTCATACACAAATTAGTATCACAGAAGGCAAGAAAAAATACACAAAACTACTTAGATAGATAGCCAAAACCGTTAGATCCCCAACAACACCGCCAAAGAGTGATCAGGTCCAACCATACACCACAATAAAGTGGCAAGAGCGGTTGATGCAGCTTTTACTCGAGAAGGTCGGGATCGAATCTACAGGGAGCTAGATTGTTTGGGATTTGGATTCATATCTTAACTAGCAATGCGTATTGCTCTTAATTACACTTCCAATAATAATTGTTCATTTGTTAATTCTAATTCTAAAACTAATGATATGCCAAACTAAACTAAGAATAAATGCTTGTAAAGTTTTCTAATTGGTAACAAGGCACTAGGAAAGTGACTTTCTCCTAGGTGAATATTTTACAAGTTCTAAATTTTGAGGCAAAGTTGTTATATTGGGGATTGTGATATATACAATGCACGAAACTACTCACTCTATACCTCTCGGTAGCTTGAGTGACTTTTACCTAATTGACTTTCTCAAGATCAATTGGGTGTCAAAATGTATGGAAGCAATATAGGCTCAAGTCACGTATTACTATCTCTAGGTTTAACCCCTTAATTGGAGCTATTAGTCTCTTGAATACGCCCCAATTCCTATGACTAATTTTCCTAGACTCAAGCTCTCTTTCTCAAGAAGAGCCTAAGTCAAAAAGGAACAAATTAGTATTTGCAACCACTAATTCAACATAGAAAACACAAATCAGTCAAAATATCAACCACCCATAAAAATCTAATCGTTAAAACATAAGACCCATCAAATATCCATACTAGGGTTGAGCCACAACACTAGATAATGGGTCTAGCTACTCATAATAATAGAAGAAATCAGATAATTAGATGAAGAATAACCCACATAATATGTTTCCAAGCAAAGAATTAAAGATTCAAGGTTGAACTTCCTACAAAATTACTCAAAATAGGTCCAACACGGCCTTCAGATGCTCAGCTACGAATTCGATAATCTAAAAATCTGAAAAAGAAGTATTTATACAAGGTTGAATTTTCTGGACAAAAATACCCCTGACGAAGTTACCGCAGACCGCAAAAAATATATTGCGGCTGCTGTGAGGCTTTTTAGCTTGACTTTTCATTCTCTAAATCTGGCCACCACGGACCGCATAAATACACCACGGCCGCGGGGCTTCACTGCGGACCGCATAAAATGAACTGCGGTCGTGGTTTCTTGTAATTTCCAAAATCTTGGGTTCTGTGAATCTCCACTCTATGAACCACAACAAATGGTCAGCGGCCGCGGTGAGGCTATTGCGGCCGTGAAGAATCTTCTGCGGACTGCACTGCCTAACATCACCAGGATTCTTAATTGTTCCTAAAAGTCACAGAAATCCTAATCCTTCTTCCCATTTGATTGGGTTTGATTCATCCTTTTAATTTCGATTAAGTCTATCTCCAAATTCATAATGTTCAAAGCTTTCTCTTACCTTTCTATTGATAAATCAAATGTGGACTTCAGTCGCAAAATTCAAAATTCAAATTTCTGAAAATCGGAACCATAAACTATTGACTTAGAATGCATCAATGATTCTTGGATTTGAATCTCAAAATTTTGTTTTCCTAATGACATAAGAAAATACAACTTGATATATAACTAATCACGTTTCCACCTCAAAGTGAAATATAGTATTTAGTTCTTTCTTTCATTTAATGCCTATTGGTGTTCCAAAAGTTCCGTTCCGAAGTCCTGGAGAGGAAGATGCATCTTGGGTTGACGTATAGTGCGACTTGTCAGATATATTGGGTCATATGGTATTTCCCCGTTCTCTCCCCCGATCGAGACATCTCCCGTTTCACCCAAGAAAGATAAACTTAATCGTCGAAAATTTGGAGCGTGAAGTGCAATTAGATCCTACCTCTCTATATCCTCTCACCGCAAACTGCATTTAATGGATTGCGGTCGCGGCGGGTTTGTTACAGCTGCAATAGATTTATGTTTCAGCAGTACTTTGACTTGTTCTTGGTACTTGTGCAAATTTCACTCCTTTTTGATCTGGTTTTGACTTCTTGTCACTTTCTTGACCAAATCCTGCAAACAAGTACAACAGTAAGCCTTTTGGGACTATTTGTGAACATTTTTACCCCAAACTCAAGTAAGAAGGAGTATAATATGAAAATCCTTAATTATTAGGATCCCACAGAAAATAACAACACACCGGTTGTTTGACCCCAAGTTCAAACTAGTAAAGCACAAAAGAAGGCCCCGATTCAAGGTGAAGCATGCATTAATGAAAGATGAGGTAACTAAACTTCTTAAATAGGGTCCATTCAGGAGGTAAAACATCCTGAGTGGCTAGACAACATAGTTGTTGTCCCTAAAAAAGGGAACAAGCTTAGAATGTGCATAGATTATATGTATTTAAACCAGGCATGCCCTAAAGACTCCTTTCCTCCGCCTAACATCGATCACATGATTGATTCCATCGCCAGCCACGAGATCCTTACCTTTCTCAATGCCTACTCGGGGTACAATCAATTTGAAATGAACCTAGAGGACTAGGAGAAGATCTCGTTTATCACTATGTTTGGAATATACCATTACAATGTAATGCCATTCAGGCTAAAAAATGCTGGAGCAACCAATGCTAGTTAACAAAATGTTCAAGGAACAAATAGGTAAATCAATGGAAGTTTACTTTGACGATATGTTGGTTAAGTCCCTACGCACAGAAGACCATTTGACTCATGTGCAGGAAACATTCAAAATCTTGAGAAAGTACAACATGAAGCTTAACACAAAAAAGTGTACCTTCAGGGTCAGTTCGAGAAAGTTCCCTTGCTTCATGGAAGCAAATCAAGAAATTGAAATCAACCCCGACAAGATCAAGGCCATCGAGGATATCACTATTGTAGATAGTGTAAAAGTCGTACAAAGGCTAACAGGACGGATAGGTTCCTTGGGCCAATTCATTTTGGGGTCATCAGATCGAAGCCACATGTTCTTTTCCTTACTCAAAAAGAAAAATGATTTTGCATGGACCCCGAAATGTCGGCAAGCATTGGAAGAATTGAAGCAATACTTATTGAGCCCACCTCTGCATCACACACCGAAGGTAGATGAAAGCTTTACTTATATTTGGTAATGTCCGAGATATCAGTAAGATGGGTATTAGTTCAAGAAGAGCAAGGTACGCAGTTCCCTGTCTATTACACAAGCCAGACTCTGTGAGATGATGAAACTAGATATCCACACTTAGAAAAATTAGCACTTGCATTAATAAGCACATCAAGAAATCTAAAGCCATATTTGTAGTGTCATTTGATATGTATTTTAACCATTTATATTCTCTGAAATGTTTTCCATAAGCTCGAGTTATCAAGTCAATTGGCCAAATGGGCTGTCAAACTTGGCTGGTACGATATCGAATATCAACCCCGAAAGCCGTCAAGTCTCAAATCTTAGCTGACTTCGTGGTCGATTTTACACCGACCCTCGTACCCGAAGTGGAGATAGAACTTTTACTAAAATCGTGTACATCATCGGGGGTATGGACCATCTTCACGGACGGCACCTTGAATGTGAAAGGGTCTGGGCTTGGCATTATTTTGAAGCCACCTATAGGTAACACTATTAGACAATCTATTAAAACTTCTAGGTTGACTAATAATGAGGCCGAGTGTGATTCTTTGTTGGTGTTGAACCAAGTAACTAAAAGCTTCAAAGTTCGAGAGGATAGGATGAAAAGATATTTGGACAAGCTATAGGTCACCTTGCACCACTTCAAGGAGTGGACTTTAGATCATGTGCCTCGAGAACAAAACAGTGAGAATGAACTTACTAACTTGGGGTCATCAGTTGAAGAAGAAAATATTATCCCGGGGACTGTCGTCCAATTATCAAGATATGTGGTCGAGGAGGGTCATGCCAAGATAAATTCTACAAGTTTGACATAGGATTGGAGGAATAAGTACATCGAATATCTGAAAATTGGAAAGCTCCCATCAGATCATAAAGAGTCAAGGGCTTTACGAACCAAGGTTGCTAGGTTCACATTGGATGAAGATGGAACATTATACAAAAGAACGTTCGATGGACCATTGGCGGTATGTTTAGGACCGGGAGATACCGATTATATTCTATGAGAAATCCACAAAGGTACTTATGGGTATCACTCTGTCTTCGAGTCTTTGATTTGTAAAAGTATTAGAGTTGGATATTACTACGATATCATGGAAAAAGACACTAAAGAGTTTGTTAGAAAATGTGATAAATGTCAAAGATTTACACCGATGATTCATCAGCCCGGAGAGCAACTTCACTCAGTCCTGTCTTCATGGACTTTCATGAAATAGGGAATGGACATCGTAATACCTCTACCAACGATCCCAGATAACGCTAAATTCATTTTGTTTGTGAATGACTACTTTCCTAAATGGGTGGAAGCACATGCCTTTGGGAA